>OX388349.1:600000-1150998 GCA_947579665.1 Sympetrum striolatum
AAAGTTATCATCGATAATTTTACCGTAATCTAAATTATAGAGGTCAGAATGTATTAACAATCTTTTCATTAATTATTTTGAGTTATGATACCCAAAATCATGGTCACATGAACTATTAAATGAATGCCTTTCATGTCTTTAATATTACCTATGTATTTTCAGATGTCCTGTATTTGAAGGCAGAACCTAAGAACGCGAAGGGTAAAGTTATCGATGAAGACTGTTCGGAAATAATTTTTGTTTTAATATTAAATATTGCCCTATTTCAAAGAAATTTTCTGGGAAGACATTTGAAATATTGCGGCTTATTTAGCAATTTAAAGGAAGGAAGTACCTCTTGTAGTTACTGAGATATGTCGATTATAGTGAACAAGGTACAGAAATGGCCTCCGGAGACCATGTTTTTTGTGATAGTTCAGGCATTTGGACGCCAGATGTAGCGGCGATCGACGAGTTTCACATCTCGGATTAAGCGTAATATTCACTAAATGAAGCAGTGTTTTTGTCGTAAATGTTGCTTTGTGTTAAGAAAAAGATAGTCACCCTCACGTTCGGATTGCAAGCTATAGTTGGTTTGCAAGCTCAATTGGCTTCCAAGGTCTTTTAACAGAAATAGGTGTCTGTTAGAGTTGAAATAAGTCTAAATCGCCCTACCGGGGAAGCGAGGAAACATCAAATATGGCGGAAAATCAGTCGAAAAATGGTCGTTTTTCAAACGAAATATATTGAAAATGGAAGGTACTATGATCGTTTTAATACTATATATATGCCGCCATCCTTTATCTACAACATGGTGCAGGGTTTGTTGAAATATATTCAGTTTCAAGGGAGATATTGAATTATTTCCAAACAGTCTTCATCGATAATTTTACCAACGCGAAGAACCATCTTTGAATAGTGCGGGAGACGAAAAACAAATCCGCGATCCTCTAAAGTGTAACATAAAATCAATTATGAAAAAAAGTAGGAAGAAACATGCTGAGAGAGAGAATTTTTCTGAAATTGATGGTGATTTAGAAACAGTTGTGGAAGATGGTGAAGTGAACGTCACAGTGGAGCAGAACTTAAATGAATCAGTGAAGAGAAAGAAACGCAGAAAGAAAGATGCAGAGAGAGGTGATTTTAGTGGAATAAATAGAGATTTAGAAACAAATGTAGAAGATGATGAAGTGACTGCGAAAGTGGAGAACTTGAATGACTCAGTAAAGAAGAAGAGAAACAAAAAGAAACATACAGAGAGAGAGGATGTTTCTGAAGTTGAAGGTGATTTAGATATAAATGCAAAAGATGGTGAAGTGAGCGCAGCAATGGAACAGTACTTGAGCGAATTAGGAAAGAAAAAGAAAAGTAAGAGGAAACATAGAGACAGAGTGGATTTTTATGAAGTGGAAGGTGACTTAGAAATAAGTGTAAAGGATGTTGAGATGACTAAGAAGGAGCAGACCTTAAATGAATCAGTGAAGAGAAAAAAGTACAAAAGGAAATATGCTGAGAGAGAGGATTTTACTGGAATTGATAAAGATTTGGATACAAATGTAGAAGATGATGATGTGAGTGCGAAAGTGAAGCAGAACTATGACTTAGTAAAGAGGAAGAAACATAAAAAGAAACACGCAGAGAGAGAGGATTTTACTGAAATCAATGTTGATGTAGAAGACAATGAAGTGAGTGCGAAAGTGGAGCAGAACTTAAATGAATCTGTGAAGAGAAAGAAACGTAAAAAGATAGCTATAAAGAGAGGTGATAGCAAATCATACATTTGAGGTGTTCTACTCATTTGATGGACTTGAAGATGAAACCAGTCCATCAGAGCCAGTTCTTCATTGTGAAACTACCAAGGAGACACATTCAAAAGAAGACGATAAGAAAAAAATCTTTGCCTGCAATCAGTGTGAAAAAGCATATACTAGGAAATATAATTTAGCCTCACATAAGAAAATGAAACATGAAAAGGTGACGATGTTCAAATGTGCTGACTGTAGTAGGTGTTTCCAGTATAAACATGTGCTTCAGGAGCACATTAAATCAAAACATTCTGATGTTGCTGACTTTAATTGTCAGTTATGCAGCTACAAGGCGAAGAGATCACAGGATTTGAAACATCATGTGTTGGCCCAGCATGAAGGAGTGGTAAGTTATAAATACGCACCTATTTATTAAAAATTACATTTTTAAATATCTTGAACTCAAATTTCATTATAATTAAGTCATGATTTCAGTTATCCTTCCCAGTGGCATACACTTGTGGGGAAATAGACTGTTGTAAAATATCTTTGGGCAGCAAGATTTTCAACTCTATTGTTTATTATCCATATTTGGTGTAATTTATCTTCTTGTTATAAATGATTATTTCTGTAAAGTAGAGGCCTACTCATAACTACTCTGTTCTTTTTTAGGTTTTCCCTTGCTCGACTTGTGGACAACATTTAACATACGAAGAAAATTTAAGGAGACATTTTAAAGCTGTTCACTTGAGAAAAACAGATTATGTATGTGCTCTTTGTGGTAAGTTGTTTTCGCAAGCATACAATTTAAGTCTGCACATGAAGGCTATTCATTCAGGAGAAACAATATCCTGTATAGTCTGTGAACAAGAATTCGCGAATAAGCACAAATTGAGCATGCATCTTCGTGTACATGCACCGAAGGTCGGTCTCAATTGTCCCTATTGTGAATATGTCCTTTCATCAGAGTCATACACCAGGATGAAGAGACACATAAAAGAAACGCATTCGGTAAGCATAAATTATAGTTTTCTTTTATGCAATTCTTGAGGTGAATAGTTATAATACAAATACCATAATCATTACTTAATAAATCATGGGGCAAAAGGGCTTATATCGCCTTCAGAATTTATCTCATGGATGTTTTTTGTGAGTTTCTTTCTAAAAATTGTTTTTAAACCTCATGTCTGTATAGTTGTACCTGTAAAAAGTAATAGATATTGGTTTTATTTGTTTTACAAGAAGAAATACACTGTGTGTCCGACAAGTCCACTGCTCCACCATAATGCGGGTCTATACGTCTCCAGGGTCACACAAAGGCCAAGTTCAAGAAGGAACATCTTAAGCATCCTCCCTGCAGCCCAGAAATGTCACCCTGTGACTTCCATCATTTTGGTCCGCTAGGAAAACATCTCAAAGGGACTCGGATGATGAGCTACAGGGCACAGTGAAGGACTGGCACTTATTCTTGATTCAGGGAATCCTTGTACAGAATTGGATGGAACACACAATCAATCGGTGAAGGACTTGCTCTTGTCAAAGCTGCAGAAATTTAGGAAACAGGGAATCCTTCGGCTTGGAAAACAGTGGGGTAGTTGTTCTCAGGCCTCTGGAGTTTAATTTGGATTAAGGCTTCATCTATACCCACAGTGTCATTTCGTACCTTTCATTTGAACACCCTAATAAATAAGTTATTCTTCCTTTCAACAATGCACATACTAATGTAGTGGAATTGGCTTACATTAAATTGGAGGAAATTCATTGACTAACATTGTAACAGCCTCGTTTTAATCCTGACATTTTTCCTAATGACCATCACATGTTTAGATCATTAATGGAGGAGTTTTTGTGGATATCAGTTTAACAAGAATGAAAATTTGCCTAATGGTTCTTATGCTAAAGGCTGGGCAATGGTTGATAAAAAAATGCATTTCAAATACTACATTTTTGAGTAACAAAAACATTTTTAGAATCAAATTTTAATTTTAACAACCATACTTGGTATGATCCTAAATTATAATTTCTAATCTCTTCACATCTTTACTGAAATTTAATTATTGCATGACTTTCAATTTCCTTCAGGACCTTTTCGTATTTACTGGCTGAATTACTGGCAATCTTGAGAGACAAATAATTCTTTCGTAAATTTTGTTTAGATACTTGAAAAGTGAGAGTTAGCAAACTGTGAGGTTGTTTTTGCCTCGAAAAAGTATGAAGAAGAATTCTTTGAATTAATTAATATAAAAAATGTTCGATTGTATAATCTTATTTCAAAGGTAAAGAGCTAACTGTCTCAGTTATTTTATATTTACCTTAATAATCTCATGAAAATCACTTGAGAGGGAACTTAAATAATGACATTAGTCCTCAACATGACTGAGCTTGATGATGTCAAATTTTGATGAAATGCTACACTAATGTTTGAGTGATTTCAAACTACAAACTGTATTTGCCAATCTAAACAATTATTATAAATCATATTTCCAACAATACTATTTTCTTTTTTCAACAGTGCAAAATAAAGTTACATTGTTAGTAAAGAAAATCTGCTCTACAAGCAAGATCATGGAGCACCAAGGGAAAAACTGATTTTAGGAGTGGGATCATATGGACGATCATGAACTCTGGCCAGCACAAGTAGCACAGGACCTGCATCTGGAAATGCAGGACCAATCAAGCAGGAATGCTTGGGTATAATGAGGTGAATTTTTTTTACCACTGATCTTTCCAGCTCATCAAAAATAAGAGAGGAGATAGTACCCTATGGGAACTCATTTGTTATTAGAACTGTACATTATTTTCTGAAAGCAATTTTACAAGATAAATCAGGTTTTGCTAAACTAATTGAATAAATCCAATTGGAAAGTATAGACTCTAAAAAGAGGCAAAATAAATCTTATAACCAATCATTCTTTTTATCTTGTGATATGTATGCATCCATTATATTCTACACATTTTTGGAAAGTCAAATAATGGATTTAATAAATCATCTGGTAGGATTTTCTGATTATAAGACTTGGGGGAAGTTTCAAGCTTTTTATTTTCACAGCATTTAAGGAACTTTTTAGCCTCAATTTTATCGTATTACTATCGGAGACCATGATTCGTGCACTCTTGATATACTTGCTGATTTGCTTAAATTTTGATAGCCTCAAACCTCTTCATTCTATATTTAATTACTTTGTGCAACATTTCCTTTCTAGAACATGCAAAGATTTGTGTAATTGATTGTTTTTTCCATTTATCTTCTTAGTGATAGTCATTCTTTATAAAGACTAAATCATTATGTTACAAAAATAAATTTCTGTCCTTTTCACATTTTTACTTATTCATCTTTTTTCTCTCAAGAATTCCAAGCAGTTATCTGAACGTCATTTATTATTTTAATGAAGAGCTCATGAACTTTTCAACAACAAAGCATCTTTTAAACCTTTCACTTTTTCAGATATGCACTATGATAAGAAATGGAGGGTGGATCTCTAATTGGGATGATCAGCAAAAAGTACCATATATTTACAAAGGCAACCAAAGGGTTTCTTACCAAAATCCATTACTCTTAAGGTACATATGAAGTGCAGGTATACAACACATAAGTACAGTGAGGTTCTGATCTATTGTTTCTTCATGAGTGTTTACTCCCATATGTTAGTATCAATCAGTTTCCATTGTAATAACCACGTCCCTATTTAATCAATATTAAAGAATACTACATTCCAAATTAACCTGACCACCATTTTCATAAATCTACTCTTAATATTTTTGAGACCTTCCAAACATTTCATCCAAAGGGATTTTCTTGGTGACAAAAAATTTGAGGGACACACATATATAGGATGTGTACTTCAGATAGGATGATTTATTTCATTTGTCTGGAGGCTGCAATATCACCAGGTTTCCGAAAACACTGATTTTTTGCCAGTCCCAAAAATACAATATATTAGGTTCTTATTGTTTAAGCTTAGTAATATTTACGGTTAATGGTAGTTATGCTGGGATTATACCGTTACTTTTTTCAGGTAGAAATTTGGAGGGTTGCCGTCCTAATCCGTACCCTTAGCTCACCTTCGCAGCTCAGAAGTGCCCGGCTTCCCAGGAGGGGGGACCATAAAAACCGTTTACACACGGAAACGTTGCTCAGTCAATTAGGTGTTTAAATATCTCAACGGGGGTTGGATTGGGGGGAGGATTTCTAGATTTTTGATAGAAATCCTTACCCCAACCCAATGGCAACGTTGCCGTTTGTAAACGTGTAATTTCTTGCTAAATCACGAAAAATCTTAATTTTCATTGTAGAACGTCGATCAAAAGACGCTTGTATAACTCTTAGGACGAGTGAGACGATGAAGACAATATATTGTTTCTCATTTGAATTGTTTATAACTTTTTAAATTGTATTCCACGTGGTCAGTTTTTTTATGGTCCCCCCTGTTGTGGCGGCCGGGTGCTCCCGAGCTGGGAAGGCGAGCTAAGGATCCGGATTAGGACGGTGACCCTTGAAATTTCTACCTGAAAAAAAGTAACGGTATAACACCCGCATAACTACCATTAACCATATTTTCTTCAAAGCAGGATATATAAGGAAAATGGTAAATTTATCAACTCAGCGCAACTAGGCATGCACCTCAAAACAAAAAAATAAATGGTAGTGTAAAATGACAAATCCAGGTCTTCCAACACGGCAGAAAAATATATTCCTAGCATTTACTTCCATTAAATTTCAGTGAACATCAAAATTATACATAATTGATAACTATTGAATTATTTATCATTGATTTATATATGATATGATTTATAAAAAAAAAGCTTGTGAAAATTACTCGTAGAAAATTGCTCCAAATCTTAAGACAGTGAAATGAATAACTTCCTTTTTTATCACTGATTAGATTAGATTCGTCAAAAGTAGGAGTGATAACCTGTTGATTGATATATGAATATAATCGAACCAATAGTCTAGGCCAGTGGTTCCCAACCTTTTCCAGCTGATCACCCACCTTTCCTTATCGGAATACCTCCACGGTCCATGGTGGAATAAAATAACTTATTTGTATTGTATACCTGTTTATGTATATATAATTTACCATTAAATATTTTTATTCTGAGGGTATATTCGATGGTTTCTGATATTTTTAGGATCGAGTCGCGACCCACCTGTCACCCTTCCGCGACCCATTAGTGAAATTACCGTATTGGAATCAATATGCACACTTTTTCTATTTGTGAATCGTCTTTTTGGAAATTTTCATAAGACAAATTTGTAATGAATATAATTACTGATGAGATATTTTTATTGAAGGTAAATTATGCTCTGCAACAAGGTCTTGGGGGCGTTATGCTCAGGAGTATAGATACGGACGACTTCCTTGGATTATGCAATGGAAAGAAGTACCCTATACTGAGCAATGAGAGGTATTTTGGGGTGATGGGCAAGGCCGGATTTAGATGAAAAGAGCTTATTCCACTTATGAGGCCCTTTCACCTCCCGTTTTTAAATTACATGAGAGATAATAAAATACATCATTACTGTGATATATATCAATAGGTTGAATGAAACATGTTGTGATATGTACTAACCTTTAAAAAAAATGTGGCACGGATAATAAATAAAAAAAGTGGAGAACACTTATTTGGACATTTATTCTCAGCACTATATATAGTACTTGTAACAATAACTAATAAAACATAACATACAACATTTACAAAGAAACAAAATTCAAATAATGAAAATCTTTGACTGAAAAAAATTCGCATTAAAAATTATATTTTCTATCAAATTAAATAAAATATATTCAATACATAAAAGATTAAACCAAATTCAATTCAGATAAATTCATTTCATAAGAATTCACATTTCAAGTTTAACCCTTAATATGCAGGAGCATTTTTCTTTTGCGACAGTCGTGTGCGGGAGGCAAGTTAGAGAAACGGTCCCTTCTCCTGGTGGGTCAGACTAATTGCAGCAGGCAGAAAACCCCCATAATCCGGGTAGACCTTTTTCCGATGCCCCCGGTCAGCGGTTATTGTTCAAGACTTTTGGTTGCTCCTCTAACGTGGAAGCAATTGCCAATGATTTAATAGTCTTATTTTTTCCCTTGCTGTTAGCTGATTAATTTGATGCCAAACAGTTAGAAGATACATTGATTTTTAACGAGTGAGGAAATATGAAATTACGAATGCACTGCAAATCTTAGAATCAGAGGCCAGAAATCCCCGGGGAAGGGTTTTCCACATTTAGGACAATGCAAAAGATCTTGTGAGGGTGCCTCTCATTCACAGGCACCGCCATAAAATTGGGAAAGGCCAAGCATGGGCAAGGAAGAGCAGGTCAAACGTATAAGAATGTTTTTCCTGCAGTTCTCGCATTCCGGCAGGAAAACGTTTTTATGCGTTCCCCGCAGCTTAAGGGTTAAGTTTGAATTACTAAGAATTTATGTCTT
This sequence comes from Sympetrum striolatum, assembly GCA_947579665.1. Classification (NCBI taxonomy): domain Eukaryota; kingdom Metazoa; phylum Arthropoda; class Insecta; order Odonata; family Libellulidae; genus Sympetrum; species Sympetrum striolatum. The sequence goes on from OX388349.1 coordinate 608,159, forward strand.
AAACTAAACCAAAAATGGAACTCAATTCCTTAATTCCTTGAGAGAAAATCTAGATCACAAAATTGAAAATATCAAATTGTAAATCATATTAAATTTTATGTTAACATTTATTACTTTCTCCATATACGAAGTATAGAGGAAGTATTGTTTTCATGAAAAAATTTCGACTTCGTGATTTCAACGGAAATACATGTTTTGGCGTCCCTAGAACACGTTTTAACCATTTTCGGAATGATGTCTGTGTGTGTGTGTGTCTGTGCTTGTGTGTGTGTGTGTGTGTATGTATGTGCTTGTGTGTGTGTGTGTATGTATGTGTGTCTGTGCTTGTGGGCGCTCTAACTTAAAATTTATTGGAGGTATCAATACCAAACTTCATATAAAGTACTGTAGTGTGTGCTGTCAGAGTTGATTAGTTTTTGGAGTAAATCGGTGAACCGGAAGTCGAGCTTCATTCATCAAAGCTCATTTCCGGTTTTCAAAATATCTCCATAAATATGATATATACGTATATTGTATTACTTATAAAAATTTTAGAAAATGATATTTACTATAACTTTTGTATTTAACATATTTTTGTATCACCGGTTGATTAGGAGTTATTCGTGAAATACCGATAAACCGGAAGTAGCTGTTATGTACTTTGTGGGCACTCTAACATGAAAACTATTCGTTGTATCAACACCATATTTCATATATAGCACTTTGGTTGGTGTCGTTAGAGTTGATTAGTTTTTGGAGTAAATTGGGTAACCGGAAGTTTAACTTAATTCTTCAAAGCTCATTTCCGGTTTTCAAAATATCTCCATAAATATGATATTTAGGTATATACTATTATTTACAATTGTTTTAGAAAATAAAATTTACTATAACTTTTGTTTGAAACATATTTTTCTATCACTTATTGTTTAGGAGTTATTCATGAAATACTGATAAACCGGAAGTTGCTGAACATGTACTTTGTGGGCGCTCTGGGCTCTATGGGCGAAAGGCCAATTTCATCGTTTTTCATCGATGGTGACCCGAAAAACATTATTTATAATGTTTTTGGCGTCAAAGATAATAATATATATATATATTAATCACTCATCTTCCAAGTTTAGATGGAATATAGAGTTCGAAATTACTGCCGTAGATAAATATTTTATTTTTATTTTTAAACATCTTATATATATGGAGAAAGTCATGTGCTGGCCACATCAGATTTTTTAATATTGTAAATAGCTCCTTAGAATGTCCCTAAAAATTGAAAATTGATTATTTATTTTGTGCAATAGAAAAAATAGTGGAAAAAGTAGTTTATCAATAAATTAAAGAATGTAATGAAAAAATATAAAAATTTGGTTCAATATCAATCAGGTTTTATGATTGGTTATAGCTGTGAGACAAACATACAGAGTACATTAAATAAGCAATAATTAATGCTGTTGATACAAAATACTAAGGAATGATAGTTGACAGTAAATTAAAATTTGACGAACACTTAAATTATGTCTTCAAGAAAATAAATTTCCTGACTACAGAGTAAGTATATTTCGATCCATTAAGACAAATAAGTGATATATAATTGCATTATATTGCCGCATTTCAACTTTTGTATAACTATTTGATACCTAGTTAGTTGAAATGAAAAGATTAGATTGAAATATTACAAAATAAGGCCATGAGAATAATAATAAAACGTGTAAGATATTTGTGCGATGCTTCACAAACTACGCTGGGCAAATGTGGTTCAATTTCTTTTATATAAAGTTCTGACTTTCATAATTACAATAAAAATGGGATTAATGCCAGAATAATTACAATATCTTAAGGGCAAATAAGTACATGGACATAACATAAGAGGAAGAAGTGATTTCCATATTCATTTTGTCTCAAACCATTTTCACATACCTCTTAATTGTTTCAAGGAATAATGCTTTATAATTTACTTCCGTCAGAGGTCGCAACGCTTCTTTGTTTTATAAAGAAAACTAAATATATAATTATATTTATAACTATAGCTTTAATCCTAAATCGAGTTCGTAAGTTTTCTCTGATTGCATTTAAAATATTAGTGGTTTGTATTTTAATAGTTTTTACATAACATATTTGTAATAGTATTATTTTTTATAGTATTTAATTACAGTAGAACCCCGGTAATCCGGACGAATTCAGGCACATAGGCGTCCGGATTAGCGGGGTTTCCGGATTAGCGAGGTTTTCAAAAAATTACTCAAAAAACATTTTTTCTCAAAAATTATATTGTACAGATAGTGCATGTATACATTAAATAAGATATTACAACATATAAAGTGAATGAATATTATCAGCGAGCAAAAAAGTCAGTTATTTTCTTTTGCGCGACCGTTCTTATTTTTAAATCAAGCCCATGCATGGTCATCCTCATTGGACGTCTATCAAAGGGAAGGATTGATTTTTACGCCTCTTTTCTCATAGCTTTTTAATGAAAGTGATGTTTTGAGAAGTGATACCCTGCTGCAACTGAAAATTTATTGTCTTTCAAAATTGTTTAGTCTCGCACATATTAAGCATTCCTCTAATCGAAAAATGCTGTCTCAGAAAACTATCACAACTTAGATGTATTATCACAATAAACGGAATACTTCGCTCTCCATCACATCATTGCAGCCAATGGAGAAATTTTTCAAATAGTCTGTCCACCTCTCGTTTCTTGATACTATGTAATATGCGTGTTTATATGTTCACAAGAAGAAGTTGCGGGTTTGCATAACTCCCAATGGACCGTCCGGATTACCGAGGGTTCCGGATTAGCGAGTGTCCAGATTACCGGGGTTCTACTATATATTGATTAAATGTTTTGTTTGGAGTGTGTTCCCATATGGCATGTGGACCCTATCATCTGATAAAAATCTGAGAGCTTCAGGAAATTTGCATCTATATTATCTAAGCTATTTTTGTTTGTGTTAGTCTTTACAACATTATTCAGTTAAATCTTATGTATCTGTTTCAACTCTCTTACAAGTCCCTCGATCATATCAATCTCAAAAGTTTTATCACAGATAGGGATGCTGTTTGCTATATTATACTATCAACAAAATACCTGTTAACAGTTAATTCCTCTGTAATATCTTCTATTTTTTGAACATTTCTATCTGAGAAATTCAACGTATTATAGATTTAATTTTTGTTAAGAAAAGTTACACCTAGTAATTTTTTACAAAATACAACTGGTGTGATGCGATAAAAGTGGCATAATCATATTATTGCTGTTGAGATCTGCATGTGTTCATTCACTGTAACAATATAATACTGCCTTTGTTTCCTCATCGCATGCAGAAAGATATTAAAACTTGTAACAAGTGTGTTTCTTATGTTAAATAAATTTCTATAATTAATGATTGAGCAACAAATGTGAAGTAATATTTTGCAAGTTACCCATGTTATGTGAATGGAATTTGAAGAAGGAAACATCCACTGAATGAAACTGAATTACAGTTGCCTATGAGGGTTGCTGTGTTGTTGATGCATGCCACAATTTCCTAATATTTACACATTTTGAGATGCGTGCAGCAGGATTTATTAAAGATTGTATACTGTTTAACGATAAGTATTACTCTTTTTATTAAAAGGGAAATTTTAGGCTGCTAGCAAAAATAACCGAGATAACGTTGTCCATTAATATGGGAAGGATCAAATTATAAGGGTAACTGTGATCTTGAACAGCTGTGAAAGATTTACAATCTTCAATTATAGTGTAACCTACTATTAAGTAAAGTAAATAGTTTCATGGAGCTTCAAAGCAGATAGCTTCAACCTGCAAACCTGTTGGAAAAATGAATAAACCTTAATTAAGGATGGATGATTTAATATCCATGAGCCTTTTTGCTGTATGGCAATGTTTGTAATAGAAGATCACTTATTTACTAAAAGAATTTCTGAAGGATGCACAGTCAGTCTAGGTGAAGAAGATAATTAGTCCATTAGAGCAGCAATGGCCTTCAAGAAATCATATACATATTTCTTCATCATCAAGTAAATTGCATGTTTTCATGGATACTCTATTAAAAGCCTTTGTATCCCAATTACTTATGCAAATTCTTTAGGCACTATCCACTCTGATAATACAGAGCTATTTTGTTATTATAAATAAATACAGGAAAAAAATTAATACACATCAAATTGTTACATTCTTTTAAAAATAAGCATAACTTATTATTACTTTATACCATATTTTAACAGGATTTTTGCGTAAGAGTAAATTATTTGAATTTCACATTAAATCACCAGCACATACCACCTTCAATAATATTATTTCATGTTCAAGTATGTTTTTAATGGTCAACAACTCTCTATCAATCAACGACATATTATATCCAAGCAAAACTAAAAGATGATGCCTGCAGACTCAGCTAATAGTCAAAATTCTGTACAGCAATTATTTTTATAACTTTTACCTAAAATAACATTTCAATTTAGGAGTAGGATTCATCTTGTCCACAATATAATTTATAGCTTATTTTATTGAAATTATACATAAAGATACTAAAGCCCTGGATGCTGAGTTTTTGCATCATCTCCTGTCCAGATATTTCAAAGGTTCTAAATAGGAGGAATCTAAAAAGATTGATTTTATTTAGAGCTGCAGATTACGTTTTAAATGTACAAGTAACATACCGTTGAGAAGAATAAGTCCCAAAGTACTTGTGCAGTGCACAAGACACAAATTTGCTAATGGAATTACTTCATGCTAAAGATATATTATAAGTCCTGTGATTTTTTAACTTATTGACGCAATGAGAGAGATTCACAACTGGGGTGAGCTTCGTAAAACTACACCCTAAACAGGATGCTGGTTTTTCGGACTCACTTTGGCCGAAGGACGTCCCATCTTGTCCATAATCATCCATAATTGCAGGTGTGAGATACGAACAATCAGCAAAACAAAACATTGTTGCTTCGCTTATCGCCGTCCTCTATTTACGTTAGCTATGGTGCGAAGGAAAAGTAATGGTGGAATGGCTCTTCCCATGCACTAGATCACGTATTTTCTGATCAAGATGCAACATCTGGCGTATGACCTCTTTATGAGGGATATTTTTTGTTTTTAACGTCCCCTTCGTTTTAAACTTCCCCTTCATTGGTGACGTGGCAGGTATTGCGCTCGTGTTTAGTCTAATTAGTTTGGTTGCATAAGACGTGAAAAATAACGATACGACTACCACTTTTATGCAAGAGTTTAAACCTGTGTGACCTTGACTTAAGTCATGCGCTTTCCTGTGCTAAGTTAAATTTCATCCTTTTGGACTTGGTTTATGCCACCTTGTTTCGATTGGTAGTAGAAGGAGCAATCTCGAAGCCAAGAAGGCGGCGACAGAGCTAAACAAGTAAGAAGAGAGAAGACGAATCTCTTGCAAAAGAAATCAGTAAATCATAGAGGAAAGCTGCGATGAATCATGAACAAATTATTGCCTTATGGTCTTATTATCGTCGCTAAAAGAGACGAAGGAGAAGTTACCATTACTGGGTGCATCATATTAGTCAAATGAGAGAAAAGGTTATTATAATTTTTTAATCATTGTGTGAAGATCTGAAGAATGATGAAACAATTTTTCAACTATCTATTTTAAAGAAATCAAAATTACTGTATCGGCTTCTTCCATATAGATATTAATAAACTATCGCAAATGCAGCACGACTCATTGCCGTCTCCGATGGCTGCTGTACTACTAAAAACTGTGCAATAGGAAAGAATGAATTTAGGTACATACTATGCGTCTCATACGCAACTTGAGGTAAGAAGCGGCAACCGTGGACTGCCAGTGGCAGTCGACAGCCTCAACACGGCAAAATATCTCCGAGTAATCAGTTAGCTTCCATAATATTCTTCAGACCACTAAAATTCAAAGGACAGTCCGATATTTTGCCGTACTGGCAAAACCGTGCGGTGTGCAACCGAAAGTGTGCGAAAATGTGAGTGTACGAGAATGGTTTGACCAGGCGGAGGGACAGACAGCGAAACTACACCAACAGGTGAGCAGTGCTTTCCTCTTACTTACGCCTAACCCAATCTCATTACGTTTTATCCCTCCTTTACTTGCAGTCGCCTTCCTTACTTTTATGTTGTTGATCCCCGTTTACTCCCAGATCCCATTATTGTTCTTTTATTATCTGTTCGGAACTTTCTGGCTATTGTGGCACCAAGGTTTGGTGCGGGGGGGTTTGCTGCAGTATCAAATTTTATTAAGGGTTGCAAGGTATTTTGTCGAATATGCTTGATCTTGATGCGGTCCTTGGTGATGAGAAGGGGGATGCATTTGATCTTAAAAACACTCGGTGGGAATCACGTCATGACCACTGTGGCGATCAAACCTGCAGACGGATTTTAGGAAGTCTTTGATTGTTCAAAATTAAGTCGTCGTAATTAGAGCAGCGAAATTTGATGAAGTATAACGTGAATTTGGAACGGCTCAGAGACTATTTTGTGTTTTTTTTGTCACGAGTGCAATGCATTGGAGGCAAATTTGGTTGATATTGAACTCTCCAAAAAGGTGGAGGACTGTTATTGTTTTCTCTATGGTTGACTCAAGCGCCTCTCGCATCTAATAGCCCCGGAATTTCCTCAATGTCACTGCGACGTTGTCGCCTTCTTCAAATTCCTCCATTTTCGGGGTCTTCAGTCGAACCAGAAGCTTTTGGAGACATCAGTTAATTACAATCGATACAACATAGACTCCATTCAAAAGTTCGGGTATTTACAATCTGCTCTGTCTGGGAATGCTTTGGCACTGATTCAATCTGTGTGATTATCATAACAACCCTCGTGTTTTGGGGCTGCGCAATTACATTACTGCCGTTGATGCGTTATAGCGGAGTTCTAATTGATTTATTTTGATTCTACGAGTTTGGTTAAACAGTGGTATGTAATTTTTCTTGTCCTAAATCGAATACTCCATTTTTGCGCCAACTTTACGGCCAAATTATAGCTCCCACAAAAACCTTGACGCGGATAGGTTTTATTTACTTGGTTGATAAATAATTATCGTGTTTGCTTACATCTATTACCTTAGAAATAATATGGACGGAAAATAGTACATTTGAGTATCAAAACATTTATTATTTGAATTTTTATTTACAAAATACCATTTAAAGATAATAATAAAAAAATACAATTCTTATTTACAAAGTTGTTTTTGTAAACTTTTATTTTGGAAGCAAACTTTACTCTCATAGAATTTACGCATGGATAATTATTAAACAGGATGCTCTGTGATTTCAAGCCAATGACAACATCCAACGATTAAAACACGAATCTCTTTTACTTGTTAGTATTTCTTTCTTATGCTACTTTTAACGACATCCTACGGCTATATTTTAATATTTAATTTATTAAAATAAATGGTATAACAGTCTTCCCAAATATGAACTATAATAGGTGCATGAAGTATAAAGTTTTCGACATAAGATATATAATGGAGATAAAAAGAATGGAAATAGGTAATAAATCACTGAAAATGATGTTACTAGATGCAACTATTGATTTTTCTTTAAACTGCACATCGAAAATAATAAGGTTTAACAGAAAAGGGAGTTTGTCATTGACAAAGTGTATTTCAGAATAAAGTACAGATCAGTTTAAATTCGCAATGAAATTTTATTGCGAGAGAATCGCCAAATATCCGAATATTTTGAAAGACTCGTGCCTCGCATTGGGATGTATGAGTTTTGTGTGCTAAGCCGTTAAATGGAGGGTAAAGAATCTCAATGGTGAAAATATATGCAATAAAAAATTTAAAGATTGTAGCTTACAATTTGGGAGTAATAATATTTCAGAGATGGTTAATATGCTTTATTCTAATGCTGTTTTAAGCATCCTACAATGAGTCAGAATGCAAGGATAAATTAAGTCTGTAGAAAATCGGAAAGGAATAATCGATTACCGAAAGTATATTAGTGAGAAATTGAAGCATCGATTTTGTGCTATGATTTCTTCCCTATAAAATGATTCCCACAGTCCGTCGGCCACCCAGACATCATCCATCCATCATCTTATTGACCTCTTGGGAAGGTCAGATCGCAGACTAATGCTGCGACCCTTCAGACATGCATCGGTAGCATCATTTTCTTCGGCCGACCTAAGGAAGATCTATGAGAGAATTCTTGATTACTCATTTTAGTCTTTAATCAAGGCAGAATGTTTAAAATATCATTGATTTAGAGCTGCACATACTACTAACCTCAGGCCGAAAGTGGCTTCTAAAATTACCAACTGGGACTTAGTCGTATGACAATTTCCCAATTCTTTCCGATACTTGAATTATCCATTTCGTAAATTCTTCAAAATAACAAACAGATTTCGAAGCTCAACTTTTATCTTTGAACGTGTATTGTTCCGAAGCTTAGTTTGAGTAGATTTCTATGCTCAAATATATAAAACTTTCTGTGGGCTTATAAATATGTTGTAGTGAGTGGTTGTCGTAGCACAGCTTTTCGATAAATGTACTCCAGTTATGGGAAAACAATTTGGATAGAAAATATAAAATACTGCGCATTACAAATATGTTGAGTTATTTCAACAAGTATCATAGAGCAAAAGCAATTAGTTATTGTATTTAGAAATTTAAGGTACTAGAGGTGACTGCAGACAATGCAATGTTTAAGCTTCGCAGAATTGGTTACCTTAATGTTTAATGTAATGAATGTTTAGGGCCATTTTGTTCGAAAATGAATATATTGTGGAATTGTGGCAAAAGAATAATATGTAATTAAATAAATAAATTTTGCAACTTAGTGTTACATTCATCATTAACATCGTACATGAATGAACTTTTGAATTGAAAAAATGAAAATTTCTCTATTTACAATTTTGTTTCCCCGTCATTATGATACAAAGTTGACGAGAATTTTATATTCCTGTACGATGTAGAATCCCTTCTATGTATCGTGGGACCTCTGTAGACTGCATATTGGTTCCTCACTAAATTAGCTGGAGATAAATTGTATAAGATATTGAATCTTAAGTTAGTGACAGATTTTCATCTCGGATTTTCGTTCTCAATGTTTTCCTACATGTCATAAATTTTGAGTTTTATACCGCTCACTTTTCGTAGTATTTTTTGTCTTTCTTGCGAGTTATCCCTTCTGAGACCATGGAAATTGTTTCAAGTAATCATCCTTTGCTTCAATAGTTCTTTAATACGTTTGCTGCGAGCGTATTTTCTTTTTCAAGATGGATTTTCAATGTTTTCTTCCTCTCTGCTAGGAAAGCTGCCTGCCTCTTGTGCACTTCGAGTCCTCTTTCGGATATTGTGAGATTCTTGCCCGTTTTAGATGTTTTCATCGATCAATTTCTTAGCTTCAATCTTCGCCGTGCTCGTATTTTTATTAAGTAAATAATTTGTTTTCTGCTCGTAGGATCTCAATCTCTGTGTCCTCAGAACTTACATCTACTTTCTCCTTATATCTATTTTATTTGAATACCCCATTTTGAAGGTGAGTTTCGGAAACTGCTTGATATAGCATGATGCGCGGTTAAATTAAATTCTTTATATCACTTCGCATAGCTTTATTTTCCATTCTCTTTCAATATAACAAAAAAAATCTGAATATTATTGCTATCTAAACAACCATTTCAACATAAAAAATGACCATCAACGAACTAACTTATCTTCCTATAACTTCGAGTGTTTACTGAATATATAAAAGACTTAATTAACGATATTACGTCGTGCTATTGGGCCATAGAATCCTAAACATTCCCACCCGATCTCCGCATCTGCGAATTGTTTTTTAATCCTAGCCTTGTAGCGGTCGTATCACGAGCACATGACCCTTCTCCAATCACGGAATCAGAATTCGGTTCATCCCAGAGGATGGAGCGCAACCATTTTATTCCTAATCTGTGTAATTTGTGTCATTATCTTGTTCTGGAGGTATATCGTGCGGCGATCCAACCAACTCACCGAAAGTAGAAGAGGAGAATTTTCACGTCTACGAATCTGTCCATAGTTTCGATCTTCCGAGATGCGGTGCTTGGATATACGAAATGTCACTTTCCATTTTACGATGCTCTACAGCAGGGTTCCCCAATTTTTTCTGTGATAGAATACTTCACAAAGCTGGGAAGTTTAACGGAACACTTAGCTTATTTTTATGTTAGGTAATTCTATTTGTAAAATTTTAAAAATCATTTAATTACAACTAATTATTTATTTAGTGATTAATTTTAAATATAAAACTAATACATTATAACATAAACATAAAAATATGAATAAATAAAGGATTTAATAACTTTTATTCTCCAATTCTACATTAAGACGACAAATTGCTCTACAGCTTTAAATAAACAAACCCTGCTCTACAGCTTTAAATTGTGTACGTATTTTACGCAATGATCGACATTAAAACGTTACATCAGGAGTAATAGTCGCAGGAGTCCAAGTTTAGTACATAATATTGAAAATTCCTCAAATATTTATTTAAGTTCGCGTTGCAGGTTGGCCTTCAAGCCAGGTGGCAGCGATTGAGGGGAACATAAAAATGATTCTAAGCCCAAAGACGGGAGGGAAACCCCTCCAAAAACTTTCCATAGGATGTACAATTAAACTACAGTATCTATTATATATAGATGCTTCTCCGGATTCATTCATATATCATATATATATAGAGAGAGGATACAAACTCACAGGCTAAACCACTAGCGTCAATGGCTTGAAATTTTTACGACATATTGGCCATAACGTATAACCTCCAGAAAAATTGCGATTTTGAACCTCAGTGTCATAGGTTCGATTCCAGAGGGCCCCAAAGTCCCGATTTTTCCCGTTTAAATGCATTGCTTTGATTTTCGGGAATTAAAAAAAAAATACTTTCCGGGTAGGTAGAGAATCAAAACTCAGGGAGCCTATATATATGAACATGATCTATCGAAAACATAAATGAGTTTTACGGAAAATATCCTGGGTTCGATGCTAGGTCGGGGCAAAAATCTGCCGTTTAAAATGCATTGTGGCGATTTTTAAGATTTTTTTCGGACCCCCTTCCGAATGCATGGAAACTTGAAATTTAGCATGGGGTTAGAAATCATAAATATATTTCATAATCAAATTTTACCTATTCGCTGATGGTCCTTGGTTCGATCCCAGAGGGCCATTTGCACTCCACAATGCATTTCTTATGGGGATAACGGAAACACATTTACTTCCCGGAATGATATCGACTTCAAACTTTGTATGAAATTAGATCAAGTCCTAGCAAGTCATTTTGTTCATTTACAGCTTCCAATACGTCCAGGGTTCGACACCAGGCGTCTCTACAATCAGTCACTGATCCGATTTTTAAGAATTATTTTGAACACCTTCCCAATACTATTAAATTTGAAATTCGGCATATATATAGAACTTATAGATACATTTCGAAAACATATTTTATATTTCCTAGATCGTCCTTGGTTCGAATCCAGAGAGCTATTAACATTCGTGAAAAGTAGGTCTTCGTTTGAGGCAGTTGCAGCCAATATTTCTGCTTGAATTTTCACACGTATTTAGAGAAGATGATCTTCTGATGTGCTGCATAGAAATTTCACCAAAAAGACCCGGGTTCGATGCCAGACGATTAAATTGAAGCGAATTTTAAGAATATTTTCAATCCTTTTTTTCCTTTCCGGGACCGTCCCGATATAATGCCGTTATGGAATTAGTGTTGTCGATCTGCTTGCAGTATGCAAGCTACATTTCACTCGTATATATTAGAAGTAGAAAAATGAAATAAAAAATCATGATTAAGAACTATCATACATAAATATATATGAGACCTGTGAATTAACTAAAATAATACATATTTCTGGATTAACAACAACTTCCAGTTAACGATTATTGGGGAATAACTCCTAAACAATCAGTGTTACGAAAAAATGTTTTATACAAAAGTTGTAGTAAAATACATTATCTATAACTTTTGTATGTAAATGTATATACCTATATTGCCTTCTTACAGAGATATTTAAGAAACAAAATTTTGTTCCGGATAAACCGCAAGTTCCGGTTCAGCGATATTCACCAAAAACTAATCAAATTTTGGAATTGTTAGGAAAATTCTAAATATAAATTTTGAAAATGATCGGATAATTACTTTTTCAGATACAGCGCCCGCAAACTTTTTAACCATAGACAGACAGACAGACAGACAGACAGACAGACATGTTCGGGAAAATAGCTAAAACATGCTCTATGGGCCCCAAAACATCTATTTCCGTCAAAATCTGGAGGTCGAATTTTTTTGCGAATACAATACTTTCTCTATACTACGTATAGGGAGAAAGTAAAAATTATATTATATATTATTTTTTATAATATTATATATTATTTTTTATAATATTATTTTATTATTTTTTATATTTTTTATATTCTTTCTCTTGCTGTGTTACGGCATTAAAAGAAACTACGTGAGAAAATGTTTTTAAAATTCATCAATTTTAATCTCTTCTTAAATCCGTCAGCTTGATTGAGGAACGAATGCTCATCCTGACGACATTCTCATATAAGACATGGTTTTATGAGGATTATGACCTTTTGAAACGAAAATGGTTTCTTAGTTATTCATTGTCCATTGAGTGAACAAAAATATACCTTATTTTGTCAATTTTATTCCCGGAACGAAATGTAATAACCTGTAATATAATATTAACAGTGGCCGACCTACGTGGACATTACAAATATATTTTTCCTAATCGTATCTTCTGTTAGAATTGTTACATCGAAGATTCGAAATTTCGATTGAAAACGCCAAAATTGTCAAACATTTTAGTTTGGTTTAATCCGACTATAATTTAGGGTAACGATGTGCCACTTGTGGTGAAAACTGACATTCAGGCCTCAATTTCCTCAAATTTTATACTTCGCTTTAAATTGGCATTGTTATGGTGTATGTAAGAATCGAATACATAAATATGCCACCTCTGAAAATGGATGAAATTCAATGCCATTATTTGATTTGTTTTGCAACTTTCTCCGTTCTACTTCGCCTTTCTAGCCTTTATCTCTTTCTTTCGGAATGAATTTATTTTATGAAAGTTGGCACATTTTTTACCAATTTTGACTGGTAAATTTAAAATTTAAATTTCTCCGATTTATCTTGTTTTAGCTGTAAGGTTGAAGAAAATTTCTTTCACATCGAAAATAAATTATTTTACAGAAATTATGATGGTTTTCACCAAATTTGGATATAAATTTTGAAAAGAATTTCGGAATTTGGCTGATTCTTACTGTTAAGTTGGACACTTATTCTAGTCTTTTATAACTTTCGAAAATACATTATTCTGCAGAAATTGAGGCAATTATCATCATTTCAGGATATAAATTTTATTAAAAATTCGTAGTTTCGTATCGTGTTTGCTATGCTGACGCGAATTTCACTTTCTTTATAGTGAAAATAACTTATTTTTCAGAAATTGCGACATATTTCCCGAATTTTGGCGTATATGTCATTAGAATTTTTCTATTTCGTCTTTTTACGGATATTTTCACTGTTTGGGAGGCGCTTCTGTTCCTTCGGATTCATAATATGGAAATTGAGACAGTTAATAACGACTTGGTTTAACTTTAATAAATGCTCTTAACGATAAAGCAATGGAGTTTGGTATGAAAATTAAGGTAAGTAAAATTAAAGCTCAGAGGTTCACTAAGGGAAAGGAAGCTAAGTTAAATATTAGGATGGATGGGGAGAAACTAGAGCAGGTAGATAAATTTTCTTACTAGGGAAGTACCCTTTCGTGGGACTGAAGATGTAAAGATGAGGTTCGTAAAAGAATAGTCTTGGCCAAGGAAGCCTTTATGAAGCAAAGGGAACTGATGACAAAAGGTTTGATAAAGGAATCAGGATAAGATTGGTGAAATCCCTGGTCTGAAGTGTGTTGCTCTATGGGTGCGAAACATGGACTTTAAGAAAGGAAGAAATTAAATGTTTGGAGGCCTTCGAGATGTGGGTGTGGCTTGGAATGGAAAAAGTTAGTTGGGTTGATAGGAAAACAAACACGGAGGTGTTATAGATGGTTGGGGAGGAGAGGGCTTTAATTGACGTGATTAAGCAACGTCAGAAGAAACGGGTGGGTCAAATATTGAGGGGAAAGGTAAAGGTTGTAATGGAGGGTAGGATTCAGGGGAAAAGGCAGAGGGGAAGACAGAAGATGTTGGAAGGGGTGGGGTTAAATATAAGGATATGAAGGAGATGGCGATTGATAGGGATTTTTGATTGTGCATGAACCTACCGGAAGGTAGAACACTTATGAATGAATAACGAATTCCGGATATACATTTTATTTCGCGGTTTATTATTTGGCAGCGTATTATTTTATCTTTTAAAAGTAATATAAACCGGAAAGTGAGAAACTTTTACTGAATTTAGTTTATTAAAATACCGCGCTTTAATCTTCATTTGAATGTTATTTTGACCTGGATTTGCTCTCGAAAATAATCTGCTTTCCCAGAAATTGCGATAGTTTTCCGAAAGGTTTTTTGAATTTGGCGATTTTTTCTTATTTTTACTGTTGGGAAAACTAATGTGTATCTTTTGCCCCTTTCCAAACTGGCATATTACTCATAAGATGAAAACAAACTGTCTTTATTTCACAAATTTCCGTGGACTGAATTTTTTGCTGTTGATAATTTCCGTATTTATTGCTTCAAATTCATTTTTTCCTAAATTTGCTACATTTTTCCCAATTGGGCTGCACCTGCTGTACGTTTATGAAAATTTGAATATTTCGTCTGATTTTATTTTGTGAATTTTTCTCTGTTTCATAGCTTCAATACCAATTTTTTTCCGGAACACGAATTTTACACTTCATTTGCGTTTGAAAAACTAAATGACTGAAAAAATAAATTTCAATGCTCGTTTTATCCTTTACTGTGAAGTAAAATGTTGATTTTGGAGAAAGAATCCTGATTTATGTAAAATAAATAGTGGAATTTAAATTTTTAAGGCCTCTACTCTCATTTTTTTAAAATTCTGTTTCAATTTTTCATCGTCAGGACTCGTGCATTTGAGTGATTGTTACGACTGCTTCTGGAAAATAAGCTATGTGTTAAATGTATTGGCTCTTAGGCTTCATAGTGACAGAAAAACAGCATATCTTCTCCTTTGCTTTTTAGATTAGATCTATATAATATCTTTGCGTAATGATATTTATAACGATGTGATATAATAAGTATGTTCTATTATTTTCTGTCCCTTCGGGTGAAATATCTCCTATATTAACCATTTCTAAGCGTTGTGGTCGCTACCTAATGGCTAAAAATGCGATATTCTAATCAATGGTTCAAATTATGCAACATTTTATACAGACGTGATATACGCAGCAAATCCCATGATTCATGTTCTATTCCTATTTTTTGCCGAAGTAAAAATTATGAATGCTAATAATTAAAACGCTTTTGTTGATAGCGATGTTTTCTAAAATGAACGTTGCATTAGGATTTCACGAAGTGAAGTCTGAATAAATTATTTTTCTGCCGAAGATAAATATTCTGGAATTGAATAAAATGAGGAACAAAGCGTATTGTCTCCAATCACGGAAAAGGCGTCCCAAGAGAGGAAGTGTCCTCTTTTAGAAATTGGTGGGAGTTCCTCGAGAAGATTTGGGGAGCTGATCAACGGGTATTGTATTTCCCCATTATGGAAGGCTCTTTCTTAAGGCGTTACTTAGTATCCGTTACTCTAACAAGTAAACCACTAAAGAACACCTTTGTTGTCATTTTAACGAAATTGAATTCAAAGTAATCCCATTCAAGTGAAGAGACTGAGAAATAAAACTGAATTTACGATTACTTTTCGTGGGTACTTAATTAGTGGCATTGAAGTAATGTTTAAAAATGGAAACGATGAAACAAGAAGAAGTCGTTTCAATGGGAGATATTTAGATTTAGATATATACCCCGCGAGCCGCCAGAGGCGTATGGCAGGGAGTGTAATACACCACCATTATTCAATCCTACCTATTAGCATCTCTAATTGCCTGGGGAAAAAACGACCAAAAGTAATTATCCGTCCTTGCGATTACTTCCCTACAACGCTTTGTCGATGCCTCTCGGAGATCGCGTTCGCTCCTTACTGGCGCTAATATTTCACTTACTTCGTCCATAAATTCTGAACGAATGAACTTTTCGATAAGTTTCCGTCGATATCTTCTCATCTGTAGTGAATTCCAACCGAGGGACTCTATCATTGCCGTAACGCTGCTATCAAACCTGAAATCCCCGCAAACGAATCTACGCTGGACCATCTCTAATTTTCTAATAATCTCTCATTGTCATCTAGCGTTGAATGGATTCACACGAAAGGGGCTTTGAGAGATAATGAATTTAATGAAAGCTCTTATGGCTCAACTTTTCATTCGTCAGTTCTTTCATTTTGATTTGAGAGGCGCCGTACGAAATATTAAAGTATTATGAACAAATATTTTCATTATTTCGTCGTTTTGATTTTTCCATCCCTTTTTGTATCCTTACTTCGTTCTATTCCTCACCTTCTCCACCAAATATTAACTCAGTTGTTCTTCCACACCGTTTATGTTATGTTATTCCACTTTTTATTTTTCATACTTAAGGTAGAAGAAAAGAACATACCGGAGCAAACTTACAATCTGTAAGTTAATCTGTGTAGTAATCTGTGTGGGCTGTTTTAGTGGTGGCAAGACGACTAAGCAGAAAATGAATTAAGTGCTATAAAGACGATATCGAAAGGTGTGAATTTGTATTAGAAGGTGAGGGTTTCAAAATGGGCGAGTTACTATTAGATGCGATGATGATTGGTGCAATTAAAAAACTAAATGAAATAGCATAATTGTAATATACTCAAGGAGAAACAGACATGGAAAAAAGTCCACCAAGGCCGGGAATCGAACCTGGGATCTTCCTCTTGCCGGGAGAATGCTTTAACCAGCTAAGCTACCGAGGCTGTGTGCTTTTCCTTATGTGCAATTTTCACCCTTCATCTTCCTTGTAATATACTCGTTCGGATGTAAAGTAAACCACGTTATTCCACTTCCACATCGTTTATGTGTTTTGGGGGAGATAATTCAAACATTCAGATCTCCAGAGAGGGGTACTCGCTCCCTCATCACCCTCATTTATATGTTTTACTTCAAAAGTCGCTTATCAAATTCCTTATCACACTTTCTTATTATAGTCCTTCAGTCCCTCATATTATTTCTGAAATATTTAAATTTATATTTGTGCAAATAAGTGCGTTTTTAACTGCGAACAGCACTGAGAGATGTTCGTTTATATCGTTGTGATGAAATGAAGGAGAAAAAGTCTGCCGCAGCCAGGAATTGAACCCGGATCTTCCACGGTAGTCTTTGTCCTGTCGCGGTAGCTTAATTGGCTAAAGCATCCGCCCGGCAAGTGGAAGATCCGGGTTCGAGTCCCGGCTGCAGCAGGCTTTTTCTCCTTCATTTCTTCTTAAAATTCAAGCATGTGTATCATGCGAATATTAATCATTTACATCGATGTGATGTACTATTCATTTCATACGTTTCCTGTGAGCTTCTTTTTTCTTCTCAGACAAAAGTATTCTCGTTTTTCTTCTTGATCAACTTGCTCCTTGAATACTGAAGCTTCAATTTTGAATTTACAATTGCTAGGTTTGGTTCTTCTAATTATGCATCATCTCGAGCGAACATCTGCGATATATCTTTTTCTACGAGAAACTGGCGTTTCTTTGAGATGAGAGAGACAACTATTTTGCCGTCCTGCATTTTTGGAGGCGTAATTCTTTGTTGAAATTTCTCGTGTTCATGACATTTCCTTATTTTAGGTCAATATATTTTCAATTGGATTCGAGCAATTTTTAACCTAATTTCCAATTCCGAAAATGATTGTTTGGAATTTTAATTGTAAGCTAAATTTTCCATTTCTGATTATTCCCTCCATTCCTCACGATTAATGGACAAATAATCAGTAAATATAAACTTCATTCAGATAAATCAGATGAATTCTTATTCATGAGCTCAATGGTGCCTCTGCGTTTGGTTAACGATGAATCAGGTACGAAATCAATAGCCATATAGATACATACTATATAGACAATACTATAATAGAGAAATAGTATAGCTCAAAAACATCAAAAACAGCTTTCATAATATTTTACAAGGTGAAAATCAAAAAATGCTAACTCTATTCTGATACTTGATGATAGATATACGCTGTTGCTAAATTCATTCTTCCTTTAAGAATGGTGAATGTGTATTATTTTTCTCATTATTTATTCGTCTAGAGTTTGTAAAAAGTTGATTTTAGCATTCAAAAGTTATTATTGAGAGGCATGAAGGTCCGAAGGTCTTCAAACCCATATCTTCCTGGATGGCCGTACTCCTCCGCGCGGATTTGCCCATGCAGTGTTGTCGAAAATTCGTTATTATTATCGGGGGGGGGGGGACAAATTGGAGCAAGGTTTAATTTCAGATTCCTCTTTAGAAAGCTTCAAAGAATAACATGGTAAATATCTTCATGTCCCTCGGAGTCCCTCTCAACTATTTTCCTCGCTTTAGGTAAAAAGTTTCCCTAAAACGAGAGTCCGCCATTTTGTTACATAAAATATGCAAATACTCATTCGCAATCATTAAATTTAAAAATTATGAAAGATAAAGTACAGGTTTATAACGTAGTGTTGTTTTTTATCCGATAACTTACCTTTAATGGGTTCAGCATCGTTTTGAAGTTGAAGAATTTCTCGAAAAATCGAAGACTGGCATTTTTCGCAAAATTTTTTTAACTTTGACCCCCTGTAGAATTATAACGCGCGGGAATCAAGAAAAATGATTTCGCAGTTATATGCAGAATTTATTAAAAAATGACCATGCGAAGTTTCAAAGCATTCAAGAAAACCTCTTTCGTGTTTTTGGCCAGCTTTTTTCGATTCTAGCCCACTATGCATCGTTTAGCTAGAAATGTAAAGGCTAAGTTTATAAAAAAAGTCTCTTCAAGTGTCCTTTTAATAGAGTGGCAACTTATTTCTAATATAGATAAGTTTTGACTGCTAAATTTCCAATTTCGGTAACTTTTTGCTTATTCATCGGACTGCAGAAATCTTCTTTGCAGTCCTGTGTCAGTTTCGAGTTTAAATGTACACAGTAACGATACGCCGAAATTCATGAAGTAATTGGGATAAAACTAAGGAAAAGAAACTCAAGAAGAATATTTGATTATTTATGCATAAGAAGAACGTCCGAAATAATCTTCAAGAGCCCCAAGAAGTGCTTAATGAAGTAATCAGTAAGGAACAATCAAGAGAGTTTTCAACCATGTTACGTAGATTCTAGAGCTTGAAATATAAATACAATGAAATAAAAAAGTACAAATAGTACTATCTATGATGTGTTTTCTTATTAATTCCTTCAATAATGTAAAAAGTGCCGATGCGGACGTTAAAATCTCTTGTTAGAGACTTCAAGAGATATCAATGAATGAATGGCAAGGGAAAATTTTTTGGTCGCGCAATGTAAAGCAATTTAATTCCTTATTATACACTACTGGGTGGTGATTTTACTTTCCGCAGTAGAATTTTCCATTATTCGGAAACGGAGATAAGAGAACCTCATTTTATTCGACCGAATCTTAGGAAAATCGCATGAATCGGTTCGTGTAGTATTCATGGTAACCTTATAATGGAAAAGAATCACTTGTACATTCCCGTAGAATTTATTGATGCGATATGTTTCGCAAGCTGATTAGCATCATTAGGCAAATTTTTACTCTAGTTAAGCACGATGATGCTAGTCCGCTAGCGAAACATGTCGCACCAATAAACTCTGTGGAATTGTACTAGTGATTCTTTTCCATTTCCATTTGACTTTCTCCATATATGAAGTATAGAAAAATATTGTTTTCATGAAAAAATTCGACTTCGAGATTTCAACGGAAATACATGTTTTGGGGTCCCTAGAACACGTTTTGACTATTTTCGGAATGATGTCTGTGTGTATGTGTGTGTGTGTCTGTGTGTGTGTGTGTGTGCTTGTGGGCGCTCTAACGTAAAAACTATTGGTCGTATCAATTCCAAACTTTGTATATAGTACTGTGGTGTGTGCTGTCAGAGTTGATTAGTGTTTGGAGTAAATCGGTTTACCGGAAGTCGAGCTTCATTCTTTAAAGCTCATTTCCGGTTTTCAAAATATCTCTTTGAATATGATATTTAGGTATATACTATTATTTATAACAGTTTTAGAAAATGTAATTTACTATAACTTTTGGTTGAAACATATTTTTGTATCACTGATTGTGTAGGAGTTATTCATGAAATACTGATAAACCGGAAGTTGCTGCTTATGTACTTTGTGGGCGCTCTGGGCTCTATGGGCGAAAGACCAATTTCATCGTTTTTCATCGATCATGTCCCAAAATACATGATTTATAATGTTTGTGACGTCAAAGATAATAATATATAAATTAATCACTCATCTTCCAAGTTTAGATGGAATATAGAGTTCGAAATTACTGTCGTAGATAAATATTTACATCTTATATATGGAGAAAGTCATGTGCTGGCCACATCAGATTTTGTTCTACCGTTATGGCCTTCCACGAAGTAACGCCTTCACATATCGAGTTTATGGGGGCATTTATCCATATTTTATTATCTCTTTACGACATTGTTAGAGATATCCCGACAGGTACCAGACGGGACCGGGACTCCAACACGGATCTCACAATTGGCGGTCTGTGACCATTAAGCTATTTTCTCAGAACATTCTGACTTGTTGTTCGGCCAATGTCCATCAAAACGGCATCGTCCTTGTTCTCTTTGAGACAAACAAAGTCTAGAAATGAAGAAATTCTGGTAAGGGTAGGCAAATAGTCAATAAATTATTTTTATAATTTTTTTTCATGTCTGTTTCTCTTTTTTAATGGATGCTAAGTCACCCTTTCCCATGTCCAATTTCTGCTGTTTTCCCGCGGTGGATTTCAGTGGAAAATGACCTAGTAGCAATAGAAGGATCGAATAGTTTTCTGAATTTCACTTCCGAAAATTTATATTAGTATATTCAAGACCAAACTAGGATTATTTTGGTCATATATCCGAGAATCTCGAGGAAGTCAGTCTTCATTACCCAGCCTTGTTAATGACGTGGGTTTAATGGTTACTGAATCGTTAGAAAAAGCGAATCAAATTAATTGGCACTACCAGGAAAGCTTTACTTAAGAAAGGTGGACTCACGAACGAATTTTCTATCTGTGTTGATTCAGAGATGGAACCAATCGAGTTATCGGTGGATGGAATAGGAAAGGTGTTGCGGCAGGTAGACAAGAAAAAAGCGCTAGGACCAGAAGGTATACCATCGTTCGTCATTCAAACACTGGAGAATGAGCTTGCTCCCCTTCTTTTCGTATTCTATAGGAAAACCTTGGACGAAGGCGTTGTACCAATGTCGCGGAGAAGAGCGCTCCGATTCCTAAAGAAAGGACGTTCCTCGAAACCTGACGATTACTTTCCGATATCTTTAACGTCAATATTTTGTAAGACTATCGAGCACATTATAGCGAGTTTAATAATGCGGTTCCTAAATGATAAAGGGGCAATTAGTCAATGTCAACACGGTTTCCGTAAATGTAGGTCATGTGAGACCCAGTTAGCCCTTTTTCTCAACGATGTAGTTAGAGCAGCTGAAAAGGGTATAAGAACAGACGCCATATTTCTAGATTTCAGAAAAGATTTCAATCGAGTATCGCACGTAAAATTAATTCATAAGTTGATGGCTTACGGAATTAACGGAAAAGTTGTTGAATGGATGTAGTCGTTTCTCGGAAACAGATCGCAGCGAGTTGCGTTGGACGGAATTTTATCTGATGAGGTTTGCGTCACATCCGGTGTTAATGCAATTTCAATTTTAAGTTATCAGTAAAAAAATTATTCTTGTGATTTGCTCCAATGTAAATATAAAAAAAATGATTTCGTTTGTGGTTTCAAAGAAAAATACTTTAGTATCTATTCCTTCCTTCACTTTAGTATCTTCAATTCAGTATTTTATTCTTTCCTTCGAAGTCCGTCTTTAGACAATATCGGACAGATTGAATGTACCATTATCTTGCTACGCCCCCCTCGACCATTGCCACCCGTCACACTTACCGAACTGCAGCGACTTACAAATAAATAAAGGCTATATGCTTTCTCCAGACTCCGGGTTGATTAATTATTTCATTCTTATTTATCCCTCTGTCGGTCGCGCTGTTGTATTCTGTACAACACAGACGGTTTTTCGGGTCCCGTTTCTACCTGTGTGGTCCCATGAACCTCATGCCTGGGTCTATTCCTTTTTCGCACTTATCATTAACTTGTGATATCGTCAAATGCTTCTTTTCAGTCTTAAGCCGACTGCGATAGCGAGTAAATCTGTGGAGTGACGACTGTTGAAACACATACAACGCGCGACCGTTTGGGTAAGTTTTTCGTTGGTGAACTCTATTTTTGCTTATTATAACGTTCACATGGAGTTTTTAACTTAATTCGTTTTAAACTTTATTAGACGCATTTCAATTTCTGAACTAATAGACATAGAGCTTTTTAGATGCTCTCTGAACGCATGTAAATAAATAATGGTGAATAATAATATTTTTTACTAAAAGTTGTATACTTCTTAAATTATCCTCTTAAATTATATTATTAACTAAAATTTAGCACTCAGAAATAATAATTAGTTCAATTAATTTTACAATTTTGGCCGAAAAACGATCTGTGGTATGGAATACAACGCGCGACTGCTCGTGTTATGATCATAGGCGCGACTGATGAAACGTTAATCACTAGAACAATGCTATTTTGAAATGCTTATCAAACGCTATATAACGGTGAACTCTCCTCGCGATTTGCATTTTAGACAAATACAACAGCTGTGCCTTTAGTGCAGCAGCGAGAAACTCACTACTATTCGGAGTACATTTTTCGACTAAAAAATTCCTTTCCAAAGGTGAAAATCTTCACAAATCGAATACTTATCTGAATCGATCGAATCTCTCTTGACACGGATATCCTTGTTTCAATCAAATTCGGAATACAGTTTTAGAGTAGGGGAAGGTTTTTTGGGGTATAATGAAAGTAAAAAAATACGACTTTATGGTATGAAAAACATTATTACAATGTTAACCTTGTGAAGGCCATTTTGGTATTGCACATTTAGAATCTTTACATTATTAATGGTTTTTCAAAACAGTGTGATCTTCCCCGTTTTGCCCCACCCTTACTTAAAAATTAACTTGAAAATTCTTTAAAAAATTATAAAGGTAACTTATGTGGAGCATGAAATACAAAAGTCATTAACGTAATACACTTATGTGGGTGGCCTCGTCGTGTTCACTATCTATTCCGGCACACCCATTGTGTGTTTACTTAATGCAACTGACAAATCTTATCCGCTGAATAGAGCAGTAAAAGCAGTCGTCGTCTTCTTCACTGTCACTAGAAAATGGAGGTTTAACTATCCTGGGGTTACCCCGGTATAACGTTCTTCACCACAACTTCAATTCTAGGTGAACCACTTCTATCGCGACAGTATTCTAGCCTAATAAACATTGAAACCATACAGAAACGTAGATTATGATTCATTTAAGAGGATGCTGGATGTAATACCTAAGTATTCCGATGAATTACTACTTACATCAGGAATAAATGCCCAAAATTACAAAAACGATCACTGAAAATTCGACGTAGTGTTGTGAAACACGAAGGAGCACGGAATGGCGAAAATTGCTTGAACACTAGTGTGGCATGTCAATCCGATGTAATTGAGTCGTTTTTATTATTTTGTAGCACCAATTGGGTTGAAAACCTCCAGTTTCCCGTTTTGCACTAAGAATTTCTTTAACCTAGAGTCTATATAGGCCAATAGTATATGCTTTAACCCGTCCAATAGTATATCTTTAACCTACAGTATCTATAGTCCAGTAATATGTATCTTCACCAAAATAGACACATTTTTGGTGTATCCTAAATATTGGGAATCACAGAATTACTGATGTATTTGTATGCTCACCATCATCATCGCTATTTTAATTGTCTAAAGCACATGTTCATATGTATATCTTGAATTTTATAAATGCAAATAATGTGACGTCGGAGATGAATCATCGAGGTTTCAATAAAGAGGAAATTGGCCGTTCAAAAGCGACGATGGAATGAATAAAATGAGCAGAAGTCCTCTTAAAATGAAGTTATCTATGAAGGCCGGATAGTTTATATTCTAGCTGTTATCGTCAATATCTTTTGTCACAAGAAATTAACATCTAAACAGTTTTTGACACATTTTGCTTTATTAAATCTTTTCTTTTAAGGGTTTTCTCGTTTTTTAGCTTTCCTGCTCATTTCTTTTGTTTCTTCGGCAAAGTTTTCATTTTTAATTTCTCTTTGACACTCAAAGTAATGTCTACGGTAAGATTATGTGCTTTTAGGCTTCAATTCCAAATGTACCGATTCAAGAATTCAGGTCTGCTTATAATTTTATTTTCCACCTCTTCAAGCAAAAGTTGAATCCGTCGCGTAATTCCGTGTTTCAAAGACAGTTACTCGTTATTTGCTATCATTACACCGAATCAATACATTGCTGTACACGTCCATGACCTCAAATAAGAAAGCATTCGTAAATGCATAGAGATAAATCTATCGTTCCAGAAGCTCTTGTGTATCCGAGGAGGTTGTTCTGCCACAATTAACCACCAGAGGACTCACGGTGAGGTTGCTTGATTAAGGGTCGTCTTTAAAAGGAACAGCGAGAAGGCCGTTTAGAATAGCCATAAGATGAGGAACAGTGGCTTCTGGAAACGGCTTCCACATGACCTGCTTCGCTGGGGTGTAATTCAGAGGCGAGCTCATCAAAAGTACCCGTTTTTTTTATGCCAACCGCATTTCATAGGGAAGATGCAGCCCGTATTTTTTACTGCATCTGACGAGTGAGGAAAAAAGGAGGTTCGGTGAATAGAGAAGGGAGATGAAGGCGGAGAAAGAGGATTGGAAAGAGTGTTCAATGGACATGTTCTAGTTTACACGGAGTATCGTAATTCTTAAAGATTCTTTAAGAAAGAAAAGAAAAAGGAGATTTAATTTGCATTAAAACCCCACATCAAGCCCACATTCAGGGTGTGGCAGGGGTCATAAACATAAGTCCTTTAAACTACTTTTTAGTTTAGTTATAATTCGAAAGGAGTGAAACTATTTTTAAGTTAAATCTTATCGCGACACCACAATGTAAATCCCCACAATACATGTATTTGTATTTACTGAGAAATAAAATTCCTTTGAAAGTTTGTTACTCTTATAAATATGATTTAGTATGTTGAATATTGCGCCATGTTCCATTTGTATCTTTAGTGGGAGTCGTCTGAATTTAGTTTGTCTATGTCTATGTAAGAACCCTGCAAGCCGCGTTTCGGCGTGTGGCAGCGGGTGCAGGCACCTTGACTATTTTCCTAATCGGTTGCTTTAGCGTATACTTCGCGGAAAAAATGAATTTTTGAAACGATTCGTTCTAGCATCTATTTCCCTAATATTTCTGGCAATATCAGAACGGCCCATATAACAGGGGGGGTCGCATTATATCGGTTACATCATCTGAGAACGTAATTTCTCTGAATTTATTAAATAAATTGAACCTTTGAATTGGTATTCTATCTCGTAATGATTCCCATCCCGCGTCCTGTATCATCTGAGTTACACTCGCTGTTTTATCGTAGCTATTCTTCACAAATCGTATACAATTTAAAATGGATATTGTTCTCTAAATGTACTACATTTTTTGGCAAAATTGTTGCAAATGAAACTTCCAAATAGGTTTTAAATTTAACTTAAATATTAAGTCATATCCTAATTTTAAGTTAACCTTAACACGTTTGTCATGTAACAAGCGATTTCCATATTAAATTCAGTTTAAGCTAATGAGGTACCTCTCTCCCACAGAGGCCTCACCCGTACAATCGGGAGGGATGGCCAAGTGCATGGATGTAGAAAAATTGTAATATTTCGGGTGAAAATGTTTTTAAACAAAATTTGTTTACATACTTTTAATAACCAATAAATTTAATTTTCTATCACGCAGTTTCACAGTCTTGCTATCACTGAAGTCATTGTTATGTAGTCTTTTTCTTAAGTGGGGCATCTCTACCGGAATTAACTTATTAATAGTTTATCTTTGGACTCTATTTTCTCTGTAACCCGGAAGGTTTATGTGGAAAAAAACCCACGACACGTATCTCACTGTCTACTTTTAGATGAAAAAGGTTCCTATCGGGAATGTTGGCTATACGCCTTTCGTTGCACTTTTCTTTAGGTCTTGCTTTAGGTCTTACGCGATTTTCAATAAAGCATTTTAAAACGTTGATGATTTTCATATAATTGGAGAGAAGCGATTATTATGACGTTATCGATCGGGCTTGCGATTGGAATGACAGTCGTAAGATGACTTAAAACTTCTATCGTAAGGAAAAAAGCTTAACATCGCGTGACCTTTTACCCTTTTCCGCTGTGATTGGATTGCATTCATATACGCGCACACGTTCATTTCGAGTTAATGGGGAGCCATCAATGCGTAGGACGGAAGGCTGCTGGAATTCAGATGAGGCAAAAAATGAAAAGCCATTGAAATCTCGGGAAGGGAAGAAGAGGAAAATAAATAAAAAATCGATTTGAGTTAAAGTACACTCGATTTTGAAGAATAGTTCATATTCCAAGAAACTTCTATATTATATTAATTAAACGTGGATTATTTTAGAACGAAAATATAGTCCAACTTGAAAGCCTTAAATTATGCTTACAATTAGAGAAGAGATACAGTGGAACTGGTGGGCCACTTAACCAGTTTGTAATACGCGATAATAACAGACTAAAAAGTAGTTTAAAGGACTTATGTTTATGACCCCTGCCACACCCTGAATTGTGGTGCTTGATGTGGGGTTTTAATGCAAATTAAATCTCCTTTTCTATCCATGGTTTAGAACATTCAAAGATATTTCGAAAGTAGTGAAGCCACTAACTCTTGATGAGGATTTTTCACGCCATTGCTGATTGGTAGTTAATTATTCGTCATATTTCATTGCAATAAATCCTATAGTATTACAGATAAATATACATCTCTTGTTACGCAGGACGAAACCAACTTTTTTAGTACGGAATTCTATTATTCGATTAAACTGTACAACAAATGCTTTCAGATAGTGCATTTCCTTCTGCAGGTGGTTCTTACGATCTGGTTACGTTGTCCGTGACTCCATTTGGGCGTGGGCCAAGTAAGTCAGTCGACGTTTGTTTTATTTTTATGCTATCTTATTTTAAAAGGCCATGAAGTGCAAGCAAAATTAAACAAGGAAAGCTATGTAGGATATGCTTGAATGAATAGAGATGGAAATTCTCTCTGTTATGATTAAAGATATCCTCTTACTGAAAGTTGAGTCTATCAGAACTTCGAATGTATAATTTATACGAAAGAGCCTTCGATGCGGGACGGTAGCCGTCCTTTGGGTGAATTTATGCGCCGACGCCCCATCGACCGCTCGCCCGGGGCGGATGCGTGCCCACAATTGCCTCCGAAAACTTAAGAGCCAAAAAAGTTACAAAAAGTAAATATGGTTAAATTAGTGAGGCCGAGTTTTATGTTTATTACCTTGAGAATGGAGAAGATCGGACGGTGTCGAATATTTTCCCGCTAAAGGTGTTCGTGCAGTGATCTTATTATATTCCTAAACATGCAAATGTTTTTACTGTCAGACATTCACAGAATGTTTCGTGATTTAGCATCTGCTTTCTTGTCAATTTTCTATCGCATCAAACGAATGAAATCGATTCGATTCTTAGCTATCTCAAAATATAGACTCTGATAAATTTTCGGGAAGTAGTTTTATTGATTAGATATTTATTGGCAGTTTGCGCTCCAGGATGCAATGTTTCAAATGCTAAGAATCATACAAACGCACCGATAATTGTTCGCCCATTGAAGTTCTCTCTATATAATTATTAAAGTAATGGAAATCAGTAATGTATATTTTTATATTCATTACAGACTAGCAGAAGTGCCCGTTGATTCTCAACGGGGATATTAAATTTCATAAATACCAGTGTAACAACCATATTCGTAACACATGCTTCATAATTGTTGATAGATAGCAAATACCAGACTTTCTATTGGGTTGTTTACAACATGGAAATTTAGACAAAAATTTCGTGTATTTTATCAAAATTCCCGCAAGTTCGAATCGCAAACGATATTCCTCGACTAAAATAAGAATCTTTGTTCTATTTTCCTTCTTTTGATGCTACTTTCGACTTGCTACGACTGTTTTTTCTAATTTTAATTTTCAAATTAAATAAAGCCTGCAAAGACAAAAATGGAGTTTACATGTATATCTTATACAAAATATTTTACTCGCTTGGATTCGAACCGTGGACTTTAGGCAAATTAAAAATGACCTTGATCATTGCCGCGAAGACTTTTAATCATGTAAAAAGTTTGAACATTGTACGACATCTGGTTTTTGAGATTTTCTGGAGCATACATACATACGCAAATACACACATACACACATGCATACATCCATTTCTATATATATATATATATGAATATATAAGATTTCCATTTCCCGCTCCGATTCCCCCTCTCGAATCTATGAATTTCGCTGCTTTGCATTCTGTCTCGTATTTATAGCTCTAAATTAATTTTAGCTTAGTTTTTCTGCGTAGCATTGTTTAAAGACATAACTATGCGTTACGTACTTTAAAATTTTAAATTAAACTATGGATAAAAGGAAGAAAAATGTATTTTGGCATAGATATTGAAAGCTAGTTTTTGGTCTTCCTAGTTTTGGTAAATGAAATGAAGCAATTTGATGATAATAAATGCATCATAAATGTTTATTAATGTAATGACTTAATTGGGCCATCGTTTTTGTTGCAGTCGAGGAATTTGCGTTCATATTGAGTAAGACTTTAAGCACAAATTGTTTTTGCGTTTCGTTTTTAGTTTTTCGTCGAACTCCTCTGTCGACTTAACTGCTATTTCTGCGTAGTCTCTGACGACTGTCAATTCTTTCGCAATCTCAAGTTCTTCTTTGTATCTA
Organism: Sympetrum striolatum; assembly: GCA_947579665.1. NCBI lineage: Eukaryota > Metazoa > Arthropoda > Insecta > Odonata > Libellulidae > Sympetrum > Sympetrum striolatum. The sequence continues at coordinate 637,201 of OX388349.1, forward strand.
TTGTCATCTAGCCACATTAGTGGAGCATGGACAAAAATGACATACAAGTATTAAACCTTTTGATAAATGATTTGGATTCGCTAAAAATAAAACTTTCAAGTCCTTTTTCTATGAAATGATGAATGTCCTTTGCGTGTACTGAAGCTCTTTTGGTGGATTAATCTGAAAAATCGCTAAAGCTTATTTCCGGAGCTTTTACCATTAGTCGTTTTGTATTATCCAATACCTTCTCATAGAAGAATGCTAAGGATGCAGTTTCTAATGTACTACAAATGTTTACATAATTATTTCACTGAGTCGCAGAAACAATAATACCTTTTCTACAGCATTCATGTATTTTTTATAAAAATTATTATATTTCTTCTCGGAGCCTCGTTGGCATTCGTCGCGTGAATCCAGCCATCCACGTACAGTCTCACACTAATATCTAGACATCGCGTATTACCTTCTTTTTCGGTAGATAACGCACAATTATAAAAAAAGAAATATTTTTAATATTGTGCTTTTGCCATCTACTTTGCATGGTGGCAACACGCCGGGAGCGCAAAATGCTATCCCTCACGGAGGAACTCCCCACAAAAATAACGGTTAGCTCACAGAGCTCTCAATAATCTCATCTGAGCTGACTTTCTCGTAGATGCTGAATCGCAAAATCTAAATTTTTTCCCGCTGTGTTCTTAACCCGCCGTTACTCGCGCGGGGCGTTTCTACACCCCATCCGCTTTCTTAAAGTGACCATCTTTTACTTTCTCCATATACGAAGTATAAAGAAAGTATTGTTTTCATGAAAAAAATCGACTTCGAGATTTCAACGGAAATACATGTTTTGGGGTCCCTAGAACACGTTTTGACCATTTTCGGAATGATGTCTGTGTGTATGTGTGTGTGTGTGTGTGTGTGTGTGTGTGTGTGTGTGTGTGTGTGTGTGTGTGTGTGTGTGTGATAGTGGGCGCTCTAACCTGAAAACTATTAGTCGTATCAATACCAAACTTCATATATAGTACTGTGGTGTGTGCTGTCAGAGTTGATTATTTTTTGGAGTAAATCTGTTATCCGGAAGTCGAGCTTCATTCATCAAAGCTCATTTCCGGTTTTCACAATATCTCCGTAAATATGATATATAGGTATATTGTTTACCTTATAAAAGTTTTAGATAATATAATTTACTATAACTTTTTTATTTAACATATTTTTGTATCACCGGTTGATTAGGAGTTATTCGTGAAATACCGATAAACCGGAAGTAGCTATTATATACTTTGTGGGCGCTCTAACTAAAACACTATTAGTTGGATCAACACTAAATTTCATATATAGTATTTTGGTTGGTGTAATTAGAGTTGATTAGTTTTTGGAGTAAATCGGTTCACCGGAAGTCGAGCTTCATTTTTCAAAGCTCATTTCCGGTTTTCAAAATATCTCTTTAAATATGATATTTAGGTATATACTATTATTTATAACAGTTTTAGAAAATGTAACTTACTATAAATTTTGCATGAAACATATTTTTGTATCACTGATTGTGTAGAAGTTATTCATGAAATACTGATAAACCGGAAGTTGCCGATTATGTACTTTGTGAGCGCTCTGGGCGCTGTGGGCGAAAGGCCATTTCATCGTTTTTCATCGAACATGTCCCGAAAAACATTATTTATAATGCTTGTGACGTAAAAGATTATATGATATAAATTAATCACTCATCTTCCATGTTTAGATTGAATTAAGAGTTCGAAAATACATCTACATCTACATCTACATTAATACCCTACAAGCCGCCTTTCGGCGTGTGGCAGGGGGTGTAAACACCAGTTGAATCTAAATTACTTCCTTATTCGATTATTGTCACGTATTGTTCGCGGAAAGAATGAATCTCTAAAACGATTCGTCCTAGCATCTATTTCTCTTAACTTACGGTCATTATCGGATCGACCGACGTAGCAGGGGGGTTGCATGATACCGATTGTATCTTTGGAAAATGTAGTTTCCCTGAATTTATTAAGCAATCGCAGCCTAGCTTCCAATCTCCTTTCTTTCAAGGATTCCCAACCTACGTCTGAGAGCATTTTTGTAACGCTTGCTTTTTTATCGTAGCATTTCTTAACAAAACGAACCGCTTTACGCTGCACTTTCTCGAGTTCGCGAGTACACGTTTTATCCGCCGGATCCCATATACTTGCCGCATATTCCAGAAGGGGTCTGACCAAGGTAAAATAACATCGCTCTCTCACCTTTTCGTCGCATTTACCGACAATGCGCTTTACAAAGCCAAGTCTTTTACTTGCTTTGCCGCAGATTTTTCGAATATGCGTGCTCCAATTTAAGTTATTAGTAATGTTGATCCCGAGATATTTAACTGAATCTACTACTTTGATACTAATTCCATTAATTTTGTATGGGTGATTTGGACGCATTGTTTTCTTTTCGAAGAAATTAACTACGGAGCAAAAAATACTGTCGTAGATAAATATTTACATCTTATATATGGAGAAAGTCATGTGCTGGCCACATCAGATTTTTTCCGGTTTGGTTTTATGACCCCTTCATCTCGGTAGCTTCAGTTTATGATGTTTTCTGAAATAATTGTCAGTTTCTGGATAGATTTTCGGCGTCTTTTCTAAGACCTTGCTCTCTCTTTTGAAGTTTCCGGATTTCCCGTATTTGAAACTTTTGAACGGCCAACTGTTGAAAGTTTTCTGTTCTCATTCCAACATCATCTTAGATAATCGAGGAAGTGCAGAAATTGGTGGATGTCGTTGGTAAGTGCATATACATAAAATAATCCCACTTGTGCTGTTTGTAATACCTATAACTAATTGGTTCCTCTATGTATACGAAGGATCTAGTTTATTTCCCATCTTCTTATAAGTGAAACTATTCGCTAAACTCAGAATTGCGTCTATTTTATGAAGGCTATTAGGTCACGTAGTAAGGATTTATCTTTATATAGCAACATTGTGTACCCTGTGAAGTAATATCGCCGCAAATCATCGCACCAACTTCGATTCTGCTAGGTATGTGTTCATACTATTTCAAACAAAATGTGAATGGAAAATCACGCTAATTACATTGACAACTTAGATTTATCTATTTTTTTCTTTTTAGCTTTAGATGAGTGATTTGCGTTCTGAGAATAACGCATTTTGGTTATGATCTTTCTAAACTCATAGAGCAAAAGCATAATTCATTTTTCGTGCTAGTGAACTCTAGTGCAACTTCTGCGGCTCAAATATTATATTTATTCCATCATAACTCACGATAATCCACTCTCTGCTGAGACAGAAATTAAATGCGTAGCTTCCCATTGCTACATAAAACGCAAAGGCATAATTTCACCCTAAAGACGGTGTAAACCGCATCACGCATCAGTGTAATTTAATTAGTGAAACCGAAAGACTTCTGCAACGATTAATATCTCTAAGAATTTGAAGCGCAATCGATATAAAGATTTGACCATCTTAATTATACATCCTTAAATAGTTTTGTCTCGAAAAGGGATGAGTCGTTTGAGCTCTCTTTCCCCTTCAGTAGTTTGAGGGACCTGACCACCGAAAAGAATATTCCATTGCGCAATTAGACCGAATGTTTCAGCCTGCTTTTCTGGTGGCTATTCTATCCCTATGGGTAGTCGATAATGGGTGACGTGGAAGGTGGATTTCGCTAACAAGAAATATAGAAATGCTTTGCGTGTAGTCATGTTTTTGGCCTTCATTTTCAGTTCTTCACGTGCAATCGAGTTGTTCACATTGAAAACGTATCTTTCAGAGGACTTACCTATATTGAAAAGGTGAAAGAATGTTTCGTACTCTATCACTAAGAAATTGTACTTCCAGTTCTTCTTGCTAAACATACAAGGATTTTAGTCGGTTTAGGAAGTGCTCCGGAAAATAATTCGTGTGTCTTGCAATTGCCATAAGAAATATTGTGGAATTGTGACTGCAGTGCTTATTTCTAACATATCGTTAATTTTCTGTCTTATATCTTCAAACTACACTAATCCACTCAGTTAAAGGAGAGTGTTAGGCGAAAGAATATATGTGTTAAGAGGTGTTGCTTTTGTAAGTGAAAATGGATACAGTAAGGTTGAGCAATTACTTGGCAAATGGTTTTTTTTATCACCAGTGGTCATCCGATATGTTGTAATGTTTTCGCTCAAAATAAAGTTTTGTAACGAATGCTGTGATTTGTTATTTAAGGAAATCTAAAGAGGTAAGAAAACACTATCAATTGCTTCTATGCTAGGTACTTCATGCCGTATTTTTTAAACGATTTGCCATTTTTTTACTGTATATATATCCAGTGACTGATCATATATCTCACCTTCTTTCCATATTTTCTTATGAAAATTATTATTGCCTCAGTTTATCTGAACAGAGACTTCGCGGAAGCTAATTTCCTGCTGTGCTTTAAATTTGTCTCTGCAACTCAAATGCCAGGATTTGATTTCTAAGGAAACTAACGCAAAATACGGAAGTTCTCACGTTCCAGTAATTCACTTTTTATTGAATCACAATGTTATTAAAACAAAAGACCTTAATTGCATTATCCGATATAATTACGATATGCAGATTTTATCTAATCACAAGACGGCTCCTGTAAAAAAGTAATTCTTTAGAATAGAAGAGTATTTTCTGCTGAAACATCCGAACTTAAATTGCTCACACCTGTTGTATAGTTTGTTTTAGAGAAACGACTGGAAGCTATTAATTTTAATTTCAGCATAATAGTTGTTTAAATAAATGTGGCTACCATGGAGTCAAACTGCTATTCTTTCGATTATATACCCACACGATCTAATTAAAACATTGCGTCTGTAAAGCATTATTAATTTAAATAAGATTTTTAAATACGTCCGTTTGTATTTTTTAATTAAATTTGATTATAATAAATTAGACTTTAATTTGACAGCACTACGAAAGTCGTTTTCGGCCTTTTTCTTGATATTTAATTAGGAAGCTTTGATTTAAACCATTAACTCTGGTGAGCGATATAATTCAAAACAAGATTTTCAAATATATCTTTTTGTTCTTTTAAATGAAATATGGTTATAATAAAATAGGTTTTATTTTGATTACCATCACGACTACATAAGTCGTTTTCTTGCCATTTTCTTGATTGTAAAACATTTTGAAGTAAACTTTTGATTGTAGACAATTTTGATGTAAACTATTATTTCCGATCAGTGGTATTAATTAAAAAACGATTGTTAAATACATTTAATTTTCATTAATATGAAAGTGGACTATAATGTAAGTAGATTTTATTTTGACATGAAACACTAAATTCAAAGTGCTATTTTTGGTATATTATTTACTTATCATTACACTTAAAACAAGGTAAAGTTATTGTACAAAAAATCTAAAATAAAACGTGAATTGGTAAAAAAAGAGCTACTGGCAAATAAAGTAATATGAAATTTAAAGAATAAATTAATTACAAGAAAAGTCAGGGAAAACAGGATATGGTCCACGTGAGCCTTTCTTTACTCATCTGTTAGTTTCTGGTTTTAAATTTTTGTATGGTATACTTATGTTAATATTATGCAGACTGATTTAAACTATATATAGATAAAAATATTAAACAAGGCATAGAAAGTGTGATAATATTTTATATTTTTTCCCACTCATTAGAAGTCACTTAAAAATGGTCCTTAAGTCTCAATTTAAAGACAAACTCTCTCTTTGGAGCTACAGCCCTATGTGAGCCTCCACTTCTCTTCTTCATGTCCTTTATGAATTAGCCATCTCAATCTGGACCCTCCTCTCCTTCTAGTGGCATACAGTCTCCCTTCTATCACCTTATTCGGCATTGCTGTTTCTGCATCCTTACCACATGGTACAACCATTATATTCTCAAAGATTTTATGAACTTAACAACATCTTCCCCAATTCATTATTGTCTTTAACTCCTCTTTGGTTCTCCTTTGCCATAATCCATTCTCAATAACAGGTCCGTATGCTCTCTGCAATAGTCTGCTTTCAAATCTTAAAAGAGCCATACTCTTGTGTGATTGAGATTGTCCATTTTTATGCTCCATAGGTTACTACTGTTCTGGTAATTGGTTTATATATTTGTATTTAAGTGTTTCTGTTTATTAACTTTCTCTTGAGTATCTTCATATTTGCAAAGTAAGTTTTATTCCTTGCTTGTATTCTTTCATTTATTCATATTATGCTTTTTTGTAAGTTATGTATTCTAAATATTTAAACTCTTCCACATCTTCAAATTTTATCTGTTCTATCTCCAAATCCTGAGTGACTCTAGGTTTGCCAGAAGCATATATTTAGGTTTACTGGTATTAACTATCAATCCCATTTTGCTTGCTTCTTTCTCTTTATTTGTTAAATATTGTTCCTCTTTGATCTATTTTTTCTTCAGATTTGTGTAATCCTAGAATAAACAGTGTGGCCCATAGGCCATATCCTTGTTTTATCCCAGTGCTAAATTCAAATTCATTTTATATTTGATTATGTATTTTTACTTAGCCATGCTCTTCTTCAATGTCATTTGAATCAATATAATTATTTTGGATGGAATTTCCATATCCTCCATTGCTTCTCAGAGTTTGATCCTGTTTATACTATCAAATGCTTGTCTAAAATCTAAGCATATGCAGTTCAACATTATGATCATAGAATTTATCTAAAATTTGTCTGATTACAAACAGTTGGTCATTTGTACTTCTATTGGATCTACTCTCACACTGAGATTCTCCAATTATCCTCTCAGTTACTACTTTCAGCCTTTCTTTTATGATGATTTCATATACTATATTTAACAGTATTATCCATCTATATTTCTCGAGAACCAGTTTATTTCCTTTTATATAATTTGGACTTAGGATTCCCATGCTCTATCCTTCTGGCATTTTTCTGTTTACTATATTATACAACTAAGTTTATGTATAGCATCACTCATTAAATCTCCTTCATATTTTACTGGCTCTGCTGCAATATTTTCTTCCCTGGGGCTTTATTATTTTTTAACTTTTGTATGCATTGTGCAATTTCCTGTCTAGTGAGTTTAATTCTGAGCAAGTTTCTTCTATATTTGATTCTTTCCTTAGCCTGTCATTTTCCTCAGTTGTTACTCTCTCCTTATCTCCTGTACAGAGAAGTTCTTTGAAATGTTCTATCAATCTTTCCAGAACTATATTCTCTTCTCGGACTACATTTCCCTCCGTATTTTTAAATCCTTCCATTCTTGGTTAGTATCCTCTTTTCACCTTTTCTACAACTTTCTTAGAGCTCTCTCCTTTCATTCTGTTTGCTGTATTCTTCTATTTTCTCTATCTGCTCTTCATTTTCTCTTTTTTCTTGCGTATCCCATTTGCATCCTTTCTCATTTTTTGGTATCTTTCAGTGTTCATTCTGGTTTCTTTCCTTATCATCCTTTCTCTAGCTTATTCTTCTCCTGTATAATTTGGGCACTCTCGTTGTTAAACCAATCAGCATGTATTATTCTCTTGTTCCTCCACTTGTTTCTTCCACAGCTTCTTTGATTGCTTTCCCTACTTTTCCCATTCCTTTTCTATATTTATTTTATAATTTTTTTCATCGTCTGTTAGTTTGCATTTTACTAACTAATCCTTTTTGGTTTTGCTTCGTGACTTCCTTGTCTTCATTTAACTAATTTGTGTCCCATATTCTCTTAACCACATCTGGACCTTTTCCTGTTTTAATTATTCTCTCCCTTACTCTTGCTTTAAATAGTTAATTATTCGAGTCACAGTTTGGCCCTTTGCAGCTTCTTATGTCTATATCTGATTATTATCCATTATTCCTCATCTTTCGCAGCCTTTCCTCGGCTGAGAGTTCGCTTGGAATTGCGTCACTCCCTGCAACGTCTACCAAATTATTCTTCGATCACGTCTTCTATTGATAAGATTTTGTAAAAATAATTGTATGATATTTTTTACTATTTATAGCTCTTCGATAGTTGAATAAAGTAGACCAAATGGTTTGAAAGAACTTCCTTGGTTCCATTTTCGTACATTAAGATATTTCCAATTTTTACTTGTGCGTTAGTATGAAAAATATCTACTCCAATATTAAGCACACTTCTAGCACGGCAGTATGGCATTCCAGGTTTAATGTTCTCCCTGTTTATTAGAGGCAATGCGCTCTGAAACCATTTGATAAGATGGAAATTTGTACCTTAGGACTTCCCAATTTTTTCGTCTAAAACATTCCGGAAAATTATTTCATAAATATTCTGCCCTCATAGTAAAAATAAAACATCATTTTCAAGTCTTTGCTCCAATAAGAGACAAGCGCCATACATTCTTCCTGACTTATTTTCCAAACAGCAATATCTACTACTAGTAGTACTTACTTAAGGTTTTGCAATCAACTAAAAGATATCCAAAGGGCTTGTATCAGAATATTCCGGTAGTTTGCATGACTCATGCGTTGTAAGAAATAGACAATGATGTCAGATGACCTGTTTCGTCATAGTGCCAAATAACGATGAGGATTAATGATTTTGTTTCCTTCCTTCAATCTTAAATAATGATATTTGAATAATTGAAGCTAACGCATTTGCTCACTCTAGAAATCTTGTAAAATTAACCTAAGACCGCAAGACATGGTTCTCATATCATTCATTTTAATTTATTTCTTGATTTTGCCCACACGTGCTGCGTGTTTTTCTCGGGTGATCGGAAATCCCAAAGCTCGGGAAAGAGGTACGTGAGTATAACAATAGGAGGCACTCTTTTCTTCCGAACCATAGAAAAGCGGACACTTCCGGTGACGTTCTACGCACGTCCTTCGTTTGTCACGCTCCTACTCGTAATTATCCCTTGCGTGGAGACAAACTTTCTTCGTCCGAAATATCGGCGTCTGATCCTAAAGAAGCGGCTAATATTCGATTTCATGTAGAGTACTGTTCCGTCTGTAACGAGCCTCATTTTAATTAGATTTTTCTACTTCAGTTTTACGGAAATGGCATAAAAATTTCTATGAAACCAAAATAGAAAAAGGAAAGGGTTAAAGGTACTTTGCACATAAGGGCGTGCACCCAGGAAAAATCCCAAAACGGACATGAAAAAGTCTGACAGGGCCGGAAACTGGCCGTCAGACTTTTCCCGGCCCTGTCAGACTTTTTACAAAATAGAACAATTTACCGTAGAATGTTGGTCTGCAGAGCTGCTTAGCTCATGTTTATAAATAAACTTAAAGGATTTTTATTTTCAAACTTTTTCACTGTAAGTTTTTTTTGCGGTAGTAGAATGTAAAGCAGCAGGCTATTACATTTCTCAATGCATTTTACTGAAAACTCGCGATATTAGCATATTTTTCACATAAGAGGTTTGTCTCCAAAGTTTTTAACAACAAAATTGATTATATAGTTGAAGAGTACATGAAATAAGGTGGATTTAGATACCAAAAACTATCGTGCTTCTTGAAAGATAATTCGAATAACATAGTTTCAAATCAAATCCCAGCTGATTCCTAATTTTCTGGAAAGTATCACTTTCTATTTTTATTTCAATTTGAACAGTATTAAATCTCATTTAAATAACACTGCTATCTGGAAACACTTAAACTATTTTTAGAGTGTTTTCAAAAACAATTTTTGCCAAATTTCTTCTTTGCAACAGTCGTACCAACGACTCTCCCGTAAAGACGTTGTCTTTTCGCAACGCGCGACGAAATATAAGTCACCGTACAAATCAGCCACAGTTTATAAAGTATCGAGTTAATTGTGAATTTCTATTCGTAGTTGGTGACTTATCTAATTCTCTCGGTAATTTCCTATTTCTATCATTCAATTTGTTGTTATTTACGTCTCCTTGTTTTCAGACTCATTTCCATTCACCTGTAATCTCAATTATTTTCGCAATCCCTCTTTGTTTTTCACTCGCAGAAGAGCATTTTTATTCTGTTCGGCTCTTCTGTGGTCAACACCTGACTGCAGTTGAAAAACACGGCTATTGAAGATCACGCCCGACTCTTTGTTGACGTGTGGCGACATCTTTCGAGGGAGAGAGGGAGTCAAGTGGGCAAATGGAATCCCCAATAAGAGGAGTATGCTCTGGGCAGAGGGACAAACAACTTCAATCAAAACTTTCACTTTTTTGTCTGCCAAATAAATGCAACTCTTTCGTTCTCGTACTGATATCCTGCAAGCCGCCTTTCGGTGTGCAGTAAACACCAGTTGTCCGAACTACTTTTTCACTTTGTCCTTTGTAGAGAATCATACATTTTCAAAACTGACTTTTCCTAGCATCGATTTCTCTAAATTTACGCTCATTATCGGACTGACCGAAGTAGCAGTTGCGTGATTGCATCTTTCGCAAATCTATTTTACGCCTTAATCGAACAGTTTAATAATCTTTAACATAGATGTGCGATTATTAGTTATTGCCTTTAAGATATATGTAATTATATAGAACTTTTAGAATTTACTTTTTAAGATGTAGCGATAAGCCTCCATTATTTGAAATAAAATTTGTAAAAAGTGTATATAGTATGCGAAACGAAAATTGTATTAGGTTTAAAAAACCAAACTTTAATATTTATAAAAAATCTTTTCAGCATCTAGGGCCAAAATTGTACTACAGTTTACCAAATGAAATTAAAAGATTATCTAACTTTAATTTGTTTCTAAAAAAGACTAAAAATTGGTTTTTAGCTCATGAGGAAATTGATATCTTTTTTCTTTAAATTTTGAATGATTCTTTGTTCATTTTATTGTTCATCAATTTTTCTTGTATGGCCTTTCGTTTGTGTAAATACACCATTTTATTTTTCTTATTTTTGCCATAGTAGTGTTGTCGTTGTAACACACGGCAATATTGTATTTCTATGTGAACACAAAACGTACTGTGTATATATATCGGTGTCAACAACACAGGATAACCTTAATTGACTCGTAAAGCTCTAATATCTGATAAAACTATGTGAATTATATTGTATTAATTTTTGAATTCAATATTTAGAGCAAATATATTCATTCATTCATTTCCTTTTTGGATCTCAAATCGAAGTTGTCTGTATTAATCGTCGTAGTTCCGCACGAGTAACCTTAGTAATGATATCAATGGCGTATTATGATCCCGTTATTCCGAAAGAACATTCCGAGTCAGATTAAAATTTCTTATTTTTTCGTGGTAGGAATACATTCAAGTGTTCTATATTAAGTATATAAGTAACTTTTGTTATCGATTTCATAATTGGAGTGAATTTGATAGACAACATCGTTTTGAGACTGTCAATCGTCTAAGTGGAAAATGTGAACTTTTATCTGAAAGCAATGTCTCGGCCGTAAGAATACGACGACGCTGTTTTGGAATGTAAAAAAGTTGGCCGATGTGGAGTAGAATAAGAATCACTTCTTAATCGCAATTCCCTAAAAGCCTTTCGTGGCGGCTCTCTACAGCGCTCCTCTTTTCAATTTCTTCATTCGTTATATACGCGAGTGCTTCTTCCAAACATTAATCTCTTGACACGAGTTTTTTCCTTCCGCCATATTCCTTAAAATTGAATTATTTCTCAGAACATATCCAACTTATTCAATGTTTTTCTATAGCCTTCCTTCACTAAATCAAAACCTCCCAATTGCTCGTCCACTTTCTTCTATTTCCAAAGCCACTCCTTCCAACCGACACTTCGCCACTTTTAATTAATTAATTTTATTGATTCCTCGAAGAAGATTTGCAGCCATTCAATTCACTAGCTGATGCTAAGACGACAATATTATCTATATTTTTATCACATACTAACATTCTCTTAAGAACGTGCTTCCATCTACACCACCGCTTTGTATTTAGAGCGGCCAAAGAGGAAATAAGTTCACGATATTACATATTCACATAATTGATATCAGTGGCGCAGCCAGGATTTGCCAATGGGGGGGGGGGGGATCCAAGGAAACGAAAAATGCCTAAGTTACAGGGGCTAGTATATTCATGCCCAATACTTACTACAAATATGTCAATTCTTTAAAAAACAAAATGTATAGAAAACTAGAGGAGTTATATGGTCAACTCATTAAACTTTTCAAGATAGTAGTTTATATAAGCGAACTATTGGAAACTAATCGTAAGCGTTGTTTGGATTTCTAGTTTGGATACGTCCAATATCTATTAAAAAGTCATTTATTTCTATGTTGAATTATTTCGTTATTGTAGATATAAACTTTCCGAGTCTTTGAGAGTTCTTTCTTCCAAGAGGTTGCCAAGCTTGAGAAGGAGAATATTAGTAACGGTTATTTGACATGCAACATAAAAGGTCTCAATAGATCACCACATTGGCGCACCCATGCTTATTTGAATATCTTTCGTTATTAGACTATATCATCAGCAGCTTTGTTAGGAGTGACTTCATCCATTGCTTTTAAAATTACTTCCTCTTCTACGAAACAAAAAATCATTTATATCAGATGAAATTTTCTGGTAGGCTTACAATTAAGCCTGATTTCGTCATTTATGTATTAGCTAAGTATTAAATTGAATGCGTCACATACCGAATATTAAAAATTCGGCTGCATTAAAATATTCTGTAGACTCTTGATTATAGTTGATATTATAACTTAATTTGTAGAAATAAAGTTACATACCAAGGTGGAAAAAATGAAGCCGTCAACTTAAAATTATTTAGACTTAGTAATAGCATAGAGTAAGGATAGTTAGGTGGTCAAACCAGCACAGAGCAGAAGCAAACCCAGTCTTACGCACTGAGTGTTCAAGGGAAACAAAAATTATCCATCTATCGAAATTTTGAAGGGGGATTGCATGACTACGTGGCTAACAGGATAAGTCATGGAATCTATCACCAAAGAAAAAATTGGCTACATCGAAAAGCAAGCTGGAGAATTTAAGTCTCAGTTATTACAGTTTATCAAATGTATTTCAAGTCATCACGTCACAGTTTTGATAAATCAGTGCGTACCTTACGCGCACAATACCTTTCAGCTGACTGATTTGCTTCCAATATGGTATATTATTAATAATATCATCGAAAATTAATTTTTACTGATATCTTGTACTGCTCCAATACTTTTACAAATTTCTATGGAAATCCGGTTATTGAATTATTTTCATAACTATACAGGAAATTAACGGGTAATCATAGAATAAGGATCAGTATATTTTCTATCAGCCCGAGTAATGAAGACTGTACACACTTTTAATCGTCCAGAATGCTTAATAAAGGAACTAGTACCTTTGGAATTGTCGCTAAAATCATATTAAGATGTGACCTCCGAAAAAAATCCTAAAAAATCTGATGTGGCCAACACATGACTTTCTCCGTATTTATTGAAAACATAAGCCTATGCCGGTAATATATAAAAAAACTCCAAAACAATGAGTGTTACAGGAAAATGTTTCATACAAGCTTTGTAGTAAAAAACATTATCTACAACTTTGGTACATAATTGTATATACCTACATTGCATTCTTACAGAGATATTTAAGAAACAAAATTTTGTTCCGGATAAACCGTAACTTCCAGTTAAATGATATTCTCCAAAAACTAATCAACTCTTGGCATTGTTAGGAAAATTCTAAATATGAATTTTGAAAATGATCCGATAATTACTTTTTAAGATAGAGCGCACTCAAACTTTTTAACCACAGACAGACACACAGACAGACAGACACACCGACAGACATGTTCGGGAAAATAGCTGAAACATGCTCTATGGGCCCCAAAACATCTATTTCCGTCGAAATCTGGAGGTCGAATTTTTTTGCGAATACAATACTTTCTCTATACTATGTATAGCGAGAAAGTAAAAATCTGATGTGGCCAGCACATGACTTTCTCCATATATAAGATGTAAATATTTATCTACGACAGTATTTTCGAACTCTAAATTCAATCTAAACATGGGAGATGAGTGATTAATTTATATCATATAATCTTTTACGTCACAAGCATTATAAATAATGTTTTTCGGGACATGTTCGATGAAAAACGATGAAATGGCCTTTCGCACACAGCGCCCAGAGCGCTCACAAAGTACATAATCGGCAACTTCCGGTTTATCAGTATCTCATGAATATCTCCTAAACAATCAGTTTTATAAAAATATATTTCATACAAAAGTTATAGTAAATTTTATTTTCTAAAACTGTTATAAATAATAGTATATACCTATGTAAATATCATATTTATGGAGATATTTTGAAAACCGGAAATGAGCTTTGAATTATGAAGCTCGACTTCCGGTTGATTGATTTGCTCCAAAAACTAATCAACTCTAACGACACCAACCAAAATTCTATATATGAAATTTGGTGTTGATGCGACAATTAGTTTTCATGTTAGAGCACCCACAAAGTGGGAGATGAGTGATTAATTTATATCATATAATCTTTTACGTCACAAGCATTATAAATAATGTTTTTCGGGACATGTTCGATGAAAAACGATGAAATGGCCTTTCGCCCACAGCGCCCAGAGCGCTCACAAAGTACATAATCAGCTACTTCCGGTTTATCAGTATTTCACAAATAACCCCTAATCAACCGGTGATACAAAAATATGTTAAATACAAAAGTTATAGTAAAAGACATTATCTAAAACTTTTATAAGTAATACAATTTACCTATATATCTTCTTTATGGAGATATTTTGAAAACCGGAAACGAGCTTTGATGAATGAAGCTCGACTTCCGGTTAACCGACTTACTCCAAAAACCAATCAACTCTGACAGCACACACCACAGTCCTATATATGAAGTTTGGTATTGATACTGCTAATTGTTTTCACGTTAGAGCGCCCACAAGCACCGACACACATATATACACACACACACTCACACACATATACACACAGACATCATTCCGAAAATGGTCAAATCGTGTTCTAGGGACCCAAAAACATGTATTTCCGTTGAAATCTCGAAGTCAAATTTTTCATGAAAACAATACTTTCTCTATACCTCGTATACGGAGAAAGTAATGAGACAATCCTAATTTATGCATCTAATAATGGTCATTTCACAAATAAACCACATAGCCATTAACTTACGTTTTTCCGATAGAGGCCTCGAGCTATTAGCGGACTGTGAAAAAATTTTCTGATGTCCATTTGTACCTTATGAAATCCAAACTAAACCATCCTTCGAACTTCTGCTTTGCATTCACACCCTCAAAACAGTCACGTGCAGAAGATCTAACTGAGCATTTTATCAATCTGTTTGTCTCTAAAACGTAATTTTAATCTCTGTTTTCAGGGTGCAAAGCACTTTAGAATTTCTCTCGTCGGAATCTTATCTTATGGTGTGAGTCATCTAACTGAAGGATAGGCTTAATAAGTGCACACGTTGAGCATTGAGTGCGAAACAATCGTATCGTAACGTCCCATTGATATCGATGTCGGCTCTGCTACTGAAAACATCACCTTAGCTGAAATCGGAGCCATATTTACGGGTATGCGAAGCTTTCGCTGAATTTTTCAAGCAAATGATCGGGGTGTTGTACTCTTCAGCAGAAAAAACCACAGAGCTTGTCATAAGACTTGATTCTTGGGGGGGTTTGAACCCCTAAAACCTCCCCCTCGCTGCGCCACTGATTGATATTAACACAGTATTTCTTAAAGTAAACTTCGCAGAAATGGGGATTTATGGTGGAATTCCATAATGGAAATAATCTTAGACTCTTTCTACAGACGATCTAGATCAGGGATACTCAACCTTTTGCCCGAAGCGACCTTGCCCAGTGCCAAGCTTCGGTAAAAATATATTTTTTATTTGCAACGACAGTATTTCTTGGGATTGCGCTATCGGGGATGGAGTGGAGGTTCGGCAGAGAAGGGGTCAGTAAACTTGGTTCGCCTGGTCTTGGGTTTTGTAAACATCGAAGGTGATGGCGCGTCTAAACTTTATCCCTCTTATCGCCTCTGTCCAGATTAACAAGACGCGTATCTAGTTCATAAAATTTCCATAATGCGAATGCGAAGATTCAACTGGGCTCAGCTTAGTAAAAAATTAATAAAAAATTTTTGCATGAAATTTATACTTCTATTCTATCTTGAACAATTTTTTCGATCATATCATAACAAGGAGCGTTTATTTTAAACTGCCTTCGGTTAACTAGTAAAGCAATAATATTGCTAAGGGATGGCCTGAGTATCATCCTGAACGAAAATGTTATGTGGTGCCCGCTTAGCTTTCTGAATCTCCCTTGGGTGCCCGGGCACCAAAAAAGGTTGAGTACCCCTGATCTAGGTAATGAAAATCCAAACAGGTCGAAGGTTTTTATACAACGAAATATTATTAAATTAAATATTATTAAATATTTACGAAACTTGGCACATTTTGTACTGCTTAAAAATGGATCATAAGAAGTAGTTGCCAAATCAGTATTCAGTAGAGCTCCAATTATCCGAACTCCGACTATCCGAATCGCTGATTATCCGAATCGCTTTAGGACACCATCTCATATAGCAGTTCTAAATTCGCTGGTAAGCATAACGGTAGAAACCGAATAGACCTACACGAAAAAAACACACGCTCCTGCCGCTGGGCTGAGTATACTGATTAAAAATGTTTTTTAAAAATATATTTAATAATGTAAATACTATATTAGTTTGATTTAATTAAAGTATTTTCATTAGTATTTAGAAGTGATGTACGCTTAACATGCCAAAGTGTTACCATTTTTTAAATTAATTAATACATAGCTCTTTTTATACTATATATGTAGTTTTTTTCTCCCGTTTTTAATGTACATACAGAAGTTAATCGATTATCCGAATTTTCGATTATCCGAATGGGGTCCGGTCCCAATTGATTCGGATAATTGGAGCTCTACTGTATTTGGATTGGCCGAAAGTAAAATTAATGTTGAACAGAAATCATATCAAAATATAATATGCATTTTATCATGCAAATACATAAATTTATTATTCGGGTTAGTATTGAACAAAAATGCAACATTTCGCAAAACAAGTTTGTGGAATTTGTTTTGTGGAATTTTGTATTTTTATGTAATATGATCCCGATTACGGAGCTCCACCAAGTTAAGGTTTCTTCGATTAAATTTATTATTCTTCTATATTCGTGCTGATTAATTATTCTTCCATCCCTTAGCTGTACTAACTATTGAAAATGAAAAATAGTTGCTATTACTGTTTGTAATATATTTGAAGAAATTCGTTTTAATTAATCTCGTCCCACACTTAGACATTTATCATGAGTTTTAATTTGTTTAGTAATCAAATCCAATTCGACAAGTTCTATTGCGAAGCGATGTATCTATTTGAATATTTCAGGAGACTGAGCGTATTTTCGCTCTTTCTACGCTCCTTCGTTACTCTTCCTTCCTACCAATTATTACGTTTTCGCCATCTTTCAAGGATGTTAACGCTCATCTCTCGCGTCTTATATCTTAACAGTAGAAATTCTGTGATTAGAAAATTAAGCCATGATCTAATCTCAGCCCAATCCGGTCGCTTTACTGATTTGCGATTCTTTACCTACGATTTTGTAATTCAATCAATCTTTTTGATTCAATGAAAACAAAATATGTCCTAATAAACTTCATTGAATCAGGCGAGGTGTTGCGGTAATACATAATGGAAATAATCTACGAAAGATTTCTACTTTCACCACAAATTTAATTTTACAAAAAACAATCACACGACCGGTTTCGACGATTAATCCCACGACGAAACCGGTCGTTTGATTGTTTTTTGTAAAACTAAATTTGTGGTGAAAGTACAATTCCTTCGTAGATTATTTCTAAAATATGTCCTATCCAAAATATGTTATTTTTGCAGCTGATATAGGGGATTATTGTTATAAAGAAATAGTACAAAGATTGTTGTAACGATGTTTGCTTTCGGTGCCTCTCCTTCTTGCTAAACTATTCGAGAAGTAGGGGAGACTGGGTACGGTTGAAACAGGGGACGGTTGAAAGAAAGCGTATATCTCGATACCGTGCGTGATGAGGTGAGAGGTACAAAGGGAGAGCGAAGCGGGCGACAAGTCGAAACACTAATTTTAGTGTTCCGTCGCTCTTCGTGCGCTGTGTTTATGTATAGAAGGCCTCATTGTGTTTTTTGACGGAAAAGTAAGTATTTTTTGTTCGAAAATTTTTGCAATTATTATGGTTTTATTAAGGTTAGAATATTGAGAGTTTTGTATCGTTTTAATTAAAGTTTGTAGAATATGGCCGTATGATTAGTTTTTATTCAAATTTGTTATCATTCTTACTGTGAACCGTTTTATACCTAGAAGGGGGTTGGGGACAGTTGAAACATTTTTTGTGGGTACGGTTGAAACAGTTTATTTATTTAATTTTCTTGTTTCTTAGATGCCAAGGGTACGCCAAAGGAAAACTACGAGAGGTCAGGCCGACTTATCAAAGTATAAACAAGCATATGAAGATATAAAATTCCCCCCTATTAAAAGAATGCAAATTTCCCTAATCTCTCTCCTAAATGTCTGCGTGCTAACGGTGGTTGGCTTGTCTCATGACGCATGCAATTGTGGATTTTGTGGTGCCTGGTTTTTTTGATCTTGGTGTGGTACCTTTGATGTGTTTGGTGGCACATAACCAGATTTTAGGGAAATAGTTAGTTCAGAGGATAGATTATCCCTTTCGTACGACTTAGATAGAATTATGAACTGGTGCGATGATTGGCAACTAGAGCTTAATGTAGAAAAGGGTTCGGTAGTTAACTTCTTCGAAAGAAAATCAATAATAATTGATTATTCTTATAGCCTCCGAGGGGTAAACCTAATGACAGAAGAATCGGTAAAGTATCTTGGAGTAACTCTCACGAATAATCTATCATGGAGTGTCCACGTCCGAAATATAGGTGGAAAAGCACTTAAGAAATTCGGTTTCGTTAAAAGAATAGTCGTTAGGAGCGAAGAAAAAGTTCGCGAGCAATGTTACTTAGCGTTAGTTAGGCCTCACCTTGAGTATGCATGTAGTTTATGGGACCCCGCCGAGAAATGTCATATTCGGGATTTAGAAAAAGTACAACGAAAGGCGATACGATTTGTAAAGAATTGCTATGATAAAACAGCGAGTGTCACTCAGATGTTACAGGACGCGGTATGGGAATCATTAGAAGATAGAAGAAAAATTCAAAGAATGAATTTATTAAATAAGTTCAGAGAAATTACATTCTCAGATGATGTAACCGACATAATGCGACCCCCCTGTTATATGGGCCGTTCTGATACTGTCAGAAAGATTAGGGAAATAGATGCTGAAACGAATCGTTTCAAAAATTCATTTTTTCCGCGAAGTATACGCGAAAGGACCCGTTTAGGAAAATAGAGTTAAGGTGCTTGCACCCCCTGCCACACGCCGAAAGGCGGCTTGCAAGGTTCTAAAATAGATATAGACAAAAGCCGGATCTTTGTTAAGAACAGTGGCAGAAAAGAATGGACTGAACCACTGTTCCCTGTTAAGGTATGTACTACATAAACGAGATGCGACTGGTGGCGATGAAAATCAAGAAATGGGCTATAAGGCCGATCGAGTGTTTAACCAGGAACAAGAGCGTGAGCTATCTAAATATTTAATTAGATGTATATTCATTATTTATATTTTATATTAGACATATATTTTGGCGTAACTAAAAAGGAAGTTATGAAATTGGCATACGAACTAACCATCAAGTACGACTTATCACGACCTCGGACTTGGGATGACAACGAAATGGCTGGCGAAGAATGGTTTCGCATGTTTATGAGAAGAAATCCGGAACTGTCAGTGCGTGCAGCACAGGTAGTAAGTAGTGGTAGTGTTCAGCAAATTTCACCCAAACCCTCTACAAGTTCTCAATCCGTTCCTGTATTGACAAATCAAACGGAAAATATCGCGACTTCGAGTACACCACTTATGTTTTCGCCGGAAGCAGTACGACCACTACCAAAAGCTCCTCCAAGGTACTTAACAAACAGGGGGAGAAAAACCAGGAAATCTACAATCTACACAGATACACCTGAAAAAGAAGAAATAAGAAGAGGACATGAAAACAGATTGAAACGAATCAAAGCTAAGCAAGTTAAGAAAAGATTAGATGTAGGAAAGACTAAAAGAAATGCTAAAAATAGGAAAAAACTAACATGCAACATGATTGATTATCATCATCAGAAGGAGAGGAGTGCTACTGCTTTGTTTGTATTTCAGCATATTCAGAAAGCAGACCGAGGGAAAAATGGATACAATGCACTAAAATGTGGGCGCATGAAGAGTGCACAGAAGGCAGTCTTAGTTATGTTTGCCACAATTGTGATTCCGAATGATCTCGTAACAACTTAAGTATTTTTGTTTAAAATGTTGATTTTTATAGAAATAATAAGTCGTTTGTTTTTTCTTACCTTATTTTATAGCTGAAGTGCTAAAGTTTTAATTAAAGCTGTTGAATTTTATTCTCTTAAACAAAAAGTATTGAAGTTTGGTTTCGTCATTCGTTTATCTATGCATCAAAATGTAGATGTTTTTAGAAATAATGTTTTGAAGTTTTACTCAAAGTGTTTTGTTAGCTGGAGTGCTAAAATCTAGTTAAAAATTAATGCTGTTGAATTCTGAGAAATATAATAGCAAGTAGTATACAAAAATTACAAAAAAATAAACGTCATCAACATCTGATTAATTATCTTAAGTTGTATTTAATATAAATCTTTGAAGGCTGATTAAAAATAATGTTGGATTATAAGTATCGTGAAAGACTTGAATATTAATAAAAACATATTTGTGATGTTCAAATGTGCCATTACGAGTCGCCAAATGTTATTAGACGATGAAAAAAGCGTGTTCATCTATTATATTTAGTATTATTTGCGTGTGTTTCAACCGACCCTGGCATGGGGACGGTTGAAACAAATTACAATTTTTTTAAAATTTGATTTTACACATAAAATAAAATACAGTGATCTCAAATAACATTGTCCATTAGTAAAGAGATATATGGTCTTTAATTTAATATATTTCCTTCATCGCTCGCTCGACTAATCCCGTAAAACTAAACTAAAATGTTTCAACCGTACCCAGTCTCCCCTACTGCATTTGTCGATTATTCTGCTCTGATTATTACCACATATTTTGTTTCTAACGGTCCTTTCTATCTATCCGAGTAGAATCATTAGTTCACACTACAGTCGGCACAAAAGAGATTTTGTCCTCCTTTCCATCAGTTGCAGTTGTTCTTTTTCCTCAGGTTTATACTTATCGTTTATCTCATTACAAGTTCTTTTAATTCTCATTTTTTATATTTAAAAGTAAAACAGTCTTTTTGACAGTCGAGTTTTTTTAGTTTGTGGAAGACATTTTTCAATTGTAATCTCAACTGTTTTCCTTACTTGCTGCTAGTGATGTATTTGCAATTCACACGAAATATAAAGAGTTATAAAATTAGGAATTAATTCATGGTGGAATAAGGGGTAGTTCGAAGATTCGAATCGCTTACACTGACG
Source organism: Sympetrum striolatum (assembly GCA_947579665.1). Taxonomy (NCBI): domain Eukaryota; kingdom Metazoa; phylum Arthropoda; class Insecta; order Odonata; family Libellulidae; genus Sympetrum; species Sympetrum striolatum. The sequence goes on from OX388349.1 coordinate 658,592, forward strand.
GTCCTTAGGCGCGCAATTTCCAGGGGTCGAAGGAGGGGCTTCAGAGGGGAAGGCAGGTGTCTTTAAAACTGCCTTCTCTTTTCATCTTATTTCCCTCATTCCCTCTTTTTTATACTTTTACTGTATTTTTTCCCTTCCTTACCCTTCTCTCTCTGTTGTTCTTTCAATTTTACTTCCTCTGCATCTCATCTGAGTTCCCTCTCCTTTTATTTATTTGTCATTTTTCCTCATTTCACTTTGTCCATTTCCTACCTTATTATTTCCGACTCCTCCCATCAATTCTTTTTCTATCCTCTGCTCTTCAAATTATTATGATTGCAATTCTCGAAATTATCTTCTTGTCTCGCCATTTTCATTTCACTATTTATTCGTTACCCGTCTTCTTTCTGATACGTTTTTATGTCTCCGTTAATTTTTGTAACTGTTGTTGTTGCGACTTATTGTACCATTTCAATTCTTTTCGTTATTTGTACTTTTCCTCCTTCTCTTTGTATAAATACCTTCTTCGTTTTTTATTTCCTTGTCCTTACTTCTTAATTTCACTCACTGTCTATTTCGTTATTCACCTCTCTTTTATCCTCATTCTTATAATTAAGTTTCTTCTTTATGTCTTTTCCTATGTTTATGAATTTAAATTCTCTTCTTTTTCCTTATCGTCAAATCCCCTTCGATCCGCTGCTCTTTTTCATTCTCATTTGGTTATCTTTCAGTTTCATATCTTCCATTTTCAATCGAACGTATTATCGCCTAATTTTCTTTTGTCTTTCCATTATTCTATGCAACTATTTCTTCTTTCACTCATCTTGCATTCATCTTGCACTCAACTTGCACTCATCTTGCACTCATCTCCGCAGCGATATTTTGGGAAATTTCAGCTTTGCGTGCAGAAGATCGCTAAGTGCAAACGTAAAACTACGATTATTTGATAAAAATGATTCTCAAAGTGAAAATGTGTTATCTTCGCATTTATCGCTAATTTTATCGTCACCTTCGCAATGTGATTCGTATTTTCTGTTTATTTTTTGGCGAGGAAACGACTGTTTTGTAGAGACATCTTATTCCAAAGGACGCTTGAAATTTGTCAGCCGTCGGGGAATTGACGAAATATTACTCTTTCTCTGTTTGAATTTTGAAGATATTAATAATCGGACGAGGAATAATAATATAATAATAAATCTTTTTATTCCTCTGCCCTTCATATATTACATTAGAAACAACAATTGTCAGGAATATAGGTACACCTAAGGTGACAGCCACCTGTTTCGGGGTAACCGACTCTTCATTTACTTGGCAAATAATAAACAAGCCATTAGATTTGCTACATAAAATAAAATTTAGACCATGCGTATTATAATAAATTGCAAAATAAAATATAATAATGAAATCATAAAATTCGACAAAATAGCTTTCATACAATTTTTTTAAACATAAATTCAATATCATCACATTTAAATAAATACTCCTTAATTAATGTTACAAACTTAATTTCTGTTGAAGCAGTGGTTATATTCTCCAGTAAATTACAAATCAATTTCGAAATAATATACAAAAAAGAATATCTAAGGAATTCATAGTTGGGTTTTGGGATTATTTTTTGTTTTGATCTTAAGAGTGTATACGTAGTATATACGTTGATGTTATGATATAGAACATTTTATGATTTTAAAGTTTTGATTGTCATCAACAGAACGGGATAAATGTAAGTTGGTATTCGATCTGACAGCAATATAATTGTACCATGGAAATTGCTGTAACCAGATTGAGAAACGAATCATGTCCAAATGTCCACTGAAGTGCTTTGTTCGAAATAAATTAAAACAGCCATATGCAAAAAGGATACCATACTTACTTACGGAATAAATGTCTCAACAAACTCTAAATGTCGCAATAAAGTTTATCCGCCTTTAGGGTTTTACTTTGGTTGAAATTTCAGTTCCCTTTTATCGCCGTGTCTGCCTACAGCAGTGATGAGAATTGCGAAATGATGAGAGGGAACAGGTGATACTCTTCGATGCAGCGGACAGATTATTAACGACGATGCATTTGGACGTCAGAATAATAATTTGTTTGAGAGGTTGTTTGCTGCGCCGAAATGCCCTCCAATTAAAAGAGACATCCTGCGCAGGTTGTGACCTATTTGAACGACTTGCATTCATCGACATTTCAACGTGCTATCTCGAGATCGCGATTTTTTGCCTCAAAGAGATAAGTAATGCAAATGCGCTTGATTGGCCGAGAAGCACTTTCGTGAGCTCGTTTATCAAAAGCAGGTGCTGCACATTGGGAAAATGCATCCCCAGGGTACCGAAAGTGCATACGAGATAGGAAATCACCTGCCTCCACAGTGTGTGCATCGTGTTTTACGACGGCAAGCAATCATAATCGAGATTCGTCTTATTTTTTGGGACGTGCACCTGCCTCGTAATTTGCGTCTTGAGAGTGCAAATTTATAAATAAGACATAATTGGAGCGAGGAATTAGTGTCGATGGGAAAGACGTAATAACTTCGAAAGAACTGTTATTATTACTCAGCCGCTATCAAAAGTTAACTACTAATATTGACATTAATATTTATATGTTCCCGATCTGAATTTTAACAAAAATAGAGCTTCAAGCAAAGATTGAAAATTCGGAGTGACCATTGAGTGTGTAAAATTAAATATAAATTTACTCTAAAATGTATGTAAGCCGTGAATTTCGCTATTCTAATCTTGAGAACCACCTAAAACTTCACAAAGTTCTAATGGCTCCTCAAATAGGGAGTTTTCAAGCTCTTCTCTCTATGTCAGAGATTTTAATCCAGACCCATCGGGATTACTGCAGCCTTATTTTTTTCATCTCATTCTCATTGTTCGAGAGACCTTTGCCACAATTTTTCAGTCATAAACGTGCAGGGAGTCTAACTACATTAATTGTTCTCTGAACCTTTCAATGTTTTCGATTGAACCGAATTTAACAAACATTTGGCTAACGCCTATGAAGGGATGATAGTTGGAGAAGCACTGCACCCAAAAGTAGAACAGCAATTCAGCGTTCTATTGCTTGGAGTGGCCGTCACTCAGCCTGAGGCTGCTCGTCGTACGCGGAAAGATCTGCGATGGCTATTGCAATTAATGAATTATTTCACTATATCGGTCGAAAATGGATAAATTTTCGATTCGCTGCTGTGTGGCGCTGACGAACTCACTGTATATTTTTAAAAAGTAGTTTTCGCGACACTCAATCGATATATTTTTATTATTTTTCAATGTTCCTGTCTTCATCCTCATTCATAAGTGTGCAAATTTTATGTCTGCGAAGTAGGTCCTACAAACAATAGAACGAAATAATTTTAGGTTTGAATTATTCCTGACAAGCAATTGTCACTACAATAAAACCTGTCACTAGATCAAAACATGATTTATCCTTCTTCATTCACTGCTGAACTCCCTTTATGACTGTCCTCTCTTAACTTATCAATTATCGTTTTACAAACAGACCTACCCGTTTGACATCATTACTTCACTATACTACTTCTAGACTTTCACTTATCAAGCGCTCCCTTTTCTTTCGTCTTCCTTCTCTGATGAACTCAATTCCTCCTTCTATTGATCCTTTATCTAAACGGAAATTTTTGAACCTGAGCTTACCACACACCAGATCCATATAATTGTAAAATCTACCTTTATGTTTGTTTTCTTTTTCTCTATATTTTGTCACTTTTTAACTATATATGTTTATTACTTTACTATAAGTATTTTTTATATTTCACTTTAAATTGGCATTGTTATGCTGTATGTGAGATTTGAATAAATAAATAAATTAAATGACTCACAAGGGGAGACTCTCACTTTTGTCCGGGGATTTTGATGAAAATTTTTGTGGTGGTGCAGGAAGTGGAGTAATGAAAAACTGTATTGCCGTTCGTCTGAATGGGCCTTAGTTTTTTTGCAATAATTAATTGAAAATAGATAATTTGAGTATAGGCAACCATGCATTACACACCCGCACCTGCCAAATCGGTAGAGAATAACACGCTGTTTGCGAGTAATTCTGTAATATTATTTTCATTTTATATTATTATATTTTTTCCTTGTTACTCACTGATAGACTTAAGAGCAATATTTCCATTCTTGCACTCGATATCCGATCGAATAACCTTATTTCAACCAAATGAACTTCGATGAGAGCCTCACTTAAAGTATGATGAATGAAAGTTCGTAACATAGCTTTCTGGAATCCTCTGGTATTCGGTGGTTATAACTACTTTGGCTATTCTCATAAATTGATAGTAGTACCGTAAAATATCATTCACAAGCGCTATTTTTCATTTAAGGTTCGTAACGCAAAAGAAACTTGCGTTCGACTGATTCAAGATATCGTAATTATAAGTAGCGGATTACTTCCGTAATTTAATTTCTACGACAATCACTAGATGCTTTATATTTGTTGACTGGATAATGCGCAATCAGCTCTGGTTACGTATACACCAGCAACTCATTTGGTATCGTGACGAAGCCTCAGGGAAGGATTCTTAGGATTCTCATCAATTTCTATCTGTTGCAGTGCTATTTTGTTAGAAATTAATTATTCCAGATCAATAGCTGTGGATGCGAATCGAGTTATTGCAGAGTTTTTTAAAGTGATAAAAATTTCTTTGCTGTTTTGAACATCTGAAAACCAAGTACTTAGGAAATTTGAGCTTCTTATTTCGCTTTTTATATCCACAGCATCCTTAAATTTAGTATCTATTTCCGGGATGCCACAAATATCCTTCATTAATCAATTTACTACATTTTTTGATGAGGTTTGTTTTCACACGGTTCTTGATATCTCCTGGAATTTTTCCGCAGCGTTTGACGTGCACTTCGTGATTTTGACGTTGCTTGCAAACAATGTTTTACAATATGTACATTTCATTTTGGCACTCTCTTGTGTGTTAAAAAATTTTCTGATCGGATCCGCCTTTCTAAGCATTTTTTATGACCAAATCCGAACGATGATACACACGCCCAAATAATCCACGCAATGATACGTCTTCAACTCAGAGCTTGAAGCGAAGCAATGAATTTGCTGAATTTCAACACGTGAATACGTGGTGTCAAGAAAAAACTATGTACACTATTATCTGTTCAGCAACATGAAACTTAGCGGTCACTATTGAACCACATGCGGCCAATTTTCGAAATTCGCTACACTTTATCATAGGTTGCTTTTAGAAAGCTTTTAACTCGTTTTAATTTTATCATGAAGACAAACTTCCATAAAGTTACGCCTGAAAATGTCGATTTTATACAATGCATCAGCCTTGAAAACATATAAACACTTGTGTTTCTTTTAAAATCGTTTTAAAAACTAGAGAATTACATTCTTTATAAGCTATTAGGGCCAGGTCAAGTGCAAAATTTACTAATCAGGATAGTAAATTTATCGGATAAACCACGAAGAACGACATCTCAAAAATTGACGAAAAAAACGTTTTTTCGCGTTCTTTTCAAGACGAATGAAAAAAACGTTTTAAGCGTTTAAAGCATTTCATTTTTTTTCGAAGTTTCCATCTCTAGGTGGGCAGACAAACTCCGCAACATATGATGAGATATTTTTTGAAGACGAAAATATGCCAACATGCGCCTTAAAGGTAATACCACCGAAATGCACATCATTATGCCAACCTTGTGATGCGTATTTTTATAGGCAAATCAAGAGATTCATTTCAAGACTGCAACACTGTACTTTCCTCATCCAAGAGAAACGGGAAATATGCGTCAAAACTTGCGAAGGAAAGAAGTTTCTTTCAAAATGTGCGCCAGAAATGTTTCCCAGACGAAGTGCTAAAGAAGGATTGCGCTTATGAAAGGCAGTGCTTTATAAGATGCTCATGGTGCTGTACATATGTGTTTTTGTTGTTTTTTTGATAAATTTCATCCCGATACTTGTAAAGAAGTACAATGCTAACAGAAAAACTAAAGACAAAAAAACATACCAATAAATCACATTATTTCACTGACTTGCACAACCAATTAAATTTCATGAACTAACTGTTATTAAATGTCACCAAAATCAGATCCTGTAATTAGTATCGACTTCAATAAACATTGCAATAGAAGTGTTTTTGTAGTGTTGAGTTAGGAAATTAATTTACTTTGGATAAAGCTTCACATGCTCACAAGAAGAAAAATAATCTCTTCTAATCACTGAATTTAACGATTTCATTAATTATCAAAATTAACAAAATTTAAGATTCATTTAAGTCATAATTTAAGACAATTCTCTCGTTAAATTAAAAATCATTAAAATGACTAAAATGAAGTTTGAAGCGCAAGCGGCATACTTGGGAAGGACTCAAAACCAGGGAAGTGTCCAAAGACTGTCTTTCACCGTACTCAAACAAAGATGTGCACATTTTATGACACCCGCACGGTCACGCGCCCGTCGCAGAAACAGCGGATCCTTTTTCAGGAACTTAATTTTTTCTTCAAATGTATCCTCATTTTCCAATGAAGGGCCGTTTATCTTCGAATATTCTTACATTTTTGGATAAATGGTAGGTTTGAGTTTCTTCAAGAGCAGAGGTGACGTCGAGTCAGATGGAAGCTCTGGAAAGTTTCCCATTAACCAAGGAGTTGCTGGTGTATGTGTAACCAGTCCGGATTGCGCATTATCCAGTCAACAAATATAAAGCATCTAGTGATTGGCGTAGAAATTAAATTACGGAAGTAATCCGCTACTTTTAATTACGATATCTTGAATCAGTCGAACGCAAGTTTCTTTTGCGTTACGAACCTTAAATGAAAAATAGCGCTTGTGAATGATATTTTACGGTACTACTATCAATTTATGAGAATAGCCAAAGTAGTTATAACCACCGAATACCAGAGGATTCCAGAAAGCTATGTTACGAACTTTCATTCATCATACTTTAAGTGAGGCTCTCATCAAAGTTCATTTGGTTGAAATAAGGTTATTCGATCGGATATCGAGTGCAAGAATGGAAATATTGCTCTTAAGTCTATCAGTGAGTAACAAGGAAAAAATATAATAATATAAAATGAAAATAATATTACAGAATTACTCGCAAACAGCGTGTTATTCTCTACCGATTTGGCAGGTGCGGGTGTGTAATGCATGGTTGTCTATACTCAAATTATCTATTTTCAATTAATTATTGCAAAAAAACTAAGGCCCATTCAGACGAACAGCAATACAGTTTTTCATTACTCCACTTCCTGCACCACCACAAAAATTTTCATCAAAATCCCTGGACAAAAGTGAGAGTCTCCCCGTCAGTGCAACTCAATTCATCACGGCGATGAATCGTAATTACTGTTAAATTGGTGGAAACGCGATGAACTTCAGCGCCGTCTGCTAAATGCAATTGTGAGTCAATATCGTCATTCTATTTAAGAAACGTTAATTCGATTCTTTCACACTTCTCCTCCCTCTTGGTTCTCCGCCCGATTCTGAGAAATTGCCTAACATTCCATCGTGTGTTTCATTTCGCCTTTCCTAATCAACATTTCGATTCCAATTCACTCCGAGACATAAAGTATCCTCTAATATTTTGTTTTTATATAACACTTTCCTCATCGTCAGCAAAATCAAGGAAATGTCTCTCAATAGATGCATTTGAGAGAATTGTGTTGACAATCGATTCGGCCGTTCGTTGAATTTATTTCCTTACAGACGCTGTGCATAGCCTTCTTTACATTGCGAAGATGCTATCGAGATGAGAATCTTTAAGGTTGAAATGTGGGTTTGAGAGAGGAATAGCGTGCCCTCGAACAAATAACAATAAAAAAGTCACTTCTGAGGGCATGTCGCTGTTATAGCGGCCAAACATCACATTTAATACTTATATTGGCACTTCATTGTTTGCTGTTGAGAAGTGAAACAGTGTTTGTACAAAAGGCGAATGGGGAAAAATAGGAAGCTATTGTGGAATTTATAGTAACCGCATTCGAATAGAGCGCTTTGCACCATTTCAATGGTTTGAAAGCTATTTAAGGTCTGACTATCTTTATCAAATTGGAATCCCGTGTAATGCATTCACTTGTGCATAGTATCGTGAAGTCGATTCGTAAGGCCACAGAAGGATAAAATCCGGTGAGGCATTGATGTTATGTATTCAGAATCTCATTCAGTTTAGAAACTATACGTTTCAGTTATCTGAAGAAGTCAGAAGTTTATTTGTTCGTGTATTATCGCAAATGGACATTGGAGAACCGTGATTGCAGTTTTCATTAAAAGGTGTATATCAAGTGGGCTACTCTAACTTGAAATATATTATTTAAAGGAGACAATAATTTCTATTTATACCATTACGTTTTTTACAGTTTTTCGGTGAAAACTATTTTTTCTACATCCTAACCAAAATAATACGGAATATCAACTCGAAAGACATCACATACAGAGCAGCGTTTGAGTTACATTGCCATCCCGTTGAAGACCGACTAATCCGGTAATCCTCCTAGAGGTCCTCCTCGTTCGTCTATAGAGTGTGCGAGCGTGTTTGGCGCTTCGTAGAAGCTACCATTTTTAGGACTACGGAGATTTTAATAAAACGTTTTGAAGCCTTTTAATGTGTTCTACAACTTTTATTTCAGTACATTTTTTGATTAAATGATAATGAAAGGTCGAAAATCGACATTTAACGCTGATTTTCCCGTTACAGCTACCCTAAGACGAGTTGTTTTTCGTGCGTAGTTTTATATTTACTCATTTTTCTTTCAATATAAAGTGCCATGGGTCTAGCTTACACCTTAGTGAGTAGTTTAAAGTAAACCGTGTGACTTTATCACCATTAGATACGGAGATATACCGTTCAATTTGATGCAAGGTCGAAAATCCAAGATGGCGAATTTTGTTTAAATATTTCGGCATGTTGCACAATTGGATTCTTTCGGATTTTGCTTTCGGCTGTTTAAAGAACATATCCACCAATTTTCAGCTTGATAAACCAAAAAAGATAAGTTGAGCCTTTTTTTGCCTAAAATGCCTACAATATCCATAGTTTGTCTGATATTTGGTATCGCCATTATTTTTCATCGTGCAATTCACTGATATCGAAAATCAAATCCCAGTTATTTGCCATCGGATTCGTCTCTAGCGATTCTATCGAACGCTGGGAATTGTGCGAAGGATCTTTGGGAAAGATTCTCGTCACGTATTGCGCTACACCTGTCCTCATCCCCGTCCCCGGAATTCCACTTTCTGCAGAATCCGTTCAAACAGTGACTTAAAGAGGCTAATGCATTTTTTACTGAAGAGTGTGCAGTATCGTTCACTCTTCTTGTTCTGCGCTCTTTCCCAGTAAATTCTTCCCTCGACGATTTACAGTATGAATTGATTGATTTTCATTATTGCCAGCCATTGGTGAAGTTCAACATTGAAATGCATTTTATTTAACCCTTCCTTGACGGTGCAGCGTACTTGAGGACCCCAAATAGCTAAATTCAATAGAAAAGTTTTATTTTCAACCACATATGTTTCTTTTTTCGTTTATTCGTGCATAAATTTTTCTTTTATATTATGAAATTGAAAGAAATTTGTTTCACAGACTCATTTCCAAAATATCTTTAGTTTTAGAATGGGGTACCAAAGTACCCCGCACAGCCACTTTTGCTTGGATTGCTATACACAATGTCATGTCGTGTGATTGAGGCAATTCACTCACCCTTTGTTACAGATATTTTAATTGATTCATTATTTGTTACATCAACAGTAATTACATCACATTATCACCCAAATCTCATGTACAGGGATTTTTTAGTTTAGTTTTAGTAAAAAAATAAAAGATAATCTCAAAAAAATAATCAATACTGTATTTCTAAACATAATTAAAGGTCAAGTAAAAGAAAAACAAAAAAACAACGTAATAATCCCGAAAAAGGGGTTGGGGTACCCGAGGACCCCACACAGCTGTTTTTGTAAGTTTTCAGGGAAGGAAGTCAAGGAATGGTTACAAAGAATCGTCTGCATACAAGAAGTACTATGATGTTCGCGGATATTTTGATGTTTGCGATTTTTATTAGATTCCCAAAAATCAACCATGCTCGAGAAATTCCTTCTTTCGTCGATTAGTATGATGATACTAAAAAGTTATGAGCAATCTTATTGCAAAAGGCAGGTTCAACTATCGACTAAAACAAAAGCATGTCAAAATTAAAGTTGGTACTTTCAGTTTAATAATGATGTTTATTACTATTTTAATTCGATTAAATTATTTACGACTGTGAAGTAATTATTTGTTGAAAATGCATTGCCAATAAAATATCTTTCCTCCTGGGAATCCGTTTGTATCTCTTCTGTTCTAATTCTTATCCTTACGAGGAGAAAGACTTCCCTTGAATGGGTCAATTAAATATAAGTCATTTGCACTGTTATTGTATTCACTTTGATTAGTTAGCGGAGAGTATTTTAGATTACGGTCAAGAATCTAATATAAAGAAGGCTTTCACTTGTGCCAAAACCTCTCTTTTAAAATAGAGAATCGGTACTTTGCAATTAACGTATCTCTTTATTTGTTTTATGCGATTGCGGACGTATTAAAGATCATGTTATTGCTAATGATAGCGTACGTCCCACAGCATTTTCAAATAATGCTCCGCTCAAACTACGACCGAATTCCCCCTCAGACACAGTTCCTCCTTCCGCCATCCAAATTTTCTTATTTCTTTTTCACAGATATTGCTTCCATTAACATATTTTTTAACAAAGCGATTCATGGAGAGTTAATATGCCGTGAAATTTTCCTATATTATGGAAAGCAATGTGATTGTTATATTATATAAGAAAATTTTTTCAAAACATTTCTTTGAGAGAACTCTTTGTCGTATCGTGTAAAAGAAGATTTTTTAAAAATCCTTAGTTCAGTTTTGAATACCAGTGTATCACATGAAAGCGTAGGATAAGCTTATTCAATGACGATAGTAATAGTTACTTATCCCAGATATACTTTTCGATCGTAAAGTTTCCTGCAGATGCGAGGAAGATCCCGTCAGACATTTTTCTAGTCAGTTTTTCCTTGGGATTGTTTTGCACGTCATGCCGACTCAAATAAGGTGTTAGCAAGAACGAGAGATATTGTTCGAAATAAATATAAGAAACTAAACAGTTTTTTTGGAAATGGAAATACTTACAAGTACAGCCCATTGAGTAGTGTAGTTATAGGAGAAGTATATTTTTGTTCAAATAATTAAGTCGCAATGGATAAACAAGTTGAATTTTAAAGAGGGTTTTTGTGTCGTTTTCAAAACCCTACTAGAATCTAGAAGTAAAGAAAGGACAACTTTTGGAGAAAATATAAAATAGAACGTCAGTTAATTTTCTATCTCTGCCGACATTATTTCCATAAATAGCACTATTAATTTTATATTTTATTTTTCGTGTCACTTTTTATAAATTCATTTAATCCTCATTTATCAAATATACTGTACGTACTCGGTGCATGTCTTTAAATCTCCTGTATCGTAAGCGTAGTGGATTTCGATTATCTTCGACCGGCAGATACGTAATACAACTACGAACAACGATAAACAAATGTTTGGCCGATTAAAAATACACAAATTTGCATAGTCAAATCTTACATTCCATCACATATTTACGTGTTTTTCTATAATCTGCTAACTTTTTTCATCAATCGCACGTCTTCATCGATTTATTTTATATTTATTCGTTACCACTAACTTTCCTCATTGGTCTTCCATCTCTAACAGTATCCTGTCCTTGTTTACTCTCTCTTTCTCTCTTCTTATCTTCCTCCTCTGTTTACTTCAATATTTCTTCTTTTTTCCTTATCCATGCTCCTATATCTTTTTTCGTTTTCCTTTCTCCTTCCTTTGTCTGATTCTTCTTCTCTCCCATTTGACCCCTATCCATCTCATTCCCCTATCCATCTCATTCCCCTATCCATCTTATTCCCCTTTCCCTCATTCCCATTTTTATCATCTCCCCCATCCGCCTCATCATTTCTTCACGTCCCCCTTCAAGAGAAGCACTTGCGCTCATCAACTGATATTAATATCATCATTGCAATAAATAATCTCAAGATTTGAAATCTTGCGTCAGGGATCAGTGGGAAATGAATATTCCTGGAAATTTATCGCTTTTACTTATTAACCTGCCATTTATTCCCTTTCATTATCCAATTTATTTTATTTCCTCTTCGTTAAATGTTCTTAGATGGTGCTAAATCTATCTTTTCACGTCTGAAAGGCAATCTCAGAATGCGATCCGCCATATTGCCCATGAGAAGAATTGATACGTCACAACAAATTCATGAGAGCGGAGTTAAACATAACAACAACATTTTTTTAAGTTCAAAATTCCAGTCGATAAAAAGTTTCCACTTATGTCATGTATTCACAAAAACGTATTAGACAAATTGATCAACAATTAAGTATCCCGGAACCTTAAATTTGAATTTCTGTCAAAAATGTTGATTTTCAATTCTTTTACACATAAAAATAATTCAAATTTTTCTTTTCAAGTACAGAGATGTGAAGTTCAGAATGTAAAGCAACATAAATAGATATTATATTTGTCGTGTAACATTTACGACTCCCGCATTAGCTGTAAAATTATATTTTTTTGCAAACTTAAGGTCTATTGTTTTGACAGTTTCATTTACTTCTAGTCTACTTTTTCATTTAGATACTGTCTCATAATAGATGGCTAAATTTAAACTAAAAACGCTGGTGACGTTTTCTTGAGTGCGTGCAAATTAACAATTTGCTTTAGTTGGAAAACTTAGGGTTTTTATGCAGTCTCTACGTCAGCTCCTCAAAAAATGCACTTCTATGAATATCTATATTCATTCTCCGCAGAAAAGAAATTGGAATTTATTCTTATTCTCGGATGCATTCCGTACCACAGCGATTAAATTACATTTTGTTCGAACAATTTAGATGTTAAATTATACAAATGTTTGCCAAACGTTATTCAAGTCCGTCTGATAGCGCTTGTGTGGTGTACAGAAAACTATAACACAAATGGGCTTTCTTTTATTCCATTCTATTGGTTGCGGAAGAATTTACGTAGAGGAGAAATCCAGGACTCTTAGGGTATATGTATCTATAATATGCACATTGATATTCATGCTGATCCGGAATAATTCAGTCTGAAGATTTCGCGTCGCTGTAGCCGTTGAAGTGATTGGCTGAAGAAACGGGATTTGAAGAAAAAAAGAGGCTGTGTGAGGAATTGAAGTGTGTGGAGAAAGTGTGAGGAGAAAGGAAGAAAGGAACAAAGAGAGAAGAAGAAGAAACTTACTCGAAGTCACTGAAAGGGTCGATCTCAGAGAATGCGAGTTATTACGTGAAATTCATTCCAATGTCTCAGAACGATCTCCAGTGTTCATTTTAAATGGTCACTCCAAATATAGATTTTCCTTATTTAATTTTTATCGCTTGTGTATTCATTTGGCATCGAAGATAATGGAATTTTCTTCATTTGCACTAACTTCCAAGTTTTTATTTTCCCGATCACCGCTCATCGAGTCCCTTAATGTTTTATACGAATACAAAGATCAGAAGGAACCCTAGATCACGAGGTCTGTGCAACAGGCTTAATATAGTAGAGATAAAAAAGGTTCTACAGCTTTTATAGGCAGGCTGATATAGCGCTGTTTACACCAAACAGGGTTACCTGGTTTTCGAGCTCTAGGTAGTGCCTCAATCAGCAGCTGCTACACATGTGTATGTAATGTATACATTTTGCGACCTTTCGTAGAGTGCTCTACGTAGAGCAGATCTAAAATCCACGGGCGCCTATTCTACCCTAATAGTGTATGTGGCCTGTAAAAGGAAGTTCTTCACCCCTTTAATACAAAACGGTACATTCCTGTCATTACAATACCAGGAGAATAAACAGTACGGAGTACAAATGTAGTTATTAATTTCTGTGAACGGAGGTAAAATACTATTTATATTTTGACATGCAATAGAAAGAGAACTTTAAGTTAATTACTGAAGTATGCTTCCGGTAGAAATTGAATCTGTATTGGTGATGAATTGTATTTCATCTTTACAATTTATCTGCCAAAATAGAAAGTTTTGTTTGGGAGAACATCCGGTGGACGATCTAACTCTGTTAACGTAACCCACTCTCTTATTCAGTTTACTCTCAATACAAGGATTCGACTAACTCACTTCTTCTAATTCGCACACTCTCCCGTCTTCAACACCATTTTGGTGATATGCTTCACGCACACCTATTTCAGGCACAAAGCGTAGCTCCTCCTTAAACTCGTAAACTAACTTAATATCAAAATCAATGGTAGCAGCCGTCACTTTGTGGAATTCCATTACTGGAAAAAATAAACACAATGTATTCTACTCCACAACTTTAAAAGTAAACTTAAACAAATTGTGGAATTGAATACATTGTGTTTATTTTTTCCAGCAACTTAATATTAGTTTTTTCGAATAAATCTTGAGATTTATGGAATCGGTTAGTTGAATGTTGCTAATTTTTTAAACTCACTATCTAACACGGCGAGCGTTAGTTATACATAGGTGTTACTAAATTATTCTAAGATATTTTCATATTTCACGAATAAATGAAATGATGATGTTTTGTTTTATCAACTCAATTTAATATTTTTGTTAAAATACTGCATAACGTATGAGGATTTATTATTAAATGTTACACCTCTTTCCATTAGAATTACCTGTAATATTCACGTCTTGCGGTAATGCATAATCTCTGCGTAAGTTTAAAAGACGTTTTGATTATCTTTCGTCCAAATATAAGTAGAAGGAAATGGTGGATGAATGGATGGTGGATAACCATTATTATACTTTGTTAATTACTTATACATCAATTTTTAAGTTAATAGTTGCTTAAGATATTTTTTTGATTTTGATACTGAATGCTTCTTCACTTTCAATTTCTACAATACTGAAAATGTTCCTACAAAATCGGTAGAACTAGCCGTCACTTTGTGTAATTTCATTACAGAAATAAATACATAGGTTGTTATATTATGAAAATGGTGGAATATAGAGTAGCATTTTAACAAATACAAAATTTGCCCACATCTGGAGTTGTTTTGGCGACCGTCGAGGTGCTCTGGAGCGCTGGAAAAGTTCGGCAAAGGGCTCGTTTTATTGCAGGCAGCTGCGCTTTTCCGGATTAACGGTACCCTTCGAAATGCATGTCCGTGATTTTCCTTACATGCGTAGTAATAGTTCAGTTCTATTTGAACATTGGATAACAAAAGGTTGTGTTTCGTGCTCTCTCCTTAGCTACGACAGTTCTGCGAAACAAGAATTCTTCGGCAATCTCCTGGTAGCAGTACTCGTGTGAGGTTTAAGATATTTCATAGGAATTACATCTCGTGAGGTATGTTTTTTCATTATATTTTCTTTTTTATTTAATGTATCAGAATATGGTGGTAAATTGTGATGTATTTTCTGATCGTTTTAAAATATGCTCACAATTGTTTGAATGCTTTCTACTCCCTTTGTCCTGCATATACTATTGAAGGAAAGATATAATTACGAAATCCATGTTGCATTTTCATATATTACTATAATTTTTCCAGTTTTCAGTGTATTAATACGTAATTTAAATAGTATTTCTGCAAAAATCATGGCTGATATGGTCAATAATCGGTTAACGGATTTTGGCATCGGTATCGACCGTTCCTTCTTCAAGAAAGAAAATCAATGTCACGCTTATTTTCAAATATGGTTTGGATGGTAGTTCTGGCCATTCGCAGTACAAACAAGTCCAAACAAGAAATTATTAAGAAAGAAGAAAGTAACTTACGCCAAGAAATCGAAAATTTTAAGCCAGTGAATGTAGGCAACCACCGCATTAAGTTCTGTTTGTTGCTTACAATGATAAACGGAAAGGTAACATTTTCTCAAATCAAAGGTAATATTTCTTGGATATATGTAGCCAAATTTGACCAAGAATCTTTTGTTGTATTCCTTCTTTTAGGTATGTAATGCGCTAACCGAGATCACGGGATTGAAATGCTACATTTGCTGGGTGAAAATTTCGGAGATGAACGATCTATCGACAATTAGTAATCGAGACGTTGACGAAAAAATTTGTTCTTATGGCATTTCTACGCTGCATTGCTACATAAGATTTTTTGAGTGTTTATTGCATATATCTTATCGCCTTATCTTTAAGTAACGGCAGGTGAGAGTACAAGATTGATGAGTATGATTTTATGTCATAAGACGTACCCATTGAACTTATCTTAATATTCCCACGTAGGCTCGTGGTAATCATAAATTACTGCTTTTGGAGAGGAAATATCATATTCAGAAAGAGTTAAGAAAAAAGATGGGACTGATTATAGATGTACCTAAACCAGGATATGGCTCCACAAATGATGAAAATACATCAAGGCGTTTCTTTGAAAGTCCGTGTCTAGCAGCTGAAATTACAGGTGCGAATTGAAGTTATTTTTATTAATGCGTAATCTTTTATTAAATATAAAAATCAGAAAACTGAAATAGATAAGGATGAAATCTTCACTTTCAAAGATAAGAGTTCTGTATAAGGTTTGTTTTATATTATTAAGTTTTTGTGAACTACCGTTTCCCAATACCAATTTAATTAATCATTCCTTAAAAGGAATTGACGAAGATCTAATAAAAAGATTCGCCAATATCTTGAAGGCAATTTCAAGTGGTTTTCCACTAAATGAAATAGCATTCAAATATTATTGCTGCGCTAGGAATAGGAATCATGTCCCTGAATTTCAATTATTTGCTGATATCACCGAAAACAATCGCAAATGATTAACAGAATTGACAAAAATTGAATCATTCCTATATTTATATTGACAATTGGTTTTGCTCATCTTGGTACATCTTCTTCCTATTGGTGTTCGTTGCAGAGACAATCTATGACATTTTTCCGTTGAGAATCAACGGGCACTCCGCTAGTCGGTAATATTTGTTGCCAATAGTCTTTATAAATTTTATTATCTTTGTTACTCTTACCCAACTCCAACTAGTTTGAACTTTTGAAACGACATTTTAAACCTTTCGAGGTTAAAAATTATCGCTCTCGCGGTCTTACCTTCCTAGCCGCTGAGCTCCGAGTATTCGCCCGCAGTGTGTTTAGATTTGCCGGTCGCGCTCTCAGTAATTACGAGCAATGTGTATTGGTATTCGTTTCGGTCCGCCGTTTCCCACTATCGATGGCCATTGCACCGTCGTCATTATCTCCTTCCGCACTCCTTTTGTCCTCGACATCCGGTTTGTCGATCATGGGGAGGTCTCCGCCGCTTGTTGTGGAAGTGACAGACGTGGCTTGCATCCGGAAGTGCGCCAGTTCGTTAAACCTCCTCCTCCCACTGTGATTTCCCATCGGCCATTCCCCTCTCTCTCACTACCGCTCCAAATTATCCGCTCACTTATTAACCGCCCGATACCGCTGTTGATGACATTGACGGCTTGAGGCCCCAGGAAATCCCATCCAAAGGTTGTTCCGCTATTTAAACCATTAAATCTGATGCCCGCGAATTTTCTTATGATTGATGCGATTTGGTTATCTAAATATCGCGTCTGCTTCGGATTATAGATATTCTTAGATTCAGAGAAGTTTGATAAGTAAACGTATAATCGAATCTAACATGTACCATTTCTCTCGCTTTAATTCTGAATGTTTCCTTTCTCAATTTGCATTTATCATCCGGAATCGTATGTTGGTGATTTTAAATCCCGTTCGCAAAGCATTTCAACTTCGAGTTGCAGTACCGAAGTACTGAACTGTAATAGTCGGTACCGACGCACGGTGGTCCGAAATCGGAAAAAGCCGAACTAAATTCCAAAATTGCTTTTTTTGAGATACAAACTTGAAACTCTGCATATATACAGTCAAATGATTGCTAATCATAGAACAGTAAGTCATTTTCCATAAATCGTATGCGTGACTTAGATACGGAGGGTCAAACATGACTAAATTTCCAAAAACACACCCGATTTTATTTTTCTTCGAAAATGTAATAAGGTGAACTAATAGTGAACTTGTGGAAGGAATTTAGTGGAATGAAAACATTATATTCGATCAAAATGGTACTTTATCTATACTATCGCGACGTTAGGTAGGGTTGTGAACTGGAGGTAGGATTATGAATTGGAGGTAGTGGGAGGAAAGCAGATAGGAAGGTGCTCTTGGTGAGCCATTTAATTCCTGCATACTCATTATAATAAGGTATATTTTCATTTCCTTATCTATGCGTTTCACTGCTGAAACAAAACTTTCATCCTGCAACTACCACATTCCCTTCCTTTTCATCTTTTGGCCCATACATTAACTGCTTCCGATTCGTGTACAATTTTGTTACCTAATATACGCGGCAACCAGAGTCTTAAAATCAAGGAACGCGAGCAGAAAACAGACATAGCGAAATTTTCTTTCATTAATTGGGGTATTAGGGAATGGAACTCTTTACCTGGTGAATATCTCGTGCCAATGCCTAAAAATGGAAAAGTTTTCAAAAATAAGCTTCAGTCAAGATGTACGTAATTTGTTTTAATGTAGTTCACGCCTACCTCCGCTATATTATTATTATTATTATTATTATTATTGTATCGAGTTATATTGCTATATTCCATCAATCTATATGTATGTATGTGACTATATGGATATTCTACCATGCACTGTATTATTTTAGTTAATTGATAGATTTCATATATATTTATGTATAGAGTTCTTATTAATGATGCCAACTGGCCTGAAGGCCTACTTGCAACGCAAACTTAAATAAATAAAAAAATAATGAAAATTTACTATTTTATTCCTTGTTTGTATTTTTTTACGGTTCAATCCAAGATCAGCGGTGTCCAATTTCTCACGCAACAATTACTAAAAGATTAAATGGGGAGCAGACGTCGTGTATTTGAAATAAATAATTCATCGAGAATCGTCACTTCTATTTTACTGTTACAGTTATAAGCGTTCCTTCATATTTATATGTTCACTTTATAATGTGAATATATAGTTAGCAAGGGGCATATGCTCCACTTCAAAACCAACATTGAATGGTGAGTTTTTATATACATCTACAAAATATACTCCTTTTCAATTTTGTCGAGATAAACCGTGCAATTTTTAAGTTCAGAAAATGTCCTCATTTTCGGAAGAAAATGTCTTCCCAACATTTTTTATGCCGAGCGAGTGTCCTCCTACATTCCGGGTCCTCTACAAATTGCTACTCCTTAAGTTAAAGTAAAGATTGAATACTAATTTCTACTCGTGATTGCCTATTAACAATTTAGGTTATCAATGGCTAACATTTAATGTGTGCTTGTGAACTGGATAATGAAACTTTTAAGAAAAACAATTGGAATTGGCCGTAAAATTTTACTCTGTATCTCACACTTGCGGGCACTTGAAAGATCACGTAGCAGATGAAAGGCATCTCGATGCGGTCGCAAAGAAGAGACGGACGTGCGGCGACTGAACATCTTTTCAACTGAATAATGCGTTAACGATTCGCCAGAGGCCGTTTAATTTAGCGCCGACAAAAGACGGCGCCGTACGAGAAAAAGTGAATTAATATGCTCAGTGCGGCCCATTTAATTGTCTTCTTCTATTTCCACTTTTTATAACTGCGTTCAAATAACGAAACAGCTTCTCAATTAAAACAAATCACTTTTATATTTCTTTCGTAGCCTCATATGTGTACGATATAAACATCGTTGCTAACGTTACGCTTAATACATGGTGCTGAAATTTGTGCTTTAGTTTCTATTTCCTCAGTTTTATCGGAAATGTTATAATTCAGTTCTCACGAAACGAGCTATCTGCCAAATAGGAATTCTCAATTTCGCGCTTTTGTTGTGTTTGTCGGTATTTCACCTCTCAAATCAGGCAATTTGAAAGTCTCGATGGACCAAAATATTTCACTAAAGATTATCACGCGATTGATTAAAACATTAGGGAATAGAAAATGCTCGGATAAAAGCTACAGACTGCGAAATTACAAAATAAAATCCTCTCATCGCTGATTTCCTTCATCTGTTTTTCAGCTTCTCTCATTTACATCCTCTTCTGTTCGGTCCATTCAATTCGCTCTGTCTCGGAATCTTGTACCACTTTTTACGTTTTATGATAAAAAATAATAATAATAATATTTTTTATTACAGGCAAAATTGCCCTCTAACTTTTACATAACATATATAAATTCATGTATAGCGACTGAATACTGCAAAGTAGTAGAGTATGCAATGATATATAGACTGATCATAAACTAATATCATTCAAGTATACAAAAAATATCATTCTCATTGCACAGTGAAGATTTTTATAGAACGTAAAAAGTAAAACACAATATTATAAACGTTTACTTGGGTAAAAGAACAATAAAAAAATTGTAAACATAACAAAGTGAAAATTAATAAAAGTTACAGTACTACAGATACATAATTAAAATTGAAATATTTGATATAAGAATACATATTGTTAAGTGACGTTAAGTAATGTAGTATTTATCGCAAATAAGAGATTTCGGAAAACTAGTATATTAAATATCAGTCTTGAGTAATGATTTATATAAATTTTGCATAAGATAAGTTATAAAAGTACATATAATAGTGAAGATATCCTTTTCCTACGGATCGTTTATTTTACTTCGCCTGCTGCTTCGTTTAATCCTTTATTGCCGATCATCATCTTCGTTTAAATGTTTTTCTTCCACGTCATTCTTCACGTGCGCAATCAGTCCCTCCTTTTGAATGATCCTCCGCCTGCCGTTGTCCGTCCCTTTTACACTCTTTTAGCTCAAATCGGTTGCCATTGGCGACGAGTGCAGCTGAACATTTCGTTTCGCCGTTAACGTCAGTCCGAAATAATGTCTCTTCCGGTCTCTGCATTTGCCTGGAAAATGATCGACCATCCCATCGATCTTCTCATTGCCTCTCTCATTTAAATACTCTTTCTGATGCGAAGGTGTTGAGATGAGTCCTCGCTGAAATGGCTCAATATAAAGAGTTACCACGAAATTCGTTCGTTCTTTCTTTCAGCAAGGATTTGGACGTTTTCTGTATTAGATTCATAAATGACAAATATTCCGAGAGGACCTGGAATGGACCTGGAATCTTGCGTGTATGCAATAACGGATGCAGCTTAAGGAAAAGTGAGAATTTGAGAATCAGTAAACAATGAATTTTAGAATTGTATAAACAAAAGGGAAAAGATTCACTTACTGGAAAATGTAGTTTCTAGTTATAGCTAATTGACTGATTTCGTTCTATTGCATTCCATGTTTCTATTTACCCGACAATATTGGTCACAATAATGCAACTAGTGATAAACCTGCTTGTGTTTATTTCAATCTGTGTTTTCGCGGGTTCTTTTCGCTCCCCTTCTTGTGTGAGCGTTTTCCCGCACAGTGGGTTTTTCTCCGAAAGCCTTCAGCCGAGCAGTTTTTCCCCACACCCCAATTCTTTTAATATTTTTACCTCTTCTTTTTATTTTCTTTTTATTTATGTATATATTTGTATTTTTTTCCACCTTGTTTGTAATTTATATTAGTTACCCTTAATGGTTAGGTGTAAGAGAGGTCCTAATGGGCCTAACCTCGCCCGAATAAAGAGTTTATTATTATTTTTATTATTTAGTGAGTATCCAGTTAATTAAACATGGAAAATTAAAGTAACCCCATGGTTCCCGGACAGAGCAGTGGTCACCGCGTTCGACTTTGATGAAAGCGGTTCGATTCCCGGTGGAAACCCATGACCTTAGTTGTCATTTTTAACAATACTACCACTTAAAATAACCTTATTGTCAGACACTTATAATTATTGAATGTTTCTCAATATTGTCCTCAGATGTAAATGATTTAAAAACACGGCATCGATGCAAAAATGAGAAATTACATTTCATTACCTAGCTGAAAGAAGGCATTTTTGATTGAAAATTAAAATGTGGATATGTTAAATAGAATGGAACGTAAAACCCGTGGTAGTTGTGTTTCCTGAGAGGTCTTGCTTTCTAAAACGGATGATTGGAAAAGAGGGAGCATCTCTGCATTTCGAGATCTCGGAAACGAAGACAAACCGGATTTTCGCGCTATTGTTCTAATGCATCTGGACTTTCCAGTTCTCCTCTTTTTGACGCTCTGCTTTCATAGCAAACCCCTCGCTTTCTTTTGCATATCCGTCTCTTTCTTAGCATTTCCTTTTCTCTGAATAGCGCAGTAATGGCGACTGTGCTCGAGTATTCAATAGCCCTTAGTTTCCTTCCAATTTAGACCGAATTTCTTGGACAATCGTTCCCAATTAACTTATTATTTTATTTCTATAGCAGTGAGAATTTTGATTCACGCGATCCTATTGATTTACTCTTTCTCGGATTCAACAATGTTCTTTTGTTGTTGCAAGTAAGTATCGATGTAAAATTTCAATGATTTTACTATACATATTTACAATTACATTTAAACCCTGCAATCTTCATGTAGCGTGTGGCATGGGTTTGAGAATTTAGGTTTGAGTATTTTAGTGAGTTCTTTTCTCATTTGTTTCTCTGTATTTTCGTAAAGCGTTCGCAGGACGATACATCAAGACGATGTTAGCAATATCCTTCTGAACTCAGCTGCGAGCAATCTTATTAACTGGATATTCAAATTTGATTCGTAAGCAAGAAGAATGATATCATCTTCAGGGGTAGAAGAGAACTTTTTGCTCCATCCTTATTGGAATGATCATTGGGTGCTTACTTAGAAGGGCCATTGTATCTGTGAGGCGGTGCTGTCGGCTTTTAGAGTTTCCAAGTTTCTTTCCTTCGGTGAAATTATTCTCGCGGTGTATTACGCTCTCGGATATAAAAATCGAAAACTAAAATTCGGTTGGCATATAATGTCGGAACGAACAATAAATAAAAATTTCAACCTATATCAGAATTTCAATCAAGACAAGTTTTTCGTCACGAGAGAAATAGAAATGTTTTAGGCTGCACATAAATTTGGCTTCACCAGCAAATTTCTCTGAGGTTATGCTACCATTCAATAAATTTTTACTAAATTTTGGTAACTTAAAAATTCAGATGATGTAATTTATACGCGTTCTACTGTGCTAACGATACACGGAGGAAATGAGAAGAAAAATGGAAATCTAAATTGGAATGGTAGGGAGTAATGGTAGTGCTAAAAATAATATTTATGCTGATAATAAGCGTCGGAAGATGGGAAATCTTAATTATTAAATACTATATCTACATTTTCCATACTCTTCTTGGAGTAATTGTTTGATTGCCTAGGGTTTGAAAGGATGTGAATAGGAGATACGTCCGAATTAACCCTTCCTTGACTGTGCCCTGAAAACTTCCAGAAACAGCTGTGCGGGGTACTCGGCTACCCCAACGCTTTTTTCGCGAATATCACGTTCGTTTTTGGTATTTCTTTTACTTAACCTATAATTATGTTTAGAAATACGGATTTGATATTTTGTTGAGATTATCTTTTATTTTTTTGGAGGTTGCATTAGAGTTTTGACTATTATATGGGATAATATATCACAACTAAATGTGAATAACCTCATTTCATTTTAATTATACATTTAAATACGTTTAAACTGTTACAAAATGAGTACAAAATAAAAATTGGATGTACAAAATATAGAATATTACAATAAGTAATTTAAATACTTTTTTCTTTGCACTAATTACAACAAATTTGTTTTATTTCCTCTCTGTGTGAAGGACAAACGGCTTTTCCGCAACCTCTACAGTAAACTTTTGTTTTTTTTTTTATCTCGATTCCTTAAGCAAAAGCGGCAACGGATTTTTTTAAATATTGCTTTGTGAAAAATTACTTTCTTTACTCTCACATATATTGTTTTGTTTCAAGAACGTACATATATATTGCTGCTTTGAGGAATGAATGAAAGTTTTGAGACAGAGTTTTTCCTTAAGTAGTAATGGAAGAAATAAAGTTATATGTTTATCAAATAATGATCAAATATAGTTGATCGTTGGCAATAATTAACATCACTTACTGTAAGATATGCATAGTACAAGCTGATTGAACCATAATGAAAGATACTAATGAATGAGAGAACAAGTTGTACTGTGGATAAGTGGAGACGTAGGCCATTTGCTAAATAATCAAAAGCTACGGAGATAAAGGGCAGTGATATTGCCGCGAAGGCGGTTTTTCTATTTTAGACAGAGCGAGTAAGTACATTTAGCAATTATTTCAACAGAATTTTGTTTCCATCGCGAAATAATCTCTCCCCACTACTTATCCAAATATCTCGAATCATTATATTCTTACATTTAAAGAAGTTCATAATAATATGTGAGAGGTAAATAAATATTAGTATTTTTGCTCCGAGTTTTCAGTTCTCAAGTTTATAAATTCTCTCACAATGGTTTTCGACTGTCGAAGGTTTTGAGAATGTGAAGTTGTTCCATCCAAAATCCAAAACGGGCAAATAGAAACACTTTGTGAAGCAAACCTAATATTTAGGGAATCTATTCGATACTTTGACTGTGGATATCGATGAAATTCTATCGTTTTTTGTATTTTATTAATCGGCAGATAGAAAAATTGGCTGAAAATGATGAACCAAATATAATAAATATCTATATGAATATACCAAATATCATTTATACCAAAGAAATCAGATTCTAGATGGTGCCGATTGCGCAAACCAGGTAGCCTGCGTTTTTCGTACCCTATTTCTAAATATAAATCGATTAGAAATTTGCGTAGGTATTTAATAAATCAATTTGAATGCAATTATTGTTTCTGATCATTTGAAGCTTTGTGAGTGCAGCAACTTAATCTGTGTCCAGACACTTAGTATTTAACCTGCTATTTCCCATAGAACATTCCCAATCTTCATATTTTTCTTTTCTAAATTGTTATGCGCCGTTTGCCGAGCGGATTCCTTTGCATTGCGATGATACTTTATGCCTCTGAATGCGAGATTGCTGTTGGCAGTGTTGCGCATTTATTGATGTTCGACAGATGCATCTTTAGTCGCTGACGCCCAATCAAAACGACTTTTGAGGGCCCTCAATTCTCATCTGCGATTCCCTCCATCGCTCTCTTACCCTTTGCAACCACTCTCTGCTTAACATTTAACCTCATCGATACACGAGTCTCTCAAAAGAAATTATTTAATCTGTTTCAGTAGTCAATGTTTAACATCCGTTCCCCTTTTTACTTTCTCCATATACGTGGTATAGAGAAAGTATTGTATTCATGAAAAAAATCGACTTCAAGATTTCAATGGAAATACATGTTTTGGGGTCCCTAGAACACGTTTTGGCCATTTTCAGAATGATGCCTGTGTGTATGTGTGCATGTGTATGTGTGTATGTGTATGTGTATATGTGATTGTGGGCGCTCTAACGTAAAAATTATTAGTCGTATCAATAAAAAACTTCATGTATAGCATTGTGGTGGGCGCTGTCAGAGTTGATTAGTTTTTGGAGTAAATCGGTTAACCGGAAGTCGAGCTTTAGTCTGTGAAGCAAATAACCGTTTTTGAAAAATATCTCCATAAACATGGTATTTAAGTATATACTATAATTTATAAGAGTTTTAGAAAATGTAATTTCCTATAACTTATGTATGAAACATACTTTTGTATTACTGATTGTTTAGGAATCATTCGTTAAATACCGATAAACCGGAAGTTGCTGATTATGTACTTTGTAGGCACTCTTACATGAAAACTATCTGTCGTATCAACACCAAATTTCATATATATAATTTCATATACTTTGGTTAATGTCGTTAGAGTTGATTAGTTTTTGGAGTAAATCGGTTAACCGGAAGTCAAGCTTTACTTTTCGAAGCTCGTTTCCGTTTTTGCAAAATTCCTCCATTTATCTGATATTTAGGTATACTATACAGTTATGGACAAAAATGACAAAAAATGTATTAGTATTCATCTTCCAAGTTTAGATTGAATATAGAGTTCGAAAATACTGTCGTAGATAAACATTTACATCTTGCATATGGAGAAAGTCATGTGCTGGCCACATCAGATTTTTTCTTTCGCTATTACTTCGATAATTTCCCATTTTTCCCACAAAATCATAGAATTATTTCTCGCTATTAAAACGAAGGGCACTAGAGTCTCAATTGCCAATCATAGTAGCACGTTTAATTATAAATTAATATAGAATCCAGCTGCTTAACGTACAACAATCACCATATTTATGCATGTAAAGAAGCATATCGAGTTACCCCTCATAAGATTCCGCAACCTCCCTCGATGAATGCAATTTTAAAAACCTCAGATTCTACGCTATTGATTCGCACCTAATTACAACATTATGAATGCCCTTTGACTACCGATACAATTAAAAAGAGGTACAGTTTAGCAATACGGAAGCTTAGTTTGCTTAAACATCTTTCCACAGCATTTTAATCATATTTCTTTGGCCTCAGGCGACATTTCAGCCCATTGAACTATGCCCGAGATACAGCCGCTGCCCCGCACATCTGTACACGCTCTCATATCAATACTTTGAAGGAATTATGATTTAAACTCAATCAGTCAAGGCTTCACTGCGTAGAACTCTACTACGACTCATAATATTGAAGCTACAAAACAAATATATTTTATCCAAACTAAATTATTTATTTGGCCATTATTCTTATATATAAAAATGAAATGATGTTCGTGACGTCGTCTAAAACTCGAAAACGGCTTGACCGATTTGAATATATTTTTTTTTGTTTTGTTCGCCTCGGTACGGAGGTGGTTTAGGAAGAAAGAAAATTAGGAAAAACCCAAAAGGAACAGCCGAAAAATCTAAAAAGCATTTCTATAAGAAATGCACGTAAAGTTCATTTTTCTCGCTGCAGGCTTTATTTCATTTGAAAATTTAAATTAGAAATAATAGACTTACAAAGTGGAATCAAGCATCAAAAAAAGGGGAATAGAATAAAGATTCTTATTTTGGTTGTGAAATATCGTTTACGTTTCGAAATTTCGAGAATTTTGATAAAATGCGTGAATATTTTATCAAAATTTCGAGGTTGTAAACAATCCATCCCCATTGACAATGAAGACGATTGTTGATTCAAGGTTCATGTATTTATCCATGAAAATGCATTAAGAATATAAGTGAAGTAAAAATTAATCCTGATAATAAGTGATACACTTTATGAAGAAGAAAAAATTGCATGAGATTTTAACATTTGCTGTTACGAACAATATCCTGTGAAGAATCGCCAGGAAAAAAGTACGAACATTTAAATTTTATTTTTTTACAATTTTGTTTAAACGTCAGTAGCAACCAAGTTTTGTTTACAGCAACGTAATTGTTTACTGAATTTACTGGTTGTTACAATGGTATTTATGAAATTTAACATCCCCGTTGAGAATCAACGGGCACTTCTGCTAGTTTGATATAAAAACGAGAAACATTAAGGACGTATAAAGTAAAAGAAAGACCTAAAAGAAGGAGTGTAAAATTAGTATTTAAATTTAGGGGTTTATGGAGTGAGGGACGTTTTTAAGAATGAGATGATCGATTTTAATTTCAGTGCAGAGGTAATCTGTTTGGTAACTGATGGAACGGGAAATAACCACGTTGTGAGAAAAAGTGGAAGAAATGACAACAAAAACACACAAAACAAAACAACAAAAGATACACAAATGAAAGATTGAGTGTATTTCTCATGTGAGTGTTAACAGCGTTGATGTAACGCAGATGTACTTTAAATCAACTTAGTGCAAAGGAAAATAGTTGAGCTTATCTAGGTTCAGACATTAGAATATGATACGAGAATATTAGGGGTAGTAATAATGCATGAGTGTTCTACTTTTCTGTTGCTTAATGTGCATCAAAAATCCCTGTTAAACGCCGCCTTCTTCACTTCCTGGTAGATTTCCCCACTCTTAAGGTAATACTAAAGCTAATAATTTGTGAGAATTTGTATGTCATACATGTCTCTAGTCGCCAGTATATCAGCAAGGTTAACAGCATATAGTGACTATTTCCGTTTATTTTTAAAACACAATCGTCTGGGAAAATTCTTCAAGTTGAGATACAACTTTAATACAAAATTTATCACCAAAAACCATCAAAGGCTACTTACTAGCACGAATACGGATCTCGGCCTCAAGGGAGCCATCTTCAGATCACGACAGAAGAAGAGATACAACATTGTAATCAAACGTCTTTTCCTTATTTGCATCATTTTAAAACTTTTTACCTACTAACAGTGAATATCTTGGGATACAGAGTTTAACCCATAGAGGCTTCTCGGGTTAAGGAAGTTTGAGGGCCCCCGGTGAATCCCGACAGATTGGTACGCGGGGAATTGATCCCCCGCGCTGATGTTGTACTACCAACCCAACCCCCCCGGTTAATTTATTTATAACATTAACCAATAATCAGGGCGTGTAGATTAACATAATACTGAATAACAGTAGTACAACATCAGCGCGGGGGATCAATTCCCCGCGTACCAATCTACCGGGAGATCAATTCCCAGCGGACGAATTCTTCGCGTACGAATTCCCCCAGATCAATTCACCGGCCACGAAGTTTTAGAACCAATCCATGACGACAGTTTGATAATATCAAATTGGTTTCGTCCATTAGAAGATGCACTACTTTAAAAGTCAGTCGTAGTACTTTATTGAAAACGTTTTGGCCATTAAATCTGCAGCTACGCTGATTCACTTCTCATTTACTTAAGTTCTCACACAGCTTTTATTCTTCTTTTGTTTAAGCGTTGTATTTTGCGGAGAGCATTGCGACGTTACCTCAAATTCAACCCAAAGAGGGTATTTATATATCGTTTTCCCTCCATCCATTTTTAACCTAAGTTTTGCGAATATTTTTCAATTTCAGATATACAGAGCACATATGTAGTATCATTCGCTACAAATTCATCGTTGTGAATTATTCTCTACAAAACTTTAAATTTCTATTCGCGAGACAAAATTAAACAGCAATGTTTTTATTTACGAATTTCGAATCCTGGATGAGTCTGGCTGTCGTTAAAAGTAAAACGTTTTGTTGTTTTGACGCCTTTGTTGAATTGAAAGAGGAAGAGAGAGCTGCGGAAGGAATGCAGGATGAAGTGAATGGAGCCATTTGAGAGAGCGCCAATAAATGTCGCTATAAATGATTCCCTCTCCCGTTGACCGCCATATTTCAGATGCTTTATGCAAACATGCGCGTTTGGACGGTGGCCAACGATTAAAAATACCCTAAACATTGCTTTCCTGAATACTAACTATGCAATGGAAAACAAGGATCGTATCGTATTCCCTAGATAAACAGACTGATGCGACGTAATGATCTAAACACATCAATAGCTCTAGCTCATATTTTTTAAGAGTATTCTTTTTTTTTTATTCCGAAATATGTACTAATCAGTATTTATGAGTAAGTAGTTTAGGAATATTGATTATAACAGATGCGGAGACGATATAAACTGAAAATAAGAGCGGTTAGAGAAACACAGAAGGAAAGTAGAGACTCATATTTTCTAAACTTAAAATTGCTTATTCCTAATTAAATTCTTTCTTTTTTGGATTGCCAAAATTTCTACTTGGAGATCAATCAATATATTAATATACTATGTTGCCAATGATATGAAAGAAGACTACAGAAATTGAGAAATAAAGCGGTAGTTTTCTTCTGTCACAGGGTTTTCATGATAGTAATTCGATTTAAAATGATTCGAGTGAATCTTAGTTACCTATTGTTAGAGGTGTTTGAAAATGTTTTTATTTTTTCTGAAATTTGTTTATTTGAAAACCAAATTGTGGTGTTTTATGTTTTTATTATGATTTCTAAATTAATTAATAATATTAGGCACACTTTAGCATAAACATTAAAGGCATTGAAAATATTATTAACTGTAAATTATACAAAATATTAAATTGAATTTATTTCAAACTTTGCTGTTTACACCTAAGGAAAATGCTTTCACAGCTGAAGATCAACAAAACATGATATTTTCATTAGAAACATATTGAAACGATAGATCATAGGAAAAACAAATCATATTTGGAATTAGGCGAGATTTTGTGATAATCCATGATGAAAAGAAAGTTTTGTGAATTTATTTCAAAAGATCAAAGCTGAATTCACGTAAGCAAAGATGTCACGAGTGATCAAAAATATGACAAAAAATACGTAAATAATACAATTATATATTCTACATTTATTTAAATCATACCAAAATTACATTTCCCTCTCTTAAAACTATTAAAACTGTCGAAATTAGCGTCATTTCGCTAAATCGGCCAAAATTCGCGTTATTTGTTGGTTTTATCGCTTATTGCGAAAAACAAACACCATTACCTATCGTCCATTTCGAAGCTATTTTTCCATTAGTTCTGTCTTTGAATTGAGGAAATGTGCGGCAAAGTTGTCATTTAGTATTCCTCATCGCAATGGAATCCAATCATAAGGTGGAATTTTCCATCATTAGGTGGAAGTTGGCGAATCGTCTTATCAGAGTACATGAATATAAATAAGTCAATTGAATTTAAATATTGGCAAGAGTATCTATTGGGTTGAAAAGAGGTGATAGCGAGATATATTTACACGTACCACGCGAAAACGAAATGTGTTGGAATATTTCCAATAAATAGAATTCGAAATTGCAGTTTCGATAATTTCGGAAGATTCATAGATTTTTGGCAGAATTGAGCGCTTTTGAAAAAGAATGAACTTTGATTCCGTAATTGGTAGGGGACGTCCATTAATTCCATCCATGAGGCGTTTAGGGGGGTTAAGCCGAATCTTACTCACTCTCACGTGGGGGAGAGGGGGGTTCTCGCAAAGATTACGTCATTTTTTATCCGCAAAAAACAGTGTAGAATTATGAGATAACTGGGTTCGATTTTTTCATTGTGATTTTAGACTACGATCGCAGTAGTCTTAAATAATCGTCTCAACTAGTCCTAAATAAAAATGATTAAATGAATTACGTTTTTTTTATAAATTCAATACAATGAAGCGTAGATTAACATATTTACACTGAAAACACGCATTTTGAACAATCTCACGTGAGATTAGAGGAGGGGGTCGAGCCAAATCTCACGATATCTCACTAGGGGGGGTCAAAAAATCGCAAAAATCACCTCACGTAATTAATGGATGCCCCCTAGATAAACAGCATGTATGTCTTGCTATGGAATAGCGATGAAATGCGAGACGCGTGTATGACTAATTGAAGCTGGCGAGACGATGTCTGGCGAAGATTCGTCGGCGCTTCTCGTGCTTCCGGATGCACCCGAGCAATATCCAAGATAATCTGAGGCCTTGTGAAGGAGATGTAATGCGTTGAAATGAATTTATGTTCGTTTAAAGTTCTGTTTGTCATCATGAAATTTTATATAAAACTGGTAAACCGAGATTTGAACAAGTTTTAAGCTTGTCTAAACATTGAATGCCATCACTCAGAAAAAGTAAGCCACTTTTTATTTACCTGATATGTGCGTGTTACTCATAATGCAGAGTTATATTTTCCCGTGAGAATATACGTAGAGGGAAAAAGTGTTCGAAAAAAAGGGAGAGGACGACCAAGGAAAACTTATCTGAATGACGTCCATTTGGGCATTAGTTGCCAAATTGATGTCAATAGAAGACAGCGAAAAGGGCTTAAGATGATGGAGTAATTTTTTAAAGTAAAATTTTAGAAATAGATTTTTTATTTAAGGAAACTATTAAAATCAAAGATGTGAAGAGGCGTTCCAACAAAAACTTTATTCTAATGAAAAAAAAATAATTTCGACTCAAATTGCGACAATTTTTTCTAAAATAAACAAACATTTGATAAAATGTTGTTGTTTAAAAACAATGTCTCGCATGCTCAGATAAAATTGGCTTATCTTATTTTTTGTCAAATCTCCATGTTCATTTTTCCATCCTCTGACTTCTCAAATTTTGGAAATTCCTTACAACCTCCAGCTATGTCCTAATTAATGCATACTTGTTCTTTCCTACATTTACTTTCCATATTTATCGATTGTTTCATTCTAGATGTTGAATTTTGCCCACAACTCCCAATCTTCATTACCCAAAACCGCCAGATAATCCGCAAACAAGGAAAAGTTCACCTTTTTCCTCAACGTCTCTAACAACCGAATCCATATAAATGAGGAGAGTCTCAAAACTGATTCAGCTTGAAACCAATTCTGGGTTCTACACTGTTTTAGCAATTCTCGAACATTGTCTTAATCAAATAATTTATATCTCCTCTGCCTTTTTCTTTGAACCCCGCAAACTATGTATTCAGGATTATTATTTCAAGCCTTAAAATTGTTAATTATCATTTGTTAATTATTTTTGTCGCTTATGATTACATTCTAAACGACCAAACCACTCCTTCTATCGATGAATGCCTCGATTTTCAAATAGAGTAGACTATCGATTCCCCGCGACTATTTTGAATAATAGTTGGCTATCGATAGCCATTCATTTTGATCGTTGTGTCGTTGACCCAATTCGAAAATCTGGCATCGATCAGAAATCCATATCACAGAGACCTCTGGTACACTCCCATTGAATTTGGGTTACGACGGACTCAGAGTGGTCGCACAGTCTCTTTTTGGAGGATTGCCAATAAAAGTGGAAATATATGTGGAAAAGTACTTAAGAAACTCGGCTTCGTTAAAAGAATAGTCGTAAATAGTAATAAAATAGTAGTAAAGGAATAGTATCTTGGAGTAACTCTAACGAATAATCTATCATGGAGTGCCCACATCCGAAATATATGTGGAAAAGCACTTAAGAAACTCGGCTTCGTCAAAAGAATAGTCGGTAGGAGTGAAGAAAAAGTTCGCGAGCGATGTTACTTAGCGTTAGTTAGGCCTTACCTTGAGTATGCATGTAGTGTATGGGAAATGTCATATTCGGGATTTAGAAAAAGTACAACTAAAGGCGATACGATTTCTAAAGAATTGCTTCGATAAAACAGCGAGTGTCACTCAGATGTTACAGGAGGCAGGATTGGAAATTTTTAGAAGATAGAAGACAAATTCAAAGGATAAATTTATTAAATAAGTTCAGAGAAATTACGTTCTCAGATGATGTAACCGATATAATGCGACACCCCTGTTATATGGGCCGTTCTGATACTGCCAGAAAGATTAGAGAAATAGATGCTACAACGAATCGTTTCAAAAATTCATTATTTCCGTGAAGTATACCCAAAAGCAACCGTTTAGGAAAATAGAGCCAAGGAGCTTGCACCCCCTGCCATACGCCGAAAGGCGGCTTGCAGGGTTCTTACATAGACATAGACAAAGTGAGCCTGAGCTAGTCAAGCGCCTCAGACGGATAAGAGGATCGGGGGAGATGGCGAGGAAAGTGGAATATTTAATTAAATGATTCTTCAAGTTTTTGTTACGTATCAGTCCATGGTGGTATATTTCCAATTCTCTCGTCGTATCGTCTCATTTAGCTTCCTCAATTTGGATTCAGTCCCCACAGCCAGCTCGTTTAGATCGTGACGAAGAGATAATTTAGATTTAGTGTCATTTCTGAAGATATTTTGTTCGATTTCATTGCTTGTAGTGAATGTGTATTGTCTCTTTTGCATACTTTTTTATCTATTATCTGCTTGTCTTTCATAATTGTTTTTATTCTTCTCCTTCACAACATATAGTTTTTTTATCGGTAGGTTTCGCAGGTTTTTCACACTCCCCTTCTAGTGAGTGTTTTCCTGCAGTGGAAATTTTTCCTGAGCCCTCAGCTTAGGCTTTTTCAATCCACATATTACTTTTCTTCGTGTACTTTTGCAAACTATCTCTTTCTTTCTGTTTCGAATATGACGATGGGTTAGGTGTAAGAAGAGACTTTCTAGTCTCAATCTCGCCCGAATAAAGGCCATTTATTATTATTATTTTTATTATAATTTAGGCTTATTTTACGCATATTCTGATTCTCAAAAATGATATTTCAACAGCGGATTGAGGCAGCTAGATTAGCGTTATTTTAAGATGAGAGTACGAGGAAATTGTTCATTTTGTATTGTAGATTATTATTTATTATTTATTTTTTATTGTAGATTATTATTTATTTATATTTATTTATTATTACATTATTATTATTTATTTAGAACGAACAGGGTTTTGAAAAATCAAACATTCCATTGTTTACTAGATCTTGTTATTTACTGTCTTATCTTACAAAATTATCCTATAATTAATGGAAGAACTGTATTTGATGAAATCATAAACTTTTTAAATACTTTTGGTGGTATCCTTTCTTTGGGCAAATGTGAACATCTTTTGGCCTCTGAGAATACGAATACTTATCACAACGTTCGAAGTTCGGAATGTGCCTTTCGATACATTTCACCAATAATATATATTGTAAATATTGAGCTGAACTTCTATTGAACAATTTTTTCATTTATCTAGATTTGAAGAAGTGGAAAATACCTTGTATTGAAAGAAATATTATCTCTTAATTCTAAAGAGCTAAACTGACCTGACCTTAACTTTGTTCCTTTTAGGGTCACCCGTTAGAGAAAGGTCAATAGGTAGGGACCAGTCGAAAGGTAATGGTTAGGAAAGGGAAGTGGGAAAACATAAAGGAAGCGATCCAGCATTAATTCACTTGGGCTATGCTAAGTACTATGAAAAATGGGGAGAGTTTGGCGCGATGATGTGAGAGTTATTTGAAGTACTAGCTAGAGGAGGGGAGCTGTAGTGATGGACAAGAAGCCGTGAGCTAATGAGTGATTCCATGCCAATGAAAGTAAAGTTTAAAGTAGTAAACACTGTTAGAGTTAATGTGTACTTCCCTTCTAACGGAGACTAGATAGGCTTGGTATATAAATGAATTGAAAATGTTATAGAAAGGGTAAAAGCAATTAAAAACTCATTGTTACGGTTGACTGGAATGCGGTAGTTAGATAAGGCAAACATGTGGAGGACGAAGGATAGTTGTTTAATTTAATTAATCGTCTTAGGAGTTAATAATATCACCAACACCCTCTTTCAGTACCAGAAAAACGAAGGAACACAGCGAAAATGCCGACGGGTTGATTTACGTATCAAATAGATCAGATGGAATCAGAATGGATTGGTGGGAGGTGAAACACTATGGTGTTCTTTGTCCATTTTATTATATATACCAATTATATATGCAGATGAAGTGGTGAAAGAAGCTCAGAATGAAATATATAAGTGAAATAAGGTTCGTGGGGAAGTAGTGAAGTGTGTAAGATATGCAGACGACAATGCTATTGCGTGTGATTCCAAAAACGGATTGCAAATTCCCGTCAAAAAATTAAACGGTTATAAATGGCAACGGTGAAGCAACGGAATTAGAGAGGAAAATTAACTTAATTAAAACTAAAATAAAGAGTTGTACTAAGGGAAAGAAAAATAAGTCAAAGGTTAGTGTGAATGGGAAAAAAATTAGTGCAAGGGTGATGAAAAGAAAAATGAGGAAAAGAAATGACTTTAGTAGTACTCTCGTTTGGGACGGAAGATACAAAGATGATATACGAAAAAGAATACCTTTGGCCAAGAAAGCCTTTACAAATAATTTGTAACTGATATCTAGGAGTATCGATAAAGTAATCAGAAAGGAATAATTCTTGGTGAGGAGTGTCTTGGTGTATGAAACGTGGAAACATTTTTCGTCAGTGTCACACACAAAAACAGTGTTTCATCGAACGTAGAATCTTCTTTAGAGTATCTCCAGTATCTTTTTTTCGAAGCGCCTGTATTGAATTTCTCGGTTTACTTAACGAAAGCCGACTCAACGTCAGGCCCGTTCTTATATTTTTGGGGGCCTTACGCAACATCATTGTATGGGGCCCTAAAGACCCCAGTACACTGTAAAAAAAGATTTGTAAAAATACAATAAGTTTCACTGGAAAAACTGGTTTGCTTGGATTTCTACAGTAAGTATTATTGGGAAATGCCGTCTCCGGCTGGCACGTTAAATATCATTGTATTTTTCCAACAAATTTTAAAGTAAGGGCGAGGCCTTCTCTTACCCCCACTGAACAATCATTAGATTCGCAGTTTCGGGACTTCGATGATGTTCATGTCTATGCTAATGGCTTTTTCATGAGGTTGGCCATTAAAAACAGCTCCTATTGTCCATAAAAGGAAATCCATCGGATTTGGGATGCTAATGCTTCACGGGTCCACAGATTTTGACGGAATGGAATTCATCAGTGCCTTCGCATATTGAGTATATTCCATTGAAAAGTAGTTTTTCATTGTTTTACTATCGTTTAATTCTAGAATGTTATCTATAGCAATAGATGACTTTATACAGTAAACTATATATGTGTTATTGTAGTTCTGCCGTTTATAAATGATTTATCTCTAATGAGTGCTTTCTATTAATTGCATTATTTTAGCTGTGGTTATTATGTCCCCTCAATAGTGATAAGTCTGCGGTGTTTCGAAATGTGTATGTGCTGCTTACATTGCAAATAAACAAGCAGTTCGCAACTGACACATCTAATTCAACCATTTTTGTTTAATTCATAGAAAATTAAATAAGTCTTACCATTGCCCATTTTCGTCAATCCTACCCTAGCCTTTTAGCTATTCAGAATCATTATTTTAAATTGCATTCTGACGAAGTATTTACTTTAACTTCAAGCATCAGGTGTAGATTAATTTGTTGGACATGCCATGAACAATTATCTCCTGAAAGACTGAAAGTCCTTCGTGATATTTGTGCTCCTATGAATATTGGAGTTGAGACTGTGTCCCATGCGGGATGCAGTAAACTTTAAAAAAATGTTAATTCCTTCAGAAGTCACATGCATAGGGAGTATATAGGGTCAAAGTGTAATTTAAAAGTTGATTACATCCATATTGACCCACAAGGTGGCTCATTAATTAGGGATATAATAATAGAATGGAAAAAAAGAACTTCAGGATTTCCTTGTTTGTACCTCATCCACCAGCCTACTCTTTTTTTATTGTCAATACATCTCTATTGCCTCTTAATATTGTAGGACGTGGTGGCAGAGTGGCTAGCATTCCATCGAGAACTTCCAGTTATCCCAAGTTACCTGGTACGAACCCGAGGTTGACCGTTTATTTTTCCATTCAATTGAGTTTTAGAATCTCATTGGAATTTTACAATAAGATTCATTGTAATTTTACAGTAAGATTTATCGTTAAATTTCATTGTGATTTTACAATGAATATTAATGTTATCATATTATTGGATTAATACAATAAAAGTTGTTGGCAATTTTAGTGCCAATGATTCTTATTGTATTTATCCAAAGATTTTTTTACAGTGTATACTAACCCCATACCCCCTCTATAATAATTTAATAGAATACATATTACATTCATTGTAAAAAGTTGATTTCCGAATCCCATTAAAAAATTAATTGCTTAATTAATTGCAAAATATGCTTAATTATGCTTTTAATTATTGAAATGTTTTATGTCCTTTTCGTGGCTTGGCGGCTCACAGTGGGCTAGAATCGAAAAAAGCTGGCCAAAAATACGAAAGTGGTTTCTTTGAGTGCGGACTCTGAAACTTCGCATGGTCATTGTTGAATTAATTTTGCATATAACTGCGAAATAATTTCTCTTGATTCCCGCGCGTTACAATTCTACAGGGGGTCAAAATTGACCAAATTTTGCGAAAAATGCCGGTCTTCGATTTTTCGCGAAATTCTTCAACTTCAAAGCGATGCTGAACCCAGTAAAAGTATGTTATTGGAAAAAAACAACGCCACGTTATAAACCTGTACTTTATCTTTTACAATATTTAAATTTAATGATTGCGAATGAATAATTGCATATTTTATGTAACAAAATGGCGGACTCTCGTTTTAGAGAAACTTTTTACCTAAAGCGAGGAAAATAGTTGAGAGGGACTCCCAGGGACATAAAGATATTTATACCACGTTGTTCTTTGAAGCTTTCTGAAGAGGAATCTGAAATAAAACCTTGCAACAATTTGCTCCTTCGATAAAAATAAC
The DNA here is from genome assembly GCA_947579665.1 of Sympetrum striolatum. Classification (NCBI taxonomy): domain Eukaryota; kingdom Metazoa; phylum Arthropoda; class Insecta; order Odonata; family Libellulidae; genus Sympetrum; species Sympetrum striolatum. The sequence goes on from OX388349.1 coordinate 696,459, forward strand.
GAATTTTCGATGACACTGCATGGGCAAATCCGCGCGGCGGAGTACGGCCCTCCAGTAAGATATGTGTTTGAAGACCTTCGAACCTTCATGCCTCTCAATGATAACTTTTGAATGCTGAAATTAACTTTTTACAAACTCTAGACGAAGAAATAATGAGAATAATAATACACATTCACCCATCATTCTTAAAGGAAGAGTGAATTTAGCAACAGCGTATATCTTTCATCAAGTATCAGAATACAGTGACCATTTTTTTATTTTCACTTTCTAAAATATTATGATAGCTGTTTTTGATGCTTTTGAGCTATACTATTTCTCACGGACCCTCAATACCATTGAAAACCAGCCCACACGTGGGCGTGTGCCGCGGTGTCCCCGAGTTAAACTTTCGGTTTAGGGCTCGTTTTATTGCATGCAGCTGTGCTTTTTGCGGATTAACGGTTACCCTTCAAACTGCATTTTCTTGCTTTCTAGTTCAATATTTTCGCAAACTATGAAAACTACAGTTTGGCTTTGCCTGTGGAAGAAGTAAGTTGTTCTCTTGTGCTCTCTCAGTAGCTCCTTGCATTCTTTAAGTAGTATATATTCAAGAAGTTCGGGTAGTTCCCTTCAGCATTTTCTGGTTCAGTTGTCGACACTTTTTGGAGGATATTTTTATGGTAAGCTGTTATGTTACATTATTTTCTCTTCTTATTTGTAAATTCTAAGTATCCTGGTGAAACACAAATATTTTCTCAATGCATGTGAAATGTTCTCATCGTCGTTTGAAACTGTCTACTGTATTATTTTCTTAACGTCATACTGTAGAATAGATATAGTTACGGAATCTCTATTGCATTTTCAGACATTAGAAACATTGTATTGGGTTTCTAGTTTATCGTCTTCATACGTTGCTTGTAATTCCGTAAAAAAACATGACTAATCTGCGAATTAGTCGGTTAACGTTACATAATAAAATGATGGAGGAAAAAAATAAGTCATTTTCTAGTAAAAAGCAGCATTTAATGGATTTTTTTACTAGAAAACTTCACTTAGATCCATAGTTGGGCAGGAAGCTCTTACTGTTTATCTGAAGAATAGTTTTTTTCCGGCTTATTCAAGAAAATGGAAACAAAGTTTCCGTGTTAATGAAAGGTTTATTCTGCGTAATTCTAGTTGGCTCAATGTAAATATTAATTTTCCTGATATTGTTATACAGAACTTACCAAGTACTTCTATGACCCCAGGTACGTATAAAATAGTGATTTGAAATGTTTAGTATTTGAAATTGATAATTTACATCTAAGAAGCGAACAATCGGACTTAAATTAAATTCATTTTGGTAGACGCAAGAGGACGGCCGGAAGTAGATTTCCATTTTTCAAGTGACAGATCGAAACGAAGGAAAACAGAAACAATTAGATCCACACTCTCCACAGCTAAGCTATCTTATGCTGCAAGGATGACTCTAAGAGATGAAGGAAATGAAGCTGCCTCGAAGTTGCTGAAAGAAATTACCACAACGACACCTACAAGGACAAAGAGGGTTCTTTCTATGGGGAAGAAAAGCGAACATGTGCAATCTCAGTTGTCAGGAGAAGAAGCTTTATCACTAATTATATCTTCTGAGTTGAGTAAAACTCAGTATAAAATTCTCCGTGAAACAGCTAAAAGTCATGGTCATAGGCTGTATCCTAGCTACGAAATAGTAAAGGAAGCCAAATCCGGATGCGTATCCAGATGGGATTCGTGTTACGGAAGATGTGTGCGAAGTCAATTTGAGAGATCTTCTGTTGCATACAGCATCCCGTATTTTAGCATCAGTTTCGACTGTTCCTTCTTCAAGAAGTAAAATCAATACCACGATGATATGCAAGTACGGCTTTGATGGTAGCTCTGGCCATTCTCAATACAAGCAAATCTGGCAAACGGAAGATAAATCAGATCAATTCTTATTCATGAGCTCAATGGTGCCTCTGCGTTTGGTTAACGATGAATCAGGTACGAAATCAACGAGGTCGACATAGATTGTATTATGATCAACTATTAATTAATGAATTTGCAATTCCTTTTTCTTCATATAGATGAAATAATCTGGGAAAATCCTCGGCCTTCATCAGCAAGATTTTGCAGACCGATTCGCCTTCAGTGGACAAAAGAAACGAAGGTAATCATCAAGGCGGAAGAAAGTTATCTTTTAAAGGAAATAGAAGATTTATAAACTGTTAATGTCGGAATTCACCGAATCAAATTCTGTTTGTTGCTTACAATGATAAACGGAAAGGTAAAGTTTTCTTACATTGATAAAATACAACACAAAATGCTTTGTTTCGTCTGTTAAAATTCATCTTTTAGATCTGTAATGCGGTAACCGAAAGCTCAAGCATGAAATGCTATATTTGCGGGGCGAAAATTTTCCGAGATGAACGATCTACGGGCGGTGAAGACTCGACCTGTTGACGTTGAAAAACCATCATTTGGTATTTCAACGCTAAATTGCTATATTAGATTTTTTGAGTGTCTATTACATATATCATATCGACTAAACTTTAAGCAATGGCAGGTGAGAATACAATGTTGATGACTATGATGTTATTTCATAAGAAAAATCCATTAAAAGTATCCTATGATTCAAAAATAGACTCGTGGCAATACAAAATTTCTCCTCGAGGAGAGGAAATCTGATGTCCAAAGGGAATTAAAGAAAAAGATGATTGTGGATGTACCAAAACCGGGATATGGGAACAGCAACGATGGAATCACTGTAAGGCGTTTCTTTGACTGTCCAAATTTAGCAGCTGAAATAACAGGTTCGAAATTATAATTATTTTCCTTCATATTTGCTCTTTTATGAAACAGAGGCACGAGAACAAGTTTGAAATATTTTGTCATTTAGAATATTTAGGGATATGTGAGTGATCTTTTAGAAATTTGTAACTCTTACTTTAGCTATGATTCTTCAATATTGAATGCATAAACATTTACTTTTCTGGGATAAACGAGGATCTTATAAAAAGATTTGCTACGATCTTAAAGGCGATTTCAAGCGGATTAACTCTGAATGAAAGAGCATTTGACGTTTATTGCGGGGCTACAGCAGACATGTATGTAAAGTTGTATCCATGGTACTATATGCCACCAACAATTCATAAAGTGCTGATTCACGTCATCATATACATATAATCAAAGTCAGTCACATACATCAAAACATATAATCGAGAAACGTTGGTACGTTCCTCTCAAACCGAGATCTTCCCGGAGGGCCGTACTCCACCGCGTGAATTTGCCCATGCAGTGTTGTCGAAAATTCGTTATTATTATCGAAGGAGCAAATTGTTGCAAGGTTTTATTTCAGATTCCTCTTCAGAAAGCTTCAAAGAACAACGTGGTATAAATATCTTTATGTCCCTTGGAGTCCCTCTCAACTATTTTCCTCGCTTTAGGTAAAAAGTTTCCCTAAATCGAGAGTCCGCCATTTTGTTACATAAAATATGCAATTATTCATTCGCAATCATTAAATTTAAATATTGTAAAAGATAAAGTACAGGTTTATAACGTAGTGATTTTTTTATCCGATAACTTACCTTTAATGGGTTCAGCATCGTTTTGAAGTTGAAGAATTTCGCGAAAAATCGAAGACCTGCATTTTTCGCAAAATTTGGTCAATTTTGACCCCCTTTAGAATTGTAACGCGCGGGAATCAAGAGAAATTATTTCGCAGTTATATGCAAAATTAATTCAACAATGACCATGCGAAGTTTCAAAGTCCGCACTCAAAGAAACCACTTTCGTATTTTTGGCCAGCTTTTTTCGATTCTAGCCCACTGTGCGGCGGGGCCCCTAAGTTGACGGGGCCCTACGCGGCCACGTATTCTGCGTTTGCCTAAAAACGGCTCTGCTCAGTGTAATATCGTAAATAATCGGAAGAGGAATGAAATATAGAGGATTTGCTTTAAAATTTTAAATGGAATATTTCCGCGAATGATTTATCTAATCTATTCGTTTATACATGTTTTTATGTATTCTTGGCGTAAGGAAGTAGCCATAGTCAGAAATGGATTTGCAAAGGGACATCTCAGAAAGATTTAAGTCTCCTTTCGAATGTCTAATTGGGAAGAGCAATTCCAAAAAGGAGACCAAATTTCTCTCAAATCTCAAATTTGAGACTAAATAAACACTACTTGAATCTCACATCCCATCCGATGATTTAGATGCATTTTAACGAAAGGATAAGTGTTCGTTTGATAGCCGATCTTCTCGAATTAAATCGAAAACATTGTGGAAAGAAATGCCGCTGAGAGAGGGGCTCGTCTGCAGACCATTTTTCAATAAATGATTCGTCGAGGAAACAAGAAGAGTCGAAGAAACAAAAAGAATGAGAGTTGAAATGTGGTCGGAGCAAAATGACAAGGGGAAGTTATGAAATGGAAAAGAAGTGAACGATGAAGAGAAAAAGATCCGGGGAAAGAGAAGAAACACAAATATTTGCGAAATGTTTCAATCTAGAGAAAAACGCAAAGGATCAATTTTAGTGGAGAAAATTCGCATTGCTAAAGAGGAGTTTCGGAAACTGAGCACCTCGGACCCATTTAAAAATACAAACTAATTAACTATAACTAAACCATTCCATGTGGGGTACTCGGGTACCCCGACGCTTTTTTCGCGAATATTACGTTTTTTGTTTTTCTTTTACTTAACCTTTATATTATGTTTAGAAATACAGTATTGATTATTTTGTTGAGATTATCTTTTATTTTTTTGGAGGTAGCGTTAGAGTTTTGGCTATTTTATGATGTCGACCCAGGCATACACAAAAACATCCCTGTACATGAGATTTGGGATGATAATGTGATGTAATTACTGTTAATGCAATAAGTAATGAATAAATTTAAAAATCTGTAACAAAGTATGACTGAAATGCCTCAATCACACGACATGACATTGTGTATAGCAATCCAAGCAAAAGTGGCTGTGCGGGGTACTTTGGTACCCCATTCAAAAACTAAAGATATTTTGGGAATGAGTATGTGAAACGAATTTCTTTTAATTTCATAATATAAAAGAAACATTGATGCACGAATACATGGAATAAGAAGCATATGTGGTTAAAAATAAAACTTTTCTATTGAATTTAGCTATTTTGGGGTCCTCAAGTACCCCGCACCGTCAAGGAAGGGTTAATGTTAAAGACTATTGTCAATCCAGACAATTACCAGACAATCCGGGAATCCAGGAGTTTCTGCGAAGTCCGGTTAATGCATGCCTCTACAAATATCCATAATGCTAGAAGCCAAAAACGTCAATCATTAGCTCGAAATTTTCCTTACATATTATCAAATCTCCTTCATTAAAGATGTTCGCGTTATCTATCATTTAATTATGAATGCGTACCAAGTTGGTCCAGAAGAAGCAGACACCCCTGTCGCGTATCGATGGCATATATGTTTCTATTTATTAATTTATTTAATTGTAAGGACTACAAGTACGCTGCAGGCCAGGTGGTAGTCATCTTTTCTCGGAAGAAGAAAATACATTACCCTGCCTCACCCTAGTTGAGAGGAAAACCCCCAAAAACCTCCCAAATGCAGTACATCGTATAATTTACAATTAAATTCATACAATTAAAGCATACAAGTAATTACTATGTACAATAATGCAATTAAAAACATATAAAACTAAAAGTTGCAATATTGCCTATAATATTACAAACAATTATAACTAGACAAGAGATAATATATGTAAGCAGTAAACAGAATATACGTAAAAACATTGCTGAATATATACTAGGGATTTATAAGCTATATACTACGGATTTTCTTTTTAAATTGTTTGGAATTATTGGAATGAGAACAGGTAAAGCATTCCAATCTCTTATTAATGAAGGAAAACTTTGCCAAATCGGATTTCTGTTCTTTTATTTTTAGTCTGTGATCGTCCGATATAATTTGGGTTATGAAATCTTGATTGTGGCTCATTCCAACCGTCTTTACGGTTCCACGCATTAAATATACCCGTTAATCTAAATGTCTTTCTTCTAGAAGATTCCCATCCTAGCTGATCTTGCATTTTACTAACACTCTCCTCCCTCTTGTGGTTTCCGGTAACACAGTACCACAGTATTTCCTCGCCAGAAATCGACTTCTATAGAAATTGGTCGCTGTTTCGAATCGCAAATGCAGTGAACTCGGAGAGAGTGCAGATGAGATCAACGGCTATATTTGAAGCGCAGTTTCGCGGAAAGTCGAATTTTATTCGCGAAATGCATCGTCGGAGTGAGGCCACGTGGTCGGCACGTGCTGTGGAGGCCATTTGCAGACGCGATGAGGGAGGGAACCCTCTCCCCCTCTTCGACTTGTTTTCTGGAAATTTTCCCTCGTAAATAGCAACGTCTGTCATCTAACGCTATCTTCTCCATCTATCGCACCATCTTTGCTTCGAACGAATCTGTCCTTTTCCATTCGCCTTTCAGGGTCTTCGTCTCCGTTCTTTCGTGTGCTCATTACGCCTTCTTTGGGTTATCCACTTTTCTTTATCCATTTCTCTTATGGAAGTGTTTCGCATTCTTCGTCTATTCTAATTTTCTCTGGAATTAAAAGTAATATGTTCATTTCTATCGTTTGACTTTTCTTTTGACCATCGTTGTACAATATATGTATTTTCGAATAAAAGGGCTTGGGTTAGGTATTTAGAATATGTATTTTCTGTTGCGAATATGTAAAAGGCAGTACTCAATTGTTGTACACTCCAGTTCTTGCTTTTTTCGATAAGTATTCGTAAATCCAAATAAAGGCGTTTTAACATTAGAATTACCTTCGCAGATTCCTTAATCTGCAATGTTTTCGCTTCTTATTCCTGTTTTGTGGGAGTCTATTTGCACCTCTTTGCCGATTACCGATAGCTTCTGTTTTTCTTTTGGAGGATAGTGATAAATTTGGTTTATCCAACAGTTTTTATATTTGTAATTGAAATGGTCTTTTTAAGATGTATTTCTAATCATGTGTATCAAAATGTGTAATATTACTTGTTTAATTTCCTTATGTTTGCTACGCGGAAGTAACAGGTCTTCTTAGTAAAGCCATTGTAGCGCAATAGAAGTTTAGTTTATATCAGTTAATGAACTGTCCGAGGATATTTCTGCAAAAGTAGAATCCGTGCAATGCACTGTGGTTGTCCTTGCGCTTGACAGTAATGCAACGGCTGCCACTGGAGGGGTGAATTCGTTGAAGAGCTGTTTACTTTATTAAGCAAAATGAGCGAGGAATTGAGTAAATGCTGTGTTCAGATACTTTCATCGCACTTCTTGTATTTTTAAGAGATTTTACTTTCGCTTTCGAGAAGTAATTTGCTGGATAACTACTGAAGAATTTCCTTCGTTCTCGTAGAATACACAAGCATAAATTAATTCATTCAATGTGTTTCTGAGAGTGAATAATTTTAATGAGTTTGTGCAAATCGTGGAATGGGAACCACTTTTGCTTCCTCTCGGATGGCATGCGCGAAGAGATTTCGGACGCATTAAAAAAATTCTAAAGCTGAATTTCCCCAATATCTCAGTCTCCTGGGAAAGGAGCCGTACACTGAGCGTTTTATCTACTATTTAGTTTGTTGTTATCGCGTAACAACAGCGAAAAAACGAATGAATAATCTTTCCCTGAATTTATCAAGCAATTACAGCCTAGCTTCTAATCTCCGGTCTTCTAGGGATTCCCAGCCTGCGTCTGAGAGCATTTTTGTTACGCTTTCTTTTATCGAAGTATTTTTTAACAAAGCGTAACGTCTTGTGCTGCACTTTATCGATATTGCGGGTAAACGCTTCGTCCTCCGGATCCCATGTACTTGTCGCTTATTCCAGATGACCAAGGGACATAAAATCGCTCTTTTCATCGCATTTACCGACAGTGCGCTGACTGACCGCAGATACTTCGGATGCATGTGTTCCAAAATAAGTTACATTTAAGGGTGACCCCGAGGTATACAACAGAATCTAATTCTAAATAAGGAGTTTTGGAAATCCGTCGCATAGGATGAAGAGTGGCCTTTTATTTGTGAAAAAAGCACAACGCTTCTCCTCATCCTAGATGAATCTATTACATTTATAATTGATGTTGCTTAAGAAATTTAGACTGGTTCTGAAGTCCTAAGTTAACTACGGAGAATTTACCTAAATTATGCTCTAGTTGCGAAGTTTTGCTCCTATGTTTTCTTCAATCATTGAAGAACTAAATAGTTTGATATTCGGTCACTTTTTATTATTCCTCTACGTGTTACTGAGTCTTCCGTAAATAATTAAATTGCTACGTACGTAGTCACTCAAATCGTTGATGTATAGTAAGAAAAATAAAGCCCGCTTACGCTACCTCGAGGTAACTTCGAATCTACACCATCATGTAGTTCTACTATCTACTACCATATTTAAAATTAGTTTTCTATATGTAGGTTTCGCAGGTTTTTCCCACTCCCTTCTTTTGAGGGTGTTTTCCTGCAGTAGAAATTTTTTTCCTATGCTCTTAGCTTAGGTTTTTAAACCCACACAGTAGTTTTCTTCTTTTGCAATCTATCTATTTCTATCTGTTCCAACAAAGGGTTAGGTGTAAGAAGAGATAGTCTCAATCTCGCCCTGAATAATTTACTTCATTATTATTACTTGTTACTCCAAGTCAAAGAGAAATTCCTTGATATAGTTAGATGCTTCCCTATAATACCCGCTAATTTTATATGTTATCAAACCATATTTTTACAGGAAAAGATACGTACAATATATGCACAAACTAATAAGCGAGAGTAAAATTAAAAAATGTCGATCAACATGAGCGATACAATTTAGCAAGAATAATACGGATTTCGTAAAATAAAATATCCGTACTGGTTTGTCAAAGAAATGAAATATCTATTTCTGTAAAATAAACCATTATTACTTTCAGATGAAGCCCCATATGTATCATGGACATTCATTTCCTTATCGTTTATTTTTAAACTTCTCGAAGATTTTTGTTATCGAATAGGTGAATTCAAATTGAAAGAAATACCTCGAAATACTTTTCTCATATCTCCTTTACAAGTTGATTATTTACGTGATTTGTGATAACTTTTCTATCATAGCGTTCCCATCGCTCCTACTCAGCATTTTATTTGGCTGTTTTATTCCTCGATACTTCCCTATCTGATTACTACTTCCACATTCCGTCTCATACTTATCAATAATTATTCTTATACATTCCCAGTGGTCCTCAAAGCTGCGCATTTCTCGTTTTCACTCCTTTGTCAGTTTTCCATTTTGTCGTTCTTCCTTCGCACACCGCAACACTTCCATTCATGACCTCCACTTCGTGCTTCAATTCCATATCGTTGATGTGTGTGTGACTCAGAAACAAAACAAAAAGGCCATTGTCTCGTCTGTTTTTAAACCCCCTCAGATCCGAATCGGAAGCAGATAGTGATCGCAAATGTATTCGGGTGAGAATCCTCTCGTGGGAATGCAAATGGATTATTGATTCACTTTCTTTTTTTCTGGCGGGAAAACGTCGCATCAGAGGTCCATGACTCTCAAATGTATTTCAAATTGCATTCCCAAGAACACTGCCCGACCCTCGCCTCATCAATGTATTCATTTTCTAGTCATCTCTGCACCCCTATTTCGGGATTACTTTATTACTACCAATTATTTGCTTTCCTATAATAGAGACGTACTAAGATATTCTTTTTGTTTTCTCCATATACGTAGTATAGAGAAAGTATCGTTTTCATGAAAAAATTCGACTTCGAGATTTCAACGGAAATACATGTTTTGGGGTCCCTAGAACACGTTTTCACCATTTTCGGAAAGATGTATGTATGTATGTGTGTGTGATTATGGGCGTTCTAACGTAAAAACTATTTGCCGTATCAATACCAAACTTCATATATAGCACTTTGGTGTGTGCTCTCAGAGTTGATTAGTGTTTGTAAATCGGTCAATTGGAAGTCGAGTTTTATTCTTCGAAGCAAATTTCCGTTTTGCAAAATATCTCCATAAATATGATATTTAGGTATATTCTATTCTTTATAAAAGTTTTAGAAAATGTAATTTACTATAACTTTTGTATTAACATATATTTGTATCACTGATTGTTTAGGTGTTATTCGTGAAATACTGATCAACCGGAAGTTGCTGGTTATGTAATTTGCTGTCGGCGAAAGGCTAATTTCATCGTTTTTCATCGAACATGTTCCGAAAAACATTATTTATAATTTTTATGACCTAAAAGATAATATTATATAAATTAATCTCTTATCTTCCAAGTTTAGATTGAATATAGAGTTCGAAAATACTGCTGTAGATAAATATTTACATATTATAAAAGGAGAAAGTCATGTGCTGCCACTTCAGATTTTTTTTCGGTGAAAGTAGTCGATAGTCTCTTTTAATCCTCCGTCTTCGCTTCTACTGCAATCGTAATTACATTCCTTCATTTAATTAGGTATTCATATAGTATTCCCTTAAGCATTTCATTCACGAATTTTAATCCTCGTTTAATATCAAAACTTTCTTTGGTCCACCTTTCCTTAAGTCCAACCGTTTTAATGACGAAGTGAAGAAAAGGCAGATTGAGCCGTAGAGTGTGTTCTCATAGTGTTTTGAAAAATATTGCGACTGCACAATTCTCAACTCTCTGGAAAGATAAATTCTTTATATTTCCGAACTCTTTGTGAATGCCTTATGCTTTTATTGCCTAAATCCTTCTACATTTGCATCATTTCTTCCATTCCTGTAATGATATTTGCTCAAATGCACAAAATCGTCCGTTTTGCATCCGCAAACTGATATTCAATGAGACTGTATCTCTAAGAGGAAGTAGTAAGCAGATGTAGCTTAATAGTTTTTTGGATGGAAAAGCCCATCAACAAATTTAAACAATCCGAGGATCAGTCACATTGATTAGTCACATTCCATCCCATTTCCCGCATTTCCCCCCAGCAAATGTATTTGTATTGTTTTTCTCTTTTGAACGTCAATTCCTAATTTTAGAGGAAATAAAAAATCTGTCTGCGTCCACAATTTTATCTAAAAAACACGACCCACAGGATGGGTGGAAACCCATCCTGGGGGAAACGTCAATTCCTAATTTTAATGGAAATTATCTTCCTTGTTTCAGAATTATTTTTATTTTATTTTGAGGTCATACTTCTTTATGGAAAGGATTCCTCTTTCGTATTGGAGAGTACTATCTGCAAATGCTTTGCAAAAAGGTAAAATGAGGAAACAAAATTCGACCGTTTGATTTCCAATGAACATCACCACCGAATGATTCACTCGGCTGCAGTGGTCTTATCTGAGATCCGTCTGCAGAAAATGGACTCCGTGGGTCATAAAGGCTGCAGATTGGGCATGACGAAGAGGATGAACTAGAAACTGACATTCCGCGATCACCATACATGTAGGTACCTCACGAATAAATAGTATTTATAAGGGCTGATGGCAGAAGATAATGTGGATCGAATATTTACTCGTCCCTGCCCTCGGTTCTACATTGTGGATCGGTATTCAAACTAGTCTGCGAATTCTGTTTTCAAAGTAAAGTAAATTTATTCCACCATGGAAAGAATACAAACAACATGAAACAATTAATATTAAGATGGAAATAGGTATACCCTGTTTCGGGGTTACCATCAAAATCAATTTAAACATAAGACACAGATGCAGATACATAATTAACTTACAAAGAAGCATAAAAAAATGGAAGTGGTTTAACAGAAATGGAAAACAATTGTGTGTTATTTACACTTGTTCTTAAAAAAGTAATACCTGTAAATTTAACAAAAAAATACGAGATACATGTATATAACAATAATAAAGAATAATGATACTATTTCTGTCAAGTAATATATTTATAACCACCAAAATTATTATATTTAAAAAATCTAACAATATTTTCATTTGCTAATAACCAAGACTTGGACAATTGTAGACTTATGACAACTTTTCTCATTTTTTATTTCTTCAGGCAATAAATTAAAAAATCTTTCACCATAATTATTTCGATCAATAAGTAAATAGGCAAAAATGAATTCAATCCGTCCTTAAGGAAGGAAGGCTGGGGAATTTATCGAAGGGATTTATGCAGTGCACTCCACTGTTATTGGTGATGCTGGATTATAATCTTATCAGGGATAAGGGTTTGCAAATCACACGCTCGATTCATTTCGAACGCAGTTCTTGGTCTAATATTGCGTGACGAATCCACATTTCAATCAATGCTTACAATTCTACTATTTCCAAATGCGAGAACTCCATGTGGACGCAGATATTATTATTATTATTAGGGTCTTTATTAGGCGAGATTGAGATATGTGATGAGCATTGCTTTTATGTTTTGGATGAAAGTAGTTTGTGTTCTATCAAGTTATAAGAGTCATTCTGCAACTATTTTAGAAATGTCAAACGCTAGAACTAATTGATAAAATGTTTAAAACAATCAGGTCACGATACTTTAAACGTTGCATATAATAAAATAAATAATAACATATTTCACTGAAGTAATTAAGCGAAAATATACCTAAAATTTTAACTTTTTCACTACTTCTTCTGTTTTTTCTCAATTTACTGGAAAAGCGTGCCTCTCGAACTCGAATTGAAATTCGAGTCGCGGTTCACTGAGTTCAGTCAGCTTTTTATTCACAAGAGACACTCCATTTGCATGGGCAGTATTTGGCCGTTGTAGAAGGCAAACTTAGTGTATGCCCTTGGTAGGAGTCGAACCCACGACCTTGGCGCCGGCAAGCAGATGCTCAAACAGCCAAGGACGGCCGGATTTAATCGCCGCTCACAGAAAAAAAAGACCAAGCGCGTGCGTCGCAGATTTCTTCTTTTTTTACTTTTTCTTTCGTCCGCAGGTTGGCGCTTGTGTCGCCCACGCGACTCTCGTAGCTGCTCCATTGCCTCTCAAATGCACCAGCAATGGCGGCGGCGATTCAGCTCTCGTCCTCGTTTGGGTTGGGATCGAATGAAAAAAGTAATTTAGTATCCTCTCTAGTGCCTATATGTTCGTAATTAAGTCAAGGGCGAATTAAAACTCATCTGTGGAAAGGGTAGAATTTCAAATTAAAATATAGCATAGAAAAGATATCGTCTTTTCCCGGTGTAATCGTTGAAAGAATCATTCTCTATCAATCACAGTATCCGTGGCCATCTTCTGGATGAACTTCCAGTTAACTTAGTCAATAACTGGCACTTCATCGTGAAGATGGCCACGGATACGGCGGCCGAAACGTCGGCTCAATGCAGAACTTGTACCCGGTTGGAGATCCGAGAATCATTCTTTCTAAAAATATATACTTATAAATTAGAAATCGGCGAATCTTTCGAATCGATTCGTAGAGCCTTCTTATATATCAGCACCAATATGACTAGGATACTTTGCGTTTCGTTAACTCACGTAAAATGCCAAAGCTCATCAATACAGTGCAGTTTGTGCTATAATAATAATATTTCCATATTCTTTCTTTGTCTTTTATCTGCCACTAAATCATTAAATATTTCCCTTGTTATGCATCGACGTGAACTTATATGGAGGCTTTCAAAATAACTTAAAAATAGCATCTCACTGATTATTAGCAGATAATTGTAACGTTGTTTATCATATGCTATATATTTACTGCAAACAATCGAATTTTTAATCCATACGTCTTAGTACCGAAGCATAACGTTTCCTCTCGCTTTTTGTATGAGCTTTTGGAAGATTCCGCTTTGGAATTTGGAGCACTGATAATTCCCGATTGGAATATGGAATTAGTGCATTTTTCTATACCAACTCTCACTTTCCTAAAAAATTATGATGCGATTTTTTAAAGTTTTGATTCTTAAATATATTCTATATTTGACTGGATTTTTCCCCAGAAAGAACACCATAATTACAGAATTTAATTAGAACAAAGTTAATCTAATTTGCATACTTAATTTCCTCTGTATTTCTTTTATTTTTTTCTTATCATACTACCCTATCGTCAAGGGTAACTTCTATTTTCAGCCCTTAATAGATCAGTAATTTTAGGACAAACTATGGGTATATTTAGCAAGGAAAGATATTTCTGTGACTTTTACGCGAAAGTCGTGCACTTAGGAAAAATAGCAATGGAAAACGGACATAAAAATAGTCTGACAAGACGGGGATCGAAACTGTATCTCCCGATTGCTGCGCTACCAATTGATATCGTGGCCAGCGAGAGACTTTGTAGGCACGGGTGTTGCGGTTTCGTCCGATCAAGCGTCCACTGCAAACGTTCCGGTCAGCCTTTTTTCATGTCCGTTCATCCTTGGGTATGTTTAGCTCGTTCATTTTGTTCTTACGTTTAATAAAATTGCTTTTTCCAAATCTATCTATTAACTCTATTATCTATCTATTAATATATTATCTATCTACTAGTTAACTTGTTATTTGAAATTAACCGCAGTTTCTTAATCTTGAAATAAAAAATATAAACTAAGGAGTTGAATAAACGGAACCACTTTTCAAAAGAAACTAGTTCAGTTTTTTTGGAATAAACTACAGTAGTTTCTTTTTGAAAAGTGGTTTCGTTTATTCAACTCCTGTAATGGATTACTACAAAGTGAATCGCCGTTCCGTCGAGTTAATGTTTAATATAAACTAATTTCATCGATGCGATGGTTGATTCCCAATAACCATAAACATCTATCGGCTATTTTGATCGTTTCCTATTTCTTCGATAGCTAAGGCAGGCACAAAATTTACGACCTAATACACACACTAATAGGTATCGTAAGAGTCCGAAATATCTGGAATTTGATTCTATTTTACATGTCTTGTTTTCAGTTATTGTTATTGCTCAAATCATTCATCATTTTAATCAGTGTTAGAATTTTGGAAGTGCATCACTTTATTCAAACGTGCTCTAGTCAAAGTAAATGAAGAAAATCTGAGAGAATATTATTTCACCCCTGAATAGGTCCGTAAGCGTTTTAATTTTCATATTTGGATCTAAATCTAACCCTACTCTTTCTTTTTGTATTTTTTAAAATAAGTTCACTATAAATGTAATCGACATACGAGGTTATGTGGAAGAGAGGCCCACCTGGGCCTAACCTCGTCCAACTAACTAAATTGTCCACGTAATTTTTAGAAATGAAAAATTCAATTATTATTTTAAAATCATTATATTCGCGGCATAGTTATGTTTAAATTATCTTTTTAAAAACGAGTTCGTGTGTGTATGCGATTAAAAATTAATCAGTATTAAAACGGTGACATTTATTCCCGTTGTAACCTTCATCCAGAGCCGTAGTGAGAGGGGCGAAGTGTCAGAAAAGTTTCGTTGTTTTGGAAATCTTTCTGTATTTTGACAATCAGTTTTTAATTAGTATCTAATGCGCTGTTGGCTCCCAGATAGTCATGTGGACATCGCGTTCGCCTTTGGTGAAAGCGGTCCCGTGTTCGATTCCCGGTGGGAGCCAATGCGCCAAATGACCTAAGCTGTCGAAGCACTTTTAACAATACTACTACTACTACTCTAATGCGCTGTTTAATGAGAAAGAATTTTCCGTTGCAAGACAGTTCTTCAAATGATGACAAGAATGAACAGCGAACTCACAGTATTAGGTACAAAACCCGTCTTCGCTTGAAAGTGTACACTACACAAATTTTAGAATTTTTCTATGAATGAAAATAAAAATTCACTTTATTTTTTATGATTTTTTAAATTTGCAAGCATATGCGGTGCATAAAATCATATTGGTTTACAACCCAGCTCATAGTCACAGTCCCACTAACGATATTTTGTTGAATCGCATAACCGATATATATCTCTGGAAGTAGGTGTAGTTGTGAAGTGGCAGTTGTTACAAATACAGTAAACGTTATACATATAGTCAAAATTACATGTAATATCCTTTGTCACTTGTATTGAGGGGAACGCTCATCCGACTGGCATTTTCCCAAGAGGCGAAACCCCTCAAAAACCTCCCTTAGGCAGTACTCATAAAACTTAAAAGAAATAATTTAGGTTAATGGTCACGGCAACGTTGCCGTTGAGTTGGGGTAGGGGGAGGGATTTCTAGGAAAAATTTAGAAATCTAGAAATCCTTCCCCTAACCCAACGATATTGAGATTGATGTTGAGATGTTTAAAACACCCGCCTCTCTGACTGAGCAACGTTGCCGTGTGTCGACGGGTAATTTCTTGCAAAATCACGAAAAATCTTAATTTTCATCTTGGAACGTCGATCAAAAGACGCTTGTATATCTCTTAGGACGAGTGATACGACGAAGATAATAAATTGTTGCTCATTTAAATTGTTATAACTTTTTAAATCGTATTCCTCGCGGTCAGTTTTTTTATGATCCCCCCCTGCTGTGGCGGCCGGGCGCTCCCGAGCTGCCAAGGCGAGCTAAGGGTCCGAATTAGCACGGCGACCCACCAAATTTCTACCTGAAGAAAGTAATGGTATAACCCCCAGATAACTACCATTAACTATAATTTACCTTATAAAAATGCAGCCAATACACATATGATAATAATCACCCTTTTAACAATATTTGTCCATAATATTAGGTGCTTATTTAACCTCTTCTCCACCACCTTAAAATCACATCTACAAAACGTTCTTCAACTTTGCCTTAAAGGTACACACACGAGGAGGGAATGGCTCAAAAATACTCGCAGGCAAGGCGAAGTCCCTTCAAATTCTGAATCATCCTTAATTAAGACGAAGTGATTGTGACTAATATTTTTCTCGACGTAAAATATCCGAGGGAAGGAGGGTCAACACCCTTTTGAAGTCCCATTTGCATTCCGTCCGAACCTTTTAAACGAACGCCTATTTCGCCGCATTCGATGACGTGCGGGGGCGTATTCCACTTCCTGTCCCCCAAAAAAGGCGACTTTTGGGCTCTCCTTCCTCATAAGGATCCTTCTTTGCATCGATGGACCACCCAGAGCGTTTCGAGGATTGATTATCTGGACCCGTTTCGCGCTCGTGGCCATCACTTCCCCCCAATTACGTTTCCGGTCGTTGAGTCACGGTGATTGGATGTTGCTGACGCATGCTTTCTTCGATGGATGTTGATTTGGGAGGAGGAACTCAAAGTTCGCTTTATAATTGGCTCCTGTCATTTGTTATTCGTTGTCTGTCTCCGTTAGTCTTGTGGTACGTAATACATTAACCCTGATTCGTATCATTCTCCCTTGCTGATTTTCTAAGATCAGCAATTTACCTGGGGCGGCATTTTCACGTGCAGTTTTGGTTTATCCTTAGAACGAAAATACATTCCTAATAAAAGCCGCCTTCGATTACTATCCAATATTCGTATGACCTGAGAACTGGCATCGATGTGTTTCTATGATGACAAAATGGCATAGTTTTCACTTCGTAGTTGGGAGTTTAAACGAATTAAAAATTCAGAGTATTATTACTCGTAATAAGTCCTCTTTAAACAAAGGTCTCCCCACGAAGAAAATTTTTGCACCACCTTCTGCATTATCCCACTGTAAGTCTCAGAACTTAAAAACTCTATAAAGTTGTTATCGTCATTGTTTGAAATGGAAATTTATCCATTCTGACCCGGTCGCATAAAAGCTTTTGCTACTGAAAAATGTAATCTAAAAATTCAACTGCATCACAATATTGTAAAATGTATTTTTGTGTTGAACACTGCGGCAAAGTTAAGTCTTAACTAGTATCGAAAGAACAAAGCTGCGTATTTCGCAACGTTTAAATAAAACAATTTAGTTTCGTCCGGAAGGTTTTCCTGTTTCTTCTTTAGACGTCGTGAAGTTACTCGTCAGTTAGTTGAATTTATTTTTAACAATATCTCAGTATCACAATATCACAATATCGCTTCACTCTACAGTGAACTACAGTGCTAACGTACCATAAATTCATGTGTTATAAAATGTACCCTAATATCTGTTCAAGAGACCTTCAATTTGCGGAACAACGTTTCTTAAATTTCTTAAGAACTGATTTTGGCATTGTTAAGAGTTTTGCCGTATTTGATTCCTAAAATTTGACGTTTCTTCGTGAAATGTAAGAATACATTTTTACCCATAAGTTTCCCGAAGGATTGCCTCATGAAATGGTACATGGCCCTCAAAAAACAGGCTGCTTTCGTTTTTCGTGTTAAAACTTTGAAATGTGTAAAAAGCACGAGACGAACACTGATGCAGAAGAAACATCCGTGGACTCCAAGTCACAGTTCTATATATAAATGCATCGATGTCATCATAGGTGTTCTACCTCTCGGCAGGTCCATGTGCATTCCCTATTCGACTCCCTCACTTTATAGTACCTAGCTTAACCCGCCATCTTCTCTTTGTCTTTCCATCATGTTTTTCCCTTGAATTCTATCCTCAACTCCAATCTTAGCAGCCTCTCTCCTCTCAATATTTGACCTTCCCACTTTCTCTTTCAAATATGAATTGCTTCAATTCCTCTCTTTCCCACCCATCTCTAGCACCTCCGCGTTTGTTTTCCTATCAACCCAACGAACTTTCTCCATTCTAAGCTGAACTCCCTTCTCGAAGGCCTTTAAAAAATCAAGATTTTCTTGCCTTTCACCTCTCCTACAACGTCGTCTGTTTATTCGTATGCTAACTGTATATCACCCTCGCTTTATTCACAATTCCATATGACCACCTTTTTTCAACTTCTCTCATCTTGTCGTTCCTGAAGTAAGGGTTTCGTTAAATCATGACCGAGATGTCCTTAATCCCATCAGGAATCTATGAGATTTATCAATTCTACGTATTTAAAAGACATTTTGTTTAAAAAATGTAGGACTGTAAGCTAAACGTTCTATAAATAGCTCAGGTATCTCAATATTTTAGCAACTGGATTTCAAGGAGCTCCCAGGATTTTACGCGTATTTCGTTCTTCGTAGCACAGCCTCCAAAGAAAATAAGATAAAAGATTTTAAATAGATACTACAGGAAAATAACTACGAAAGTAACACGAATAAGTTGCACAAAACAAACTTTGCTTCGACGCTCTGTATCAAAGTCATTGCCTAATTTTTATTAACCATTTCTTATTTAAGAAATAAACAGAAAGATGTAATACATTTTTCTCAACCCTTGTACGGGTCATCCAAAGCATGGTTTTTACTCCTTAGCTTATTGTGTGTTTGCATTCCAATTTACCACTAGGACTGGAAATATTTTATATCACCTAATCGTACACGACATTTATTTATTAAATGTTAAGTATGTAATCGATTGGGAAATTAAATACGAATGGAACGCTTTCCGTGAGTCGCGGTGGTGAATAAATGGAAGATGTTATAACTTGTGCATGTTAATATAACTCTTTAAATCTCAATAATAATGGAAACATGTAGAAATATCACCATTTTGAGAAGTGAAGACCTAAAGATAGGCTCTTGCCGTTCGGACGTATCGTAGCCCAACTAATTCGAAGCAAATTCATACTATAAATTTAAATTTTTAAATACAATTCAAGATTGTATTGCTAGAGGATTAGCGGTGTGATTGGAAAACGGCTTAATCTAAAATTTAAAGAAAACATTGAAGAATATTATTTTAATCAAGTAGAGATTTGAATTTTTTCGATGAGAACGTAAACTGGAGACATTAACTATAAGGCTCTTCGGCTGCTGAGATCCTGCAGCGAATGTAGTCGATTTTTTTGTTTATTACTATCAAGGGTCATTTGAAGACGTATTTTTCAATCGATTTGTCTTCACTCCTCTTTTTTATTTTGCACTAGAATCAGCCGAAGTCGTTGAGAGGTCATTTAACTCGCTCTTTGGCATTTTCTGTGAATGTATCAAGAAACCGAATCTCATTTATTCCAAGGATCTGCAGCTCAATGCTTCATGTCAATAGCGTTTCTTGAAACCAAACCCTTCGTAATTGTGTCCTTTTCCATTCATCGTCTCTTTTCAATATTCATGCGGCTTCTCTGCATAAGAAGGTGATTCATAATCTGATAAAATCATGATTTGAGCTTCGTTTTACTCTTCCAGTGAACGGAACGCCTTCCCGAGCGTTGAAGTCTCCCAATCGACCGCCATCAAAAGGACTGCAATCAAACCAAACCTTTTCTCATAAAAAGCATCTTTTTTTTTAGCAAGGAACAAATGAAGACCGGGCTCCACTTTATCGATGTTCCAGACGGAAGAAATTTACTCTAAACAACAAACGAAAAAGAATGAATACTTCTGCAGGAAGCAAGATTCATATCAAAACAGTAGTAGAAATTTATTATGTTTTTGGGAAAAAATATAATTACCCTCCTTATATAACATGATGAAGATTGTAAAAAATATCTGTCAATTAAGAATATAATAATTCTGTAGAAAGGGCTTTTTGTTTTTTGTTATCCAGAAAGGGAGTGAAGAAAGGCCAAACGATTTAAAGGAGCTGTGAATGGCTCGATAGCACATCAAAGGATCAGGAAAGTTTAGAAAAGAGATAGTCAAAGGAGAGGCTAGCTTTGTTATAAGAAGTACGCGGGAGTTAGTTTGTGTATGGCATTGCTGATGAAAGTGAAAAAAGACGAATATTTGGCTGGGGGAGAACACATGAATGTAGATTATTTAATATTGCGACGAATTAAAACTAATTCTCGGTTTTAAATCGTGCTGTTTTAGAATTTACCAGCGCAAGTCTTTGAGCCATTCCTTACAATTCACAAGGAGATTTACAAAAGAGTTTATGGATCATATATTTCGATATTCAAATTATTTATTCTGATATTAACACATCCTTAGGATGAAATGCACGATTTCAAGTACTAAGGCGTCTCGAACTACTTTTTCCCCAAAACAATTTTATTCGATATTTTTGCCTTGGAATACTGATATTTACTTACGTTTTCCGTTTGTAATACGATTTATTCGTACATTTGAGAAACAGGGAATCCAGGGACTCCGACCACTATTGAAGGCAAGAACAGTTAGAAACGAGAAGTACGGAATTAAAAGTTCTCGAACGTGTTATTAAAACATGATTCTCCTACAATCATAAGTTGAATACATTCAATTGAATTAGCCTTCATTCGGTGGAATTCCGTAATTGGAATGACGTTGAAATAACTACGCAAAATCCCACAAAGACTTTTTCCTGTACGACCGGTAACCGCTCATCTTCACCTGAGCTCTAACCCGGTCATACGATAGATACAGTTATTTTAACGTGATACCAATTATATGTTACTAAAACCTATTATATTCCATGTGTATATGTAGTGGCTGATAAATATAATGTAGGATGTAATTGCGTTGTCCATTATTTTTAGATGAAATGTAAGGAATAGTGGATTCTAAGTATTCATTACCTGTTGACGCTCTTGACGTTGCTGTAATGATTGATATGTGTTCTCCAATTTGATTGATTTATGTTCGAGGTATTGAATGGAGAACTTGTTGGATGTTAGGTACATAATTTTGATTACTAATTGTTGTTATGATCAAGGACTGATGAGATTGAACGTAAGCTATGTATTTGTATCTAGTAATGGATGAAATTGCATATATTGTGTATTATGTATTGCGTATTATTTATGTATTTGTAACTAGTAAGACCGTCGCCACCGGACATTCGTCCAATTGCGACGGATATGTAATAATTATAATAATATAATATTCATATATATCAGGAGCTGATAAGGACATTTTAAGTTATTATTCGCGTATAATTAATAAACTAGAATCTTAAATTAGCTCATTACTCGATAAATTAGCCTTCTGCGAGATCGGATTCGATTAGTGGTTTTAAATAAATACTTTCAACTTCAAAATGAGCCGAGCGAACATCTGTTAGTTCGAGAGATCGACATAACATCTGCACGTTATCTGTCCTCAGAGTTTCGAAATGAGCAACAACTCCCCTATTTTGATGAACTTTGACCCAATTATCGGTGACTGATGAAGCCGCCTGACCCCTTCGTAACCCATGGCGAGATGCGAATTAGAATTTGCACGCTCCAATGAAATTATAAATAGATTTAGTGCTCTTTTCACTGTTCTTATTTCTTGATCTAATTGAGCCTTGATGATGGCTGGTGAATTCAACACGCAGATTCTGAACACTTAATTTTCACGATGAAATTTTCCTAACGGAAAGTGCTTTTATACAATACGATATATCACTTAATATTATTACTCAAAGAGAGGTGCTTCTCAAACAATATGTCAAGGGGAACCTGTGGACAGCACTTCTGGTTTGCGAAATTATCGCGTAGGAACGAAGGTCGACGTGGCCTGTTTTGCATGTTAGCAAAGAAACTGCAGATCGGGTCTATCGTCCAGTGTGATTCTCCTCTTCAAACGAGGAAAATTTCTCCTAAGTTAAGACTTTCCCTAAATGATTCATTCCCGCTTTATTTAAACTATTATCATTTTGCATTTATATCTTGCTGTAAATTGATAACCGTCCATATCCATGTACCTTCCTTGCCAAAATTAACGCAACACCGGTCGTTAGGATCGCTAGGGAGGTGCTGCGTTAATTTTGGCCAGGACTGTACATACGATATGGATTTATTTCCTTCTCATTACGAATCCGTGATGCTACCGCATCAGCTAGTGGACAGATATGGATTTAATATGGTACAGAGACCAATAATATTGCTAGCGTAAATTGAACGAGGTATTAGAATAAAAAATAAATTTTGTATTTAAATGGAAATGTAAAACAGAAACCTGCTCTACAGCCAGTCTCTAGCCGTACAAGAAAGATATTATGAAGGATATAAAAGATCTTATTCATCATTTTTAGTTTAAATATTATTCCCACTTTAAACAGAATTAGTGTCACTCAAGACAGATATTTTCCTTTCCCGTCTTGTTTCCGAGAAATGAGGTCCTAAGCGATAAATCTCCATTCGATGGGCGTGGACAAATAGGAGCCGAAATCCGTCTCGCAAACGTATATTTCTTTCGCTTCCTTCTTTTAAATCAGCCCAAATGTTGCCAAAGTCTACAAA
The DNA here is from genome assembly GCA_947579665.1 of Sympetrum striolatum. NCBI lineage: Eukaryota > Metazoa > Arthropoda > Insecta > Odonata > Libellulidae > Sympetrum > Sympetrum striolatum. The sequence continues at coordinate 719,373 of OX388349.1, forward strand.
AGGACGAAGATCTAAATTATTGGAGAGGAGCGGCACACCAATTTTCCAAGTCGTGCTTACATCTTTATGGGATTATCTGTGGAAAGGAAATTAACATGTCGACCGAAGAGTAAGGTTCACCCAATCCCTTTTCCTTCTCGGTCCTACCACACCGAAAATTTCGGAGCAGCAACAACTTTTTGGATTTTGGGGATAGGTCGAGAGACAGTATCAGTTCTCTAGATTTCAGGGAACAAACCGTGGACCACCATCCTTCTTTAGGTTTTAAAATATAATATTTTAATTATAGGTACTATAGTAGCACTTGGGTGTATAACTTATGCAACTTCACTGAGACCTTGGTAGGAAAACAAATTTAGCATTTTATATATTCATATTTTTATCATTACCCTTCGAAAATGATCTTACATGAGCTTGCTTTCATACGATACATTTTATTTTATTACTATGCTTGAATGTGGCGCTTATTTCTAATGAAAGGAGATCAAATCAGTTTACATAGTTCATTCGTAAGTTAAGTCACCGCGATTCTAAAGTCTACTCATGAAGACACACAATAAATATAATTCAAACGTTATCATAATGTTCAATAGAGAAAAATCTGATCAAAGAAGTATATTTATGTTCGGAATACACACCTCAAGTCCATATTCAGGAAATTTTCTTAAAATAAAACCGTAATAACTCGAATGAGAATTGTGGAAAATCAAAAATATCGTTACTCCTTCATTATTATACTATGTTATTCCTTATCGATTTTTAATTACGTTATGCTTAGAAATAATGTCTTATGGGTATTCTTATGGATGCTTTTACTCAAAAAGAGCTGATATTTAATATTGGCTTTCAGTTGAAACCGTAAAACAGAAAGTTAAATGATTAATAATAAATAATTTCTGCTTCGTATTTGCAATGATTTATCAGATGCAATAATATCCTGTCGTACTACATTCAGTATGAAATTCTGTGACATTAATGTAATAAAAACAGCATACTTTGGTTAATTATAGAACATTTATGCGAAAATGCCAGGAACTATTTGTGATCCACACATGATGGTTACACTCGGATCATTTTCATCCTCCTTGGCCCAAAGTGCGCGCGCCTCATTATGGTTAGAAGTCTTATTTGCAATGCATTTTATTTACTCTTAACAGACAATACCATCGCGGATTTACTTGGGAATTTAACACATCTGAAGTAGGAATTCTTCGAGCATAAGTTAATCATTTCCTAAATTTACAGGTAACCCCAGTTTAGAACCCTTGCTTAAGAGGGAGCAACCACAACCACAAAGAAAAAATCAATTGCTTAACTCGAAGTGGCAAAAAGTAACCCCCTAGTCAAATATGACGGAAGTACATACATTCAATTTGTTCTAAAATATATCCTTACTATTGTACCTTTAGTTTTGAAATTTCTCGAATTTAACGTATAAAATAAATTAAATATAGTTCATTTATTTAATTTATATTTTCTGTTTTATTGACACAATGTCTGTAAATCATGGAGGATTATTTTTAGTATACATCGACGACCTCAGCAATCACATTGAAAGCAATGTTAGGATATTCGCGGACGACACAGTCATTTACAGCGAAATAGTTAGTTCATAGGATTTGTAAAGAATTGCTACGATAAAACAGCGAGTGTCGCTACGATGTTACAGGACGTGGGATGGGAATCATTAGAAGATAGAAGAAAAATTCAAAGGATAAATATGTTCAGAGAAATTACGTTCTCAGATTATGTAACCGATATAATGCGACCCCCCTGTTATATGGGCCGTTCTGATACTGCCCGAAAGATTAGGGAAATAGATGCTAGAACAAATCGATTCAAAAATTATTTTTTCCCCGAAGTATACGCGAATGCAACCGTTTAGGAAAATAGAGTCAAGGTCCTTGCACCCCCTGCCACACGCCGAAAGGCGGCTTGCAGGGTTCTTACATAGACAAAAGTAAACTATAAGAGGTGAGGTGTTTTAATTGATTATAGACAACTACATTCGTTAGCCAAATTTAATTAGTGTGAATACGGAATACGCCACTGAATTAAATATTTCAAGATTTAATTTTTCTGTGTTTTAGTCGTTGACCAACATTTTACAGTCGCACCTCCTTCGGCTCCAAGATGCAAGTTTCCGCACCAGGACCCTACAAGCATTGATTCGGAATACTTCGTTATTCCGACAAAAGTTTGTTTGAAATATATATATCAAGAATAATTTTCACTTCGATTTAATTCAAATTTCTTTTAGAGTAACGCCAAAAACACATTTATTGCATGTACAGTTGCCTTTCTTTTTATCGGAATTACGCCTCATGACTTTGAGTAATTAAATTAGATTTCACTCTTCGTCAGTTATGCGCCTTTTTTATTCAAGAGCATGATTTCAATATCGACTAAATCTTTTACCAATTCTTATGTCTTACGTTCATCTCAGCAGAATTTGCCGAAATTCTACCCTTTCTAAGAAATTAGGAGCACTTTCTAGGAAACTGACTTTTCGTATGGAATCCGCGAATGAAAGATCAAGCGCAGTGTTTAGAAACTGAATAAAGAAATGGTCTCTCTGGAGATCATCCATTTCCTTTCCGTAACACTTTCGAATATAAAAGTGGGTTGTTTTTTTCAAAGTTGGCCCCCCTGTCCGAGCGTGGTTTTATTGCCTGTGTGGGCGTGCCGCTTATTTACACGTCTTTTATTCCGAACATTGCCCGTCCGCTCTCACTGTAAACAAACACACGCCCACGTGATCTTTCGATTGCGTTTTTTGGCGGTGGAATTGTGAGGAGTCGTAAATTGATTCGCTCTTTCGGTGGAGAGTACTTTCATTTTGGATTCATTTTAAAAGCGTTTCGGCGGTTCCTTTGCCTCTTACGCATTCTATTGTCAATAACCTTTACTCATCACGAAGACGTCAAATTTCAATCGTAAGAGTGATTTAAATATCGTTTATTGCGGTTCTTTCAGTGGAGGGGAGAAGTAGCATTTCCTAGAAACTTAGAAATATTCAAAACGGCTTCATGATAAAATTCTTTTACTACACCGCAATACAATTACAAATACGACCAGGTTTCGTAGCCAAGCTACATCTTCAGGTGACATGAGAAAAAATCAATAACATTATACAGGAAACAACGAGAGTAGGGGAAAGAGGGGGGGTTGATAGTAAGAGATAGTTTCCCCTACCCTCGTTGTTTCCTATATAATGTTGTTGATTTTTCTCATGTCACCGGAAGATGTAGCTTGGCTACGAAACCAGGATGTTTGTAATTGTATCGTGGTGTAGTAAAAGAATTTTATCACGAAGCCGTTCTGTATTTATGAATACCACGAAGTGAAACCTGAGTCTGTTTCGTTTAGAAATATTCGTGACAAAAATCAGTATAAATCAGTTGAATTTCACAATGACACGGAATCAGGCGTAACTATGTGATAATTGTTAATTCTAAGAAAATCCATATCGAGAAAACTTTTTTTTCTGTGGTTTAGTAAAAGTGGATTTATGTGTTATTTATATTTATTTATTATTTTTTATTCAATATGGATTTTGTCATCTCGTTACTTCTTTCCAAGACCCACGTTCTCTGTCCAAATTCCCCCATAATCTCTTCCACTCAAGGCCTTTATCCAAGCGGACTCTCATAAAACCGCCTCCGACAAAGGAGCAATTTCTGCCCCTCCCACTTGGGACACTCTTTGGTCGCCATCATCTCTTTGTTCGACTGTGTCAAAGGCGGACGTTTCTTAAATTGTCCAAAGGAAGTCCACGAGATAAGATACGCGCTCAAAGAGAGAAGTCTTGGGAACTGGATATCTTTCGGAGCACCTTGCGAAACAGGTATCTCAAATGTGGGCTCAATCAAATTCAGTTCGTCTTTATTTATGGGACCCGCGCGAGGTAGGTTTAAAGCGAAAAATAGAAAAGGTACAGAGAAAGGCAGCAAGATTCGTCTTAGGCAGATATGCAAGGCTTGATAGCGTTACTCAGATGCTAAAAGAATTAGATTGGGAAAGTTAAGAAGAGCGGATATCAAAGAAAAGGCTATCCTTATTTTTTAAAGTATACAAAGGAGATAAATCGTTAGAGGAATTATCAAACAAAGTCACTATGGCAAAATTTCACGGCAGAAAAGACCATAGACATTAGAGAGTTGAATTAATAAAACAGCGAACAAACATTAGTAAATTCTCTTTTTTAAATCGTGCCATTACGGATTCGAATGATTTGCCTGCAGGAGTCGTTGAGCCCTTCCCAAAACATCATAGGGAATTTGTAAAAAGATTGGGTAAAAATATTAAGGACGAGTACAGGTGGAGTACCTAGGGTTGTAGGGTGATGTACGGTGGGGACATGTCCCCGGGACGATGGTAGCCGTGAAGGCCTACTGGGAACCCTGAAAAAACTTGTGTTACAAGGGAAGGGAAGGATAAATTTGTGAATATATACATTTTTGTAATAAAAAATGTAGATGGGATTTATAATAATATGTGTAATATATGTAATATGTGCAAATATATTTAATATTTTAATAATAATAATAAGTAGCCTATTTAAAATCGGCCCGTCCAAGAGTTTGTAAATGAATTCCCGTCTCTTTTAAAATACAAAAAAAAAATTATTTGTAGAGTCTCAATGAACACCTTACACTACAAAAGTACGTTCTAGCATTTTGTTATAATCAATCTTATTTCTGTACTTACTCATAACTTTTTGGGCTATTAAGTCCTAACAATATAACCCGAAACTTTTGTAAACGTATTCATGGATCAAATTTCGTCGTTGGAACTTTCTGTAAAGTATTCAACACAAAAGCAGAACAAAATTGCATACTGTCTACTATTAGCTGACAAAAGCTAAGGTAAGGAAAAAAAGGAAAAGGTACTTCAAAAGATAAACTTACCAAATAAGTTCAGAGAAATTATGTTCTCAGAAGATGTAAACCGATATATTATGACCTCCATGTTGTATAGGCCGTTCTAATACTGCAAGGGAGATCAGAGAAAAAGATGCTAGAACGAATCGTTTCAAAAACTCATTTTTCCCGCGAACAATACGCGAAAGCAATCGATTAGGAAAATAGAGTCAAGGCACCCCCTGCCGCTCTGTCTCTCAATTTTCCAAAAGACTTTCGAAATTCAAACTGTTTCCTTTTGGTCTTGTTTGGATTTGATTTATATTCTATGATGGATTATTGTCAAGAATACCTTCATTATGTCTAAGAATATTATAAAAAGTGCATATATTCGTGATAGTAAAAGTAATCGTGATTACAAAGTGATTTGTGTAAAGTCATTTTCCAATCTATGAGTTGAGGGAAAACTGAAAGTGAGAGGAAAGAAACTTTATGAGGGAAAATGTAGAATTCGACCTTCGACTCCTTATCCTCATTTGTTTATTATTTTCGTAACCGAGCGCCACACGTGCACTCATTGAACTGTGAATCGATTCACACGAGCAATATTAAGAAACGATGATTGAATAATTGCGGAAGGATTGTTTCATTCGTATTTAACACGCAACTTATAGAGGAATAGAAATTATGATAACCCTACAGTCAACGGTCAGCCAATTCAGCTGTGAATGAGCGGAAGAGGGCGCTGTTCCCTACTCTATTGCTCAACGAAGAATTTCGCTCTTCACATGTTTATTTATTTGATAAAGGAATCCCGGTATGCTCATCACCAAGCGGCACTTTAACCCTTATTTTTGTCTGACAAATCACAGGTTTTACTGGTTTCTTTTAAATTTATTTCATCAAACGTATTAGATAGTAGTACTTACAATTATTCAATATGTTTATGTAGCATATCTACTATATTATACGATTACCTACAGGTAAATCAATCGTCAGTTGTTGATATCGCCATCAGAGTTTAGAGTACTCTATGATACAATTACTGCATTAATTCACATAGCAACTTATGACGCATGAACTCCCACCAATTCGTTATGTTATTCTATGCTAGAGTACTACTCCAACGTAAGTCTTGTCCACTGATGATTTTAAACTGGTTCGCCAAATTTAAAAAAGTTTGCTAAAAGAGTTGCGATCTTTCACAAATTAATTGCATTTTTCTAACTTTAAATAGAGCGTGTTTTAACATATCACCCCTTTCAAAAATTACTAGTATGGAAACCCTGCTAACAGTATATTATTACGGATACTTCCACTCAGTTCTAATAATATAATAATTTCTAAAATACAGCAATATTCTATGGGGAGCAGTTCCGGGTTAGTTTGAAATTTTCAAAATTCAAAAAAGATGCTTACGTTTTGTGACAAATTCAAGAAAAGACGAATCCTGTAGAGCTCTTTATATATATGATGATTTATTTTCACAAGAACTTTACATGATTTGCAAAATACATACCAAATCACCACCGTAACACTAGGAACAAAAATCAATTAAATTATCATATACATTGATTAAAATCATACGAACTCTGCCCCATATATATGGATTTAAAAATTTTAACAATTTGCCTGCGGAGATGGATTTAATAATAAATCTCAAAGTTTCTTGGTTGAATGATAAGTAATGGCCATTGTTCAATTAATGAATTTTTAAATAAAAATTGATGTTATTTTATAGTTTATGGACAATTAACTGTAAATAACTTAGTGCTTGGTATCAATCAAAATATGAATGTATTATTATTTTATCTTTCATAAGGTAAAATTTACACCTGTTCACTTTCAGTGTTTTTGTCTAAATGTAACTGTGGGCGCGTTATGTCAATAAAATACCATTACCATATATTGTGCATTACGCATGCTGTAACATATGATTATAATAAAGTAGTGTAGCGGATCGAAAGCCTTCGTAACCCTCAAAACCTTTCGTCGCCCAAATCATAGCTTCGTTTGTTATTCAGTCGTATAACTTATAATTAGTGTTCGGTTTCGGCAATGTGCTTCGAACAGTCCAACAACACTGCTTTAAGGATTCGCAATTATAGTCACAGGAAGAAATCTTCTAATCTGATTATTCTTTTTCTCAGCTTCTCCTTCCTTCGCTTCCCCACTTCTCAATTTGTCCGATTCAATCTGTGCTTCTCTTGCGTCTAACGATTCCTAACCCAGAATTTCTATTATTTCCTAACCCAATCAATCACATGATCTCAAAAGTAAGACTGATCAATACTGAAGATTGGATTGAGGATTGAAGAACATATGCAAGGGTTAAAGTTGAGTCTAAAATATTAATGACGACGGATAAAAAATTTCTATCTCTTGGGATTTGTAAAATATTTTCTCATAAGCATTTTCTGCAAAACTTCTTAGTGGAAAAGTGGATATCCTGCCGTGCGGCTTCAACCCCCTCAATCTTTTTAGAGCCGAGGAGTTGATCCATTGGAAATTTTCCAAGAAATAGGAAGAAAATAACTTCTTGTCAATGAAAAATTGGTACCCAAACCATTAGTCGCTGTTATCCATATATTTTTCAACTGCTTACGAAGCTGCAATCCTTCAAACCACACTGTCTTCTTCAACTCCCTCTTCCAGTGCACGAAGAGGCATTATGACAAATCTGCTTGGTATAGCGAAACCTGGGTGGCATAAGATTTTTTCAAGATAGTAATTGGTAAAATAATTTTCTTCTTTTCGTCATTAGATATCCTTCAACGTTGACCAACATCATTGGCTCAAGAAGACACCATTTCATCCTTTTGAATATCTCATATTCCGTGGCCGGTGAATTGGTCCGGGGGGAATTCGTACGCGGGGAATTGATCTCCCGACAGATTGGTACTGGGGGAATTGATCCCCTGCGCTGATGTTGTACTACTGTTATTCAGTCTTATGTTAATCTACACGCCCTGACTATTGGTTAATGTTATAAATAAATTAACCTGGGGGGAGGGGTTGGGTTGGGTGGGGTGGGGTATGGTTGGTAGTACAACATTAGCGCGGGGGATAAAATTCCCCCCGTACCAATCTGTCGGGAAATCAATTCCCCGCGTACGAATTCCCCCCGGACCAATTCACCGGGCACCCTCTTATTCATCCTTACAACCTCAATGCTCATCCACTCAGTTTTTATTCCACTTATATTTACTTTCGATTGGCACTATTGTTTAAACACTTGACCACGGAAATAGCTGTCACATATTCAGGCATATTTCTCGTCCTGTGCATATTAAATGGATCTTCCCAAACCTTTCATTCCTAGATGAACAACTCAAGAGAGTGATTTCGGGCGCAAACATCCACAGTCGTCTTTTTATCTCCGATGGCATTTTAGACGCGGAGTGCAGGCTCCCATGGCTGGAGCAGTGGAGAAGTAATGCGAGGAAGAGGTGGAGTTGACAGAGAAGGACCAGGTGGACTTTTAATTAATGGTGTGGAGGAAAAGGGGCCCAAGATAAAAGGCCTTCGCCATGCGCCACTCGCTTATAAGATCGCATTAATACATATCATTCCAAAGAAACTGCTTTTAAATATAACGCCAAAATACTTATCCCACGAATTCCGAGTCTCTTTTCATTCTCTGTCCAAATGAATCTCTTTTCCCCGTCGTCAACCGTAATATTAGCACAATGAAGTTAAACGCCGCAAGAACCGGAGGAATACAATTCAGCCTATCCACCGAATATGCACATGCTCATATTAAGTTAATCTGGTAATGAATTCGTTTTCATACGAATACAAATTGATATTTTTGTAAAAAAAGCATGTTCACGATTGAAGGATCTCATGTAGCTAGTTGATTGCTTCATTTAATGGTAAGGCTTTATATTCATGGAGAATAAACGGAATCCAAATGACGAGTAGATGTAGAAAAATGAATTTAGCCGATTCCGATATATTGGCGCCATGCAGTGAACCTGAATTCCTTCTTCTGGAATTGTCTTTCGGTGGCTTTCAGTGAGGCGTTTCTCCGGCTGTTTCCCGAAATACGCCTTTCATTTATTTTCCATGATTTGTAATTCGTTGAATATTTAAAAGCTGGATATTTTGAATGAGCTCAAGTTTAATTAGAAAAATTGTACCACTTTTTTAAAACTAGTTCGCACGACTTCTACAAAACTAATACACAGATTTAGATGCGTTTACTTTTTAAATGCGTGGTAATGTTTTCGCGATTTTCGTTCGTTTGACGGCGATTTATCCCCCTATTATTAATAACAAATGTTTGACGAATTTTTTTAAGATGAAAAAAGGGAGAAAAATGATTTTTTTCTTCTAAGTCCCGCCATTTTGAAAATTTTTACCGTAATCATAAAAGTCCCCGTCAAACGATAATCACAACGTTGTTAACTGATAAAAAAAATTATGCTCGTTTCAGACCAACCGTATTTGCGCTATCGTGCGAACCATCGACATACTTTTTTGTGGAAGGACTAACTTTGCAAGGGTGCCGTGGCCAAACAACGAAAGTTCTTTCACCAAATATACCTTTTTTGTAGTTCAAAGGTCAAGCAAACTTTAGAAAAAACCGCATCGAAAAATATTTCATACTTTCCTCACAGTAAAATTCCGAAAAACGCTTTGAAAAACTGCCGTTACATGAGAACACCCCTTTAAGTAACTATGAGGCGTCTAATTGAACTAAAAATTCAATATATTGAAATCAATAAATATTGATGATTTCCTTTGATTTAATAAATTCCACGATGATGTTGTTACTGTGGAAGCACAAGCTGTGTAAATAGTACACGCTCCATTTATTTTATTGTAATGTATAGAAAGTTATTTAGACCATATTTTTGGCTATATCGCTTCGTGATCTCTTGCTTCGTAAATGTGTTAACAATGGATACAATGGATAGCAGTAGATAGGGATGTACACCATCGCACGGGATCGGTTTATTACTATATAAAACTTCATTTTGGCATAATCATATACCCTGTTAAATTTTAGAGGCAGGGGTTGCATTCACATTGCCAAAGTTTTTCAATGTTGTTTATTGGTTATAGATATTTACTGCCGTTAAAAGGATTGTTAAATCTTACAAAGGCTCTGCTTTGATTGTGGAGAGGATTTTAAATGTCTCTTCCCTTCTAAACGAACAGATTGGTGGGTGTAACGCGTCGGCACTTGGCAAAAAGCAATCTCCGCTTCTGTTTGGGACTCACGCAATCACATTATACATATTGTAATGGCTGAGAAAGCGTTCCTCGGGTGCTGCTATTTTTCCCATGTCCCTTCCTTCATTATTCAACAGAAATGGGAGCTCCGACGTCCTTAACCCCACCCACTCCTTCGCTAATCTCGATCCTTAAATCTGACCCTTGGTTCCCTGAGGCGGTGTTTCCCCTCCGCCACCTGCTCCTGGTGCCGCCACCCTGCGACGCCTTAGAAAAGGTAAAGAACCTTCCTCATTTCCCCTGGAGCCACTTCCCACGGCTTCCTTTTTCCCATCTGTCGTTCGTTTTTATGATTGAAATCCGAGGGAGAATTGGGTCGCGCTCTCTTTTTGCGGGGAATTTGTTATGAGGATAAAGCAGGTGGAATTACCTGAGTCTTGCATCTTTAACCCTTAAAGGATCAAGGGAGTGCTAAAAAATGTCCACCACTTTTCTTTTTCAGTATTTTAAGAACTTAATCGTGTTACACAGTCTTATAACTTCTTTACATTGTCAAATATATCTTGTTAAAGATAATTTATAACTGATAGATATAAATAAAGATAAGATATGTCGATGCATTTTGTACGTTTTTTTTAAGCAATGTAATGAGAGCGGAAACAGGCACAAAATGACCCTCCCTTAACCTGCGACATATCCAAATGGAATCATATATTTTGACGAATAGTTTTTGATTAATTTTAATGATTTAATTCAATTTTTTTAAATTATACCTTGTTGTTGATTTATAAGCATAACTAACGGTGATTTACAAACTTGTTTTCGGAATTAGAGCTTTAAAGCCGATACCATTGAGAAGAAGCTTTATCATATCCTTGTCTTTGATTAGTTTTTTTTTAAATAAAAATTTCATTATTATTATCGCATTAGTACAATTTTTAGCAATAAAAATCATTTTGAGAAGTTTTTAAAAATCCAAGAATGCAATTGCTGTAGAGATATTATGTTTCATTATTATTTTATCGAGAAAAACAAAAGTGGACAATTTTTGACCCTCCCTTGGTCCACGGAGTAACCGAAAAAGGTTGGACTTTGAAGGGTTAATCAGGGTCCTACAGAGAATTTGGCCGTATTTCGATTAGCAAACGCATTGGGAAGTATTCATTGACGACGTGTTCAATTGTAGTCGTCTTTAATAGGTCGATGAGACACCCTTTAGAAGTAAACCCCTTTTGATCTGTTCATTGAAACATCAGTACGAAAGACAGAAAAGGTTTAGATGAATATCTATAATTGAAAAGTGAAACTGTGGGATGGAAGAGAAAACCACAAAAACGTAAAATACAAATAAATGGAAATGAATTGCCATTGAAGTAAACTTATTTTCGAATACTTCGTACCCCGTAAACTTTGATTATTCATCAATACCTATCAGTCAGAAGATCCGCTAAGAGAGAAAAACTAGGTGCGAAAGTGAAAACAACTTTTACTAGACCACAGAACATTAATATTCTATGGTCTAGTAAAAGTAGTTTTCACTTTCGCTCCTGATTGATCCACACCACGAAGTCACGGCCCAAGCAGTTGATTCTATCAGAGAAAAACTAGTCAGTAACATTTATGGAGAGAAATTTGATCTGATATTCAAAACATAGAAATCTAATTTCTTCGCAAACACTTAAAACGAATTAAAAGTTTAGCAGTAAAATTATGAAGTCATTCTCAATTGCATCTTATAATACGTTTCCGAGAGAGCGAGTTAATTACACATAGATTTTTTAAATTTTCTTAAAGCGGAATTTGTAGAAAATTAGTAAACAACGCCCTCAAGCAAGGCAGAATTAATTTTAAAACTTTTACTTTCATTGTACACCTAAGCTAGAAGGTGCCAATTGTAATTCTGTGATAATTCAATATACATGTGAGCCACAGGTGGTTTGGATGATAAATTTAAAATAAATTTGGCCATGATCAAATGTACGAAGGATCATTTTGTCAGTTATAACTGTGAAATCAACATTCATAAAAAGACTGCTAAATTTCAACTTTTAGAAATAATATTTTAAATATGAATTCAGCAGTTGCTGTAACGCTCTTTTATCAATATCCTTTATTGTATCGTGCCATCAAAATGTTGTTAGAAATTATTTTCCGCTAAATTAATAATTTAGTTAATTATTTTAATATCTTTTACATAAAACAGACTTGGGCGTGTGTCTATTTTTGTTCGTGGCCTCATTACCTAAAGAATCTGTGGTTTTCTTTGGTATTTTTCACTTGATATTCATTTATTTTCTTAATGTTGTCGGGATTTGATCTTCATTTCGATTTTAACTTCCTGCTTTCCTCTTAAATTGATTGTCTTCAGTGTTTATAATATATCATTTCTGTACTATCACTACCATTAACTTTCCAATAGACTTACGTTCCACGAAGAATATTCACCGGTGATGTTTAAAGTGACTTTCCGCTCGAAATTACTTTCTTTCTATTATTTGTGTTTGATCCTCATTTCCTTTTTATCTTAGTGCATTTCATGTTGAACATCATCTGATTTTCTTAAACAAGTGACCACTTGCAGACTACGATATGAAGCGCACTTTCTCCAGAAATTCAAAAAACTCAACGTCTCTCTCTGAAATAATATTTGATAGACGCTTTCCATTTCCATGTCATTCCCTATTCTTCTTTCTTTTTCTCCTTTTTTACCCTCTTATTTTGCTCTCTATGTTAATGTGCTATACATCTAATAATAATTTCATCTTGATTTGATTATTTATTATATTGTAATGTAATTTACATATTTATGACTGTAATTCTGATTTTCAAACCACAACTGACTACAGAACTTAATATTCAAAATGTTACGACAAAGAACACACTATCTGCTCTATATCTCTCTCTCGTTCAACCTTTCCTGCAAAAATCGCGGGTTTTTCACAAACCCATTTTCTTCGTGGATGTTTTTCTGCGGTGGAATTTTTCTCTGATTAAAATTAACACAGTTTTTTATTTGCTCCGCAAAACCTTTGTTTCCGTGTTTACTTTGTATTGTCTTGTTACTTCGATATAAATCTGTAGACATTACTTTTGTATTTGTGCTCTTACGTTTATAAAACAAGTGTTAAATGGAAGATGAGATTTCACAGTGCCTAATCCGCCCAATAAAGATGTTTGAATTGTATTGTATATATATTTTAATTTAGTCGATTCTTTAATCTGGCTGTGCTACTCATCAATAAATAACGTTCTATAGCGTAGTAATTAATATAGCACTTAACTTTATTAAACTTTTTCTAAAAAATTTCACAAAATTATTTTTAATGTTGAATAACCCAATGATTGATAGTAAAAATATCAATATCAATGAGGCTATAGTTATTAAAAATCTAAAGCTACGAATCACTGGAGAAAACGGTTTAATTATCAATTTAGTTACTAGAATGAGAAACCATTTGGGGTCGCATTTGACCCCACTCGACTGAAAGAGGATTAAAACAGGCAAATCTAAGATATTTCAAGAGGAATATACACATGCAAATGTGTTCTTCCACATAAACAGAAAGACTCTTGGCTGCAATATTTCATTCTCTTAACGAGAAGTAAACAGAAGTCGTATCGCTTTTCATATCACATCGGAGATCATCGACTGCAAGGAAGCTTGTTTTCCAATCGCAACGTTTCGTTTTACGAGCGCACACTTTTAGAAAATAAATTAGCATGTATGACGTCGCGAAATCGCTATCGTTGTTTAGGATTTAAATATCTATTCAATTATCACCCAATATTTCAGCTCCTTTTCGCCCAAAATATTATCATTATTTTCTAAATATTTCGAAAATAAAAGAAAATCAAACTATTGCTCTTTAGGAGAAAAATGATTTCTTTCATTTTCTGATGGAACCGCAAAGTCATTTTAGTTTTTATTTGTTACGAATTGTGTATGAATTTAAATATATATTCCGATTTTAAATTTCTTTACACCCTAACATTTAGTTTTCTGTCAAAATGCTTTAACAATTAAGCTGATATCAACTTTGTATAAGAATTTGATAATCACTGGTTAAAGCCAACGGTTGAACTTCATTTAGTATAAATTATATCATTAATAAGCCATATTTCATTTGGTATTTTTTAGAAGTTCATATAATATTCCTCGATGGTCTTACGAATCCACGAAGCAATAAATATTAGCTCAGAATTTATAAGAAGAGCGAATATATTTTGCTGAATGTGCGCTCAAGTCGCTAATAAGTTCGCAATGACAGCTTCTCCCACCAGTCTCTTCTGTGCTCTTCCACAAGTTCCAGAGCGGACCTTTCTAGAAATTTGCATCGGATTTGCAATTGGTGTGCAGAAGCTGATTCATCTGCTCCGACCGTGCATTTGCGAAAATCTTCTCCTTCTTCAGTTTCGCATTACTGACGGAGGAAGGCAACTAGAACCGGACTCTATGGAAATGTCCACCGAAGGCCTTCGACGGTGCCAGACAGTCTGTCGGAAAGAAAGGACCCAAATGTCCTTGAAGAGGATCGGCCCTCCGAGTCAAAAAGTCGACAACCAATTTACGGACAATCTCCCTCACACTCCGTCTGCTTCACAGAGGGCAGCACGGCTCTTCCACCCCCAAACCAGTCTTCCGTCTGGCCGTGCCTTCGTCATACCACTTGTACAATGCACGTCGAGATTTATCCCTCCGGTAGCCGCTCCTCCTCCCCTCTACCGGCCAGACAGATAAATAGTCTGCGCTACTGCCAACATAATCACGTGTTCATATAAATGTCGTCTATTCCCTCAGCCGTTTTCCTGCGAATTAAGTTTATATCTTTCTTGAAACTTTGCCTGAAATATAGTGTTAACTTTTTGCGAACAGAGATGTTGCATTTGGTTCAACATAAGTTGTATCATCGTCTTAATATCATAAAATGGCGTTCAATAGTAAGCGAAAGTTGTTTTGTGAAGCACGATCGTGACAAAACATCGCGTATCACTTTCGACACGCGTCCTATTAATTATAAATAAATATATACTTAATAAGGAAAAACGGAACTTGAAAAAGGCTGACTGGGCCGGGAATCGAACCTCTATCCGGGAGGCTCCCTTAACCACTAGGCTACCAAGACAGAACATTTCAACTTTAGGAACTTTGTGTGCTTTACCCTTTCCTATATACTTAATAGTTCTCGAGTTGGTCTCGTAAGCAATCTTCAGAGGTCGTAATAATATTCTATAACAAATCTGGAGGCTTTCGCTGCACCGATGATTTCCCGAAAATCTTCAGCATCGAATATAGAAAAGTTTCCTTTGAACTTTACTACCTCTAATATTCATTTACTACTTCACTACTTTACTTCTTCCGAGCAACGTATCTTATTTATTTTCCGAATTGATTAACTTTTTTCGGAGAAATCACTGATGAGTTCCTGGGCGGACCGCCACTCTTTTAATGTGTTTTTAGTAAACACTGATTCATTTTAGGAGAATGGAACCTTTTGGAAGTAATGTACAGAAGTATCTAAAATTAAGTTTGAAATGATTATCTTTTATGGTGGTTCCTAATTACATATTTTGTAAACCATTAAAACGAAGCTTCCTACGAAAGGCCTACAATCCCAAGTTGCAAATAAAAAGTAACCCAATAACAATTAAAATTTTACAATTGAGATTTTGAGAAATTTAATTGATCTGCAGCGCAATTCCCGTCTTTCAATATTAACCGAATTCATGTTCACATAAAAAACCGACGGACTTAGTAATGAACTGTTTGCCTCAAGGAAGAGGTCGGCGAAAAACGTGTTCTGAGTTTGTATTCTTCGCTTTCCTCGTTTCTTTACTGAAAATTAATACGAAACAAGAGAATCATATTTTGGTCCTGGAATGCGCTTCTCCTGCAATTATTGTTAACGAGTCATTTGATGGTTGGAAACGCATTCTTCGGGATGTTTACTTTCTTTGTAAATCATGTTATATTGGTGATAAGCAAGCATTCCACTCCACTCTAACATTTTTGCGACTGCAGGACTTTTAACGTTCGCCAGTTATCGTATCTATTTATTTATCTTAACAATCCTTTGGCCAGTATAATTGGTCGTAACATTGTTAACGCAAGTTTGACTAAGTGTACTTAAGTGATTGCTCCGTTTTGCAATTACATTAAAATTTCTGCGCTTTATTTACCTTGAGATTAGAGCAAATATTTTCTCGTTCGGTCTTTCCAAGGCTGCAGAATTTTCATATATTCAATGACTTTCATTTGGATGTCAATCTATTGGCAGGAAAGGAATTCCTCTGACAGGTGACCTTTAGACTGGAAAGAAAGCTTGTTGTGTATACATCCAGATTGCACACGGACCGCACTTATTGTATGCATCACTTGATTGGCTGCTTTACTATAACTGGGTTTTTATATAAATATTGTTAACAAGCAATGATTTCGGCCTTTTAATTCAACTCTTCTCTTAGAAAAGCGATTTCTGAACTTCTATAGGAAACTCTTTCAGTTGTTTAGCTCTTTATTATACCATTATAGTTCAGTTCCAATTTTATTCTTAAAGATATTTCCAAGGATAAGAAGACCCTTTAGTTCGACACCTCGAGTGAACCAGGGTTTTCTACCAAGGTTTAGTGAGTGCACTATTTTTCGATCACGAGATTCTTTTTCGTCACATATTCTTTCACTTATTAAACTTATAGAGAATAAAGCCTGAGTTCACCAACCCCTTTTGTCCATTGTTTATTTATTTGATGAGTTACAGCACTACTATATTTTAAAAATTTATCATTCCTTGCTCTTTAGCATCTCTTAAAAACTCACAATTTCTTAGTTTTTATTTGATATGTTTATACTTTAACCATTCGAAGAATAATATTTTCAATCAAAGCATCTTTGTGCAAAGAAAATTAATCAATGGAACACATCCATTGAAGAGAACATTGATATTTGACGTATTCCTCGCCGATTACCTTAAATGAGATAATTTCGTGTAATCTGGGAATTTATAAAAATGAAATGATGTGCGTGACGTCGTCTAAAACTCTAAAAACGGCTCGACCGATTTGAATATGTTTTTTGTTTTGTTCGCCTCGGTACGGAGGTGGTTTAGAAGAAAAGAAAATTAGGAAAAACCCAAAAGGAATAGCCGAAAAATCGAAAAAGCATTTCCATTAGAGATGCACGTAAAGTTCATTTTTCTCTTTGCAGGCTTTATTTAATTTGAAAATTTAAATTAGAAATAATAGTCATACAAAGTCGAATCAAGCACCAAAAGAAGGGGAATAGAATAAAAAAATTTATTTTGGTCGTGAAATATCGTTTACGAATCGAAATTTAAAGAATTTTGTTAAAATGCGTGAATATTTTATCAAAATTTCGAGGTTGTAAACAACCCATCCCCATTGACAACGAAGGCGATTGTTGATTCCAAGTTCATGTATTTATCCATCAAAATGCATTAAGAATATAAGTCAATTTAAAATTAATCCTCATAATAAGTGATACACTTTATGAAGAAGAAGAAATTGCATGAGATTTTAACATTTGCTGTTACGAACAATATCCTGTGAAGAATAGGATTGATAATCGCTTATGAAGTGTTACAATCAAATCAATTTTAGGTGTTACGAAGTTCACTGGGTCATCTAGTATAATTCCTAAAAATACGATTACTTGAAGTGTGATTGAAACATGGAGGCTTCTAAATTTGATTCTTTTTCCAATCTTTATTTTGCACCATATTGTCTTGGCGGTCAACTGTCATTACCTGCTGACGTAAATTGATGTATTTGTTCTGTAAAAATGTCTGTATGTGCAGTGAGAGGAGTCGTGTGTCATAGCGCACACGTGCTTTTCGACGCAATTAAACGCCGAGGACATTAAGGAATAAATTGTCCATAAAGTTAAAAATAATCGAAGTACGCCTTCACCCATTGATCCTCCGTCGAAATTTATGGCTATGATGTTTTACGACTGCTTTCTTTCAGTTGAGGTAAGATGCAATTGCATACACTTTATTGGAACACGTATTGCTTTAAACATCGACTGGCCACGCTGATAATTCGTGGATCTCTCGGAGCGGGTTTTGCTCGCGACAACGGCAATTTACATCAAAATATTTACCGCAGGCCTTTTTTACAGACCTCGACATCCTTCACTGGCTTAGAATACCTCCGTCATCCAAAATTATTTGAAAGAAAACGACCACAAGTAACTAGCATTTGCTTATTTTTTCCATCGTGGTATTTGATAGATTTCTCTTCAAAATCGTCATAGTTACGGATTGATTAATTGAAGCATTTTGTAGTTCTTAGATGGATTTTGTTCCAATGAGATTTGTATTAATGTTTTGCAGGCATCTCATCTCGCGAATCTCACGCAAGGGATTTTATAACATCGCAGCTGTCGAGGGAATACAATGTTTTCCGATAGTGTCAATGAAATAAGGACAACATGTAGATAAAGGCCATCGATATACCACTGGAAACAGTAATAAGATGGCGGTGTAAACCTACAGCACATTTAACAACTAACTTAATCATTATATTACTATAAAAAAAAGTTGTACATATACAAACACACAACGCTAATACATATAAAACCTCGTCTACTTATTATCAAAGTGAACAAACCACATTAATTTAAAAATTCAACAGCTCTGATTTTTACATCAATCTACAATCACCACAAGCACGTATATTTTACAATTAACCCAAATTTTTCTCGAGTCATACATATGCAAACAGAATATTATAAAATTATAAACATTGCCAACATTAATGACCTACAATCAAAGATAAAATATATTTATAATTTATATAAAAAATTGTAATGAAATTGATCCAGATTTAGAATAAATTGTCCATATTTATTATAACTTGAAGTGTAGTAGAACTATACACATTGAAGTGTTTGTTTTTTGTATTAAATATGTGCAAAAATCTTTCAACTTTCGCAAATGAGCTCTTTATTAAGGCGAGTTTAAATCCAAGTTGACCTCTCTTCCACAACCTGAATTGTAAACACATATTTTATTAAATGTTAAAATTAGATGAAAAATTTTACAACAACAATTTCTATTTGTGTTTTATTCCATCGGACGAACTCTTTCCAAACTGGAAACAGACGCGTCTGTTCTTACGCTGTATTCAATCACTTCGCCGAACAGACGTCGTTTAACATTAATTTTAAACGCTTAGAGCGTCAGGTGTACCGAGGCCGACTCCCGGCTCCTCAAAATATTATTAAAGATCATAAATGTTACACATAAAATATTTCAATCTGTTAGCCTCTTTCGCATGAAAATCTCGACGTCTTTGCAAATCGGTAAAAGAGTAGCAAATAATGTACGGCTCTTATGACCGGGTCACTCGCATTTCTCCCGAGGCAAAGGAAAATATGGGTTCGCAAAGGGAGTTAAATTTAGGAGCATTCATTCGCAATTGAATTAATAAGCAATATATCTGTGCTACGGATACAACTTCATCCTGAGTTTACTATTATAAGGAGTGCATACTTTCGATTTATAAAATAGCAATCAGGATGCCTACAATCGGAGTGACATTTTAGAGGCGTTAATTTTTCTTTAACAAATAATTAAATTTCGCTAATACTAGAACCTAGAATGATAATTTCAAAATAAATACATGCTCACTCACGAAAGCTGCCTATCTTTTTATAAATACTTCTTTGTAATGAATTATCGCCCAATTCTTTCCAAAGACGATGTGAAAATTGATATGCTACAAGGCCTGCATTAAATCCATAAAGTGAACATAATTTAAAGTGTGATGTATTTTTAAATTCTAGTCTAGTTTGCAAGTCACTGGCGACTAAATGTGGAAAATTTGATTTAAAATAGAAATAAAGTGAGATTTAATGAGAATACCCCCTTGAAATCTAGATGATCAGGCGTTACTATGTGGAAAGCCATTTAGGTAATGAAGAAAAACTTTGTAATTTTCCACGTTCCAACTCTACGTTGAAGAAGAGAATACCCCTTCTTCAACGTAGAATTGGAACAAAATGAGTGGATTTCACAGCAACTCTAAAAAAACACCGTTTTAATTTACGACTCGTACCACCAATTGCTCTCTGTGGAGAAACGATTACGGACGGCGAATGGATTTGCATAATCTCCGAGTGGAATTGACGATGATTTGCGACGCGATCTCATCCAATGACGCTTCCCGCACAGAAACCGTTTAGGTTTATTTATTTTTATTTACGGGATTCTTGGAGAAATTATTTGTGGAGACATTAAATTCGGAAAAACTACTTCGGTTAAGGTTTTTTTCATTTCAATGTAGTATCCCATTTTTTGAATGTTTATAAAATTTAAATTTAAATATAAGTTGAGAAAAAGATGCGACATTATAGTCACTAACTGTGTTTGACATTCATTGTAGGTTCACTTGCTTACAGAAGAATAGTTGTTCATTTATTTATTCCCAATTATGCTATAACACAATTAATTAGATTTCACATATATTCTTCAGCTAATCCATATATCTCTGATTGAGACTCTCTTCATTTCTCCTGTTGTCAAATTTGAATCTTATACACGTGTGATGCAAGTCAAGAAACTTCGAGTTTAGTTAAATGTGAACTTTTTACGATGTAAAAAAAAGAAAAACTTAATTATATTGTTTTGATTTGTTTTGAGAACGGAGAAAAAAGAAATAATCTCGAATAATTGGACAAATAAAAAATGCGAAGGCTGCAGCAAAGGAAAATGGATAAATTTGATGAAATATCACGTAATTTGATGTAATAGACTTTAGAGTGGTCTAACATTCAAACTGTAAAGTAAAAGATTTACTTTACTGATGATGAGGCAGGACCTCGAAAACTAGGACGTGTCATCCTCAAATGAAGTAGTCTAGTAAATGTTTGGTTGCTATGGATTTTTACACGTTAATAAGATAAATTTATAGTCAAATAGATCGACCCTTTTATTGGGGAGGATAGGCCCATTTGGGCCTTTCTTCCAAAAAACCTCGTATGTCGTTAAATATGCATACATATAAATTAAAACAAAAAGCAAGAGTAGAGTGTGTGAAAAAATCTTAGCAACTGAAGGTTGTCAAAAAAAACCCACGTTGCCAATAAATACCACAGCATTAATCCTGACTATGTATCGTTATAAATTCAAATAATGGAGGTTGAAGATTTGATGTAATATTTTTCTAAAGATTACATTTTTTATGACAGAATTCGAAAGTAGAAGATATCACCGATCTGCAGAGAACTGCGTCCTTGTTTTGCATCATAGTTTATATAATTCCCCTTTTAGAAATAAGCGTTAATTTTAATTCTTCTTCAGTTATTAATGAGGGCCCTATGACCTCAAGATGAGCGGGAATTCTCTCTACGTCCCCACCACTCGTGTTGAAACGGGGAAAATGTTTTTCATTCACTTTTAATAGAACGGTCCCACGTATGCGTAATTATTGCCGAAAAGGTTGAAATGAGGTGGGAAAGATGAGCTAGACGGTGGAAGCAGACATTTCTTTGAGAAATTAAGTCTGAGATCGTCTATCTTAATGTGAAATGTACAGATGCTAATAATATCCCGTTCTAATTGTGCGTGAGCTCTATCAAACAATTTTCGGCGCCTGTTTCCAAAGATATTCGAGTAGTAGATAGTATTTATGAAGGTGCCTCGACAGCTGAGGTCATTTCGCACCTTTTCGTGAATATAAATGATTTAACATCAGACTTAATGTTTCAAACCTTCTTCTTAACCATACAAAAAGGTTGTGTCATAGGAGTGCTAAAAAAACTAATAAATTAATATTAAACCTAGATGTTTAAAACATATTAAAAGAACAAAATAGATAAATATTGGTAAAATACCGAACAGAATAAAGATAAGCAAAGGTTTTCCCTTACACTTAAAAAAAATTTCAATATCCTTCATAAAAATTAAAACTTTGTCCACCGTCTTAGAGTCGTTCCTTCAGTGAACCTGTTGCGAAGTGTTTCACTCTATGTTGGGAATGTTTTTGGCATTCTGGGAGAATGTACTTCACTGTGAGTCACACTGGGGTGGAATCCTGGGGTTGGAGAAAAGGTATGTGTGTGCATCAGCACTATGCCCTATTCTCAGTCGAGTTATGACCACCTCTTCTCTTCTAATATTTCTAACAGAGGAGTTCCAGGGTTTGGTATCCTCTTTGATGGCAAGCAACTTGTTTCTAACAATAGAGGACCAACATTGTTCCCACCCTCTCAAAACGATGCTTTACAAATGGGTTTTGAGATCATCCGCGATTACTTCTTCCCAATCTATATCTGGCTTCTTGGCTGTTTCTATTGCTGCCCTATCAGCTGCCTCATTTCCAGCGATATTAACATGGCCAGGAATCCATAGAAATTTTATTTGTATGAAAGGTATTCGAGCTGTGGGCTTTCTCACTCGGAAGCGATCTATCAACTATATTTTCCCGCGACATAAATTTGATTGGCAGCTCCTATGGCTCATGCATCTACGAATTCCATAACGAAAGGCTTTTGTGGACGGAATTATTGATGTCGCGATTGTTAGCGGCGGCTGAAGCTGTCAAAGATATTCGGAAACTTCAGTGTCCTGCGAACCGCTTGATGTTGCATTCATGTGTCCATAAAGGGTAGTCATTCGTATAGACGTTTACGGATTCATGACTATAGAACAGGCCAGTGGTGTGAATTCTTAAGTTTTGATCGAAGTCTGGATGCAAATCGAATATTTTATTCGGTACGAGGTGTAAATCTTTATTCAGGGAATGTACGCTGCTCATCATCCTTTCCCATACAGCCAAACCTCAGCTAATGAGGGATATAACTAATTAATGGGCAAGCGAGGTTTATGCTAATTATTACCTAAATCAAATTAAGATTTAAAACTTAGATCTTTTAAAATATTATAAAAATGCATTCTAAGAAAGGGATTTTGGTTGTGTTGTTTAAGGTAATGTTAAATCTATAATATGTTCGTTTTAAAAGCGTGACTTTATCCTGTTCGTGAATATACAGTTCTGTAATGCTGTGTAATGTGTAGTAGAAATTTAGGGACTTCTGGAAAAAAGTAATGAATTGCTTGACAGGGTGATGTACGTTGGGGCTCTACCTCGTGACCGCTACGGTAGCCGAGAAGGCCTGTCATGAACCCCGAAAAACCCAGTAAAACAAGTTACAAATTATATTATAAATTCATTATTTAGTTTTAAAGTAAATAAAATATATCTATGAAATCATTTTGTGGGAATTGTATGTTTATCAAGTATTTATTTTCTGTTAATTATGTTTATCACTAGTACATATTATTATTATTATTAGGGGTCTTTATTAGTCGAGATTGAGACTAAATATTTGTATGTAGGAATAAAAAACTGCCACCAGACTAGCAGCCTATCTGCAGTTATATATGCAATAATAATTATTATAATATTCTCTGTCCAACGCACTCGAATGTTATGCCGAAAGCATTGTATGGAAGATCGCAAATGACCTGAGCAAGTTAGAATACCCATTCTTTCTAACATATAAACGCTTCTATTAACTTTTTGGTAGCGTTTTTTAAGGTTTTCGCAAGGACTGTGAGAAATATCGTTTCGAAATAGCAACTGTGATTCCGATTCGAATTATCCTCAATAACCGATTTGAGAAAAACGAAAATGCTCTCAAAAAAAGAAATTATTTTACTCCAAATGAAAATAATTCCACTATCCACATATCTATAACGCTTAAAATTTTATAAAGTGTAAAACAGATTCATATTTATGTCGGATGTTTACATGTCGTATCACATCTTGTCTTGGATTTGAAATATCTTGTATAAATTCAATCGAAGAAGCCTTAACTTGGTGGAACTCCGTAATAGGGATCATATTAAATAAAATTTCAAAATTTAAAATTTCAAAAAAAATTTTTTTGGAATTTTGAAATTTTATTTAATATGATCCCGAAATATATTGTGTTTTCATCCCCAAATTTTAACAGTTGATGTTGCCGTTGAATAGAAAAGTATGCTCATTGTTTTTGGTGGAATATCCAAGACTCTTTTCCTCTTTGATCTTATCGAGCTTAATACACAATGATTACACATTACAAAAATCCACATTAAAATTTTAATCACAACGCTTCTTCTTTGAGCCCCGAGTGGTAGAGTAAGTGAACTGAGTATTGTAAGTTCTATGCCTTGCTCTGAACTGTTTCAAAGGGTTTGTTCATCCAACGATTGCTACTTAATATTCTGTTAGAGTTAATAAAAAGACAATATTCAATTTTCGATATCATCTTCATTTCAAAACATCCCGAACATGATAATCAAAGAATCAGCTGCTCAGCGAAGTGAATGAATGAATTTATTTGCTCTAAATATTCACATAGAAATACAAATATAGAAATAGATACAAAAACAGAAATACAATAGTGACGTGGGTTATTACGGTAACATTATTGTGGCAAAAATAAAATAAATAAAGTGGTATATTTATACAAACGAAAGGCTATACATCAAAAATTGATGAACAATAAAATGAACAAAGAATCATTCAAAATTTAAAGAAAAAAGATATCAATTTCCTCATGAGCTAACAACCAATTTTTAGTATTTTTTAGAAACAAGTTAAAGTTTGATAAGCTTTTAATTTCATTTGGTAAACTGTAGTACAATTTTGGCCCTAGATACAGAAAAGATTTTTTATAAATATTAAAGTTTGGTTTCTTAAACCTTATACAATTTTCATTTCTCATATTAGTGGCAGTCAGCCTCTCTCAACCAATAATAAATTAATAAACATAATTTTTACGAACTTGGTGGATTTTGAAAGAGCTCTAGTGCGAAGGTCGAGCGATGGTTTACTCTTTATGGATCAGGAAATTGGCAAATAATTGGAAATTGGCAAAAGTGATGATGTGTTTATAAGGAGTGTGCTGTATTTACGGACGAAATCGTCTGGAGAACAAAATAGCACGAATGCGGCGATCCTACTCAGATTGTGTCGATCGCCTTCTAAATTGAGATATTTGCGATGCGATCTGCGAATCCGCAACAGCTGTCCTTCTTTGCATAATTCTGAATTAAATTTCCATTCTCTAAAACAGAGTTTAGTTAAGGATTATTGAGGTTAAATTTCCGCTGAATTTTGAAACAAATATGCAACGCCCCATTCTCATTCTTCACGAATTTTACTAAACATCGACCCTCAGCGAATTTTATTACGATTCCTCGTTGGGAATGTGACATGCATTTGGAAATAGCGGATCATAGCATACTTGCACTCTTGCATTCTATTATAGTACGCCACAAATTTATAAAAGACCTGTTTCGCAAGATCTTCAGCTGCGCTGAAACAATGCGGTCCTCCGCTTTTCGCCTTTCATTTGTCTTCGTCCGTCTGAATCGTATCGATGGACTGTCATGCAAATGTTAACTTGTAAAAAAAGGAACTCGTTTATCAAATTGACAGCCTTTTCTTACACCTGGAGAAAGCCGCTCGAAATCGAATGGATTTTGGGAGTCTTTTGGCGAAAGGAATTCGCGTTTAACATAACATTTGTGCATAGAAATTACAGGTTTTATTGACATTGACTAAAATACGCACAATCATGTATGTGTGTTTGCAATTACTTATATGCAATATTTGTAGTATCGTCAAAGAGAAAGTTTACGGTAATGAACCTCGAAGTATCCCACGAACATCAAAGTATTGAAATTATCGAAAAAATTAGCTGAAAAAGCGAAGGAAGAAAACAAGTAATTTGAATCAGAAGAACCGAGGAAATGTAAATATATTTTTTATAGAGCTATAGTTTGTCAAAACTATTGGTGGAGTTATTATGGCACCAACTGCAGGTAGGCTGGTGGCAGTTTTTTCCTGTATACATACATTTGTACCAGTTATAACATAATTAATATAGAATATATACATAGTATACTTAAATGCCCAGAGAATGATTAATTACATGTATAATATTAATTTAAAACTTAATAACACACGAATAATAACTAATATTTGTAACTGTTTTACTGGATATTTTCGGGGCTCAGTTGCACTGTTAAAAAAGAATGAATGCCTTTGAGTAAAGTTTCGGAAATTAAATTTCTTTGCTGCACATTCCGTATAACAAAGAGAAATAAACCAAAAACAAAGGAGAACATAAGAAGAATAGGAAATAAATAAGTTTCGCAAGCTAAATTTTAAAAGTATATGGCGTGGTACATTCACGTAGTCCAACCCCTCTCTCGTAACTTACGGATTCTCTATAAATAAGAGTTTTTCCTTTCAATTGTGTGATTCATTGTTCTTACCGAGATATTTCCCCTTTCAATTTGATCGATCCCATAAAAAGGATTCCTTTTGTTGCCCTTTCCCATCTTCGCCTTCAGCGTCTCCCTCAGTAATTACAGATCGAGATTCTCGGAGGTTTCTTCGACAAGAAAAGCCGTCGATAAAACAGAAGGTGGAGATCTAGAAGTGCTCATCTGTTACCTCTGCTCCTCTCCGTATGTTTCACTATCAATCCAACTTATTTTTTTCATTCTACTTCTGGAGCGCATCTTTTTGATCATTCAAACTTAAAATAACGAAATAGCGAACGAAATAATAATAGGGAAAGCATAATGCATCAAGTTCCACCGTCCTTAGTCTAAATATAAAATTCCGTGGCCGGTGAATTGGTCCGGGGGAATTCGTACTTGGGGAATTGATCTCCTGACAGATTGGTACGCGGGGAATTGATCCCCCGCGCTGATGTTGTGCTACTGTTATTCAGTCTTATGTTAATCTACGCGCCCTGATTATTAGTTAATGTTATAAATAAATTAACCGGGGGGGTTGGGTGGGGTTGGTTGGGTTGGGGTGGGTGGGGTTGGGTTGGTAGTACAACATCAGCGCGGGGGATCAATTCCCCGCGTACCAATCTGTCGGGAGATCAATTCCCCAAGTACGAATTCCCCCGGACCAATTCACCGGACGCCATAAAATTCAGGAAAGAAAACTGACGATGACTAGATAAATGCTACGGGAAACAATTTAATTTCGAAATTTAATTCGAAAATGGAATTTATTTATTTACTTAATATGGACTTATCTGAATGATTAGAAAGCTCCCAGAATTGCCAACATAAAATTCTTTTTCCCCTATTCTTCAGAAATAGGAAAAACATTAAAAAGAGGCGAATTGAATGGTTTCTTCTCGCTGAGGTAAGAAGCGACGTTCACGAGACGTTTTGTATGGCACTAAGCGGAGGCCTTTGAATGAGCCATGAGTTTTTCAGTTGTGTGCGAAGATTTAAAAAGCAGCAAAAGAAAACATTCATCAGTCATTATTGAGCGTCTTCTGCGTTGAACAACTTCATCGGCGCAAAAGAAATCTTCAGAATTCTATTTAATGAGCTATAAGTCATCGCTTCTGTATATTGAAATAATTAATCCCATATTTGACTTGATTTTGATTTGAGAGATTGCCGAGAGATTTTATTAAATCTGGCTCGATAAAAGTCGTGCAACGTTGAAGAAGTGAAACGAAAATAGTTTTGTGGAGTCTCGCAATGTTTAGGTAAAAACCTGAAGATGGATTTGTTACCTCACTTCGAACCTCGGAAAATTTGGATCACGAAAAGAACTAAATTATGACCTTTGAAACTTCTCACATTCTTATGCTCTGGGTTAAATGTGCAGTGTCTAGTTCTCGAGTATTACCGACCATTCATGCATATTTACGATGATACTCGTTACATAAATCCATCAAGTTAGGAGATATGCGATCGTATATCAAAGAAAGACAAGCAGTAAATTCTTAATTTATGAACCTGAAATTATCCCATCGGAAGGTCGAACGATCTGTAAACTGATAGAGTTCTTCCCGAATACAGCCTTTTTCGCTTTTTCAACCGTGGAAATCATTCCTCATTTTTGGTCCGTAAAATTAGTTTATTCCTTTCAACTTCTCTAAACAGTTCCGATTTTTCGTTCTTATGTTTCTCCATTCGTTCGAGAGATGTCACTCGCTGTCCGAGAGGAAGAGGAAAACCTTGAGAGGTCTCTCCCCTGAGGTCCGAAGAGATGCTATCAGCAGCCGCCCCTCCCTACTTTATTAGGAAGCGAGCGGGCCTCGGAAAGATTGCCAGGCACCTGAATTACGCCTCCAGAGGAAGGGAGCGCTCACACAATGCTTTCCAAGTCTTCCGGCAGTTATGAGAGTAAAAGCGATTCTAACTTTGAATTTTAAACGATTCAGCTGTAATATTTAGAAGAGGTAGCTAAACTCTGTGAAGCCATACTCTTAAGGTAAAGCACCCGTATTCCGTTCACACGATTTCCGAATGAAATTACGGAAACGAAATGGTGAATAAGTTGAGACGTAGTCCATTCAGTTTAGAAACACCGCAAGTCCGGAATGTGTTCTATAAAGCCACGAAGCAGAACGTTGCGAAGAAGGGGGCGATAGTATTTTGTTTTTGTAATTATATTAAGTCTGCAGATACAACAGGCGGAAGAGTTTGCTATCATAAAATGACGGTCATAAATGCTAGTAATGGATTGATACATTAAAACAAAATAGGTATGTATTAAAGTAAAATACATTATCAAAAACCAAAACATCATCAACAGTAAATATAAAAAACATAATCAAAACAAGAATACTAATATACTATTTTTTTTTACTTTCCATCACTCATCTAACATTTATTCATCAATTAAGTTATCCGTCATAATATTAATTCACTACTATTCACTATCATAACATTAAAAGTGAACAGTAATGGTAATGTTATGAACAAAAAAAACATTAAAGAGAAAACTTAGTATGATCTGATAAGTGTATTGCGTACTCTTAGCAAACGTAAATGCAAGGATTAAATAAGTTACGTATGCTAAACATTTATATAAATTATGAGTTGAAACTTATCATAATAATAATAAATCGTCTTTATTTGGGCGAGATTGAGACTACCATTTCTGTTCACTTTTAATCTTAATCTCGCCCTAATAAGGACGATTTATTATTATTATTATTATGATAAGTTTCAACTCATAATTTATATAAATGTTTAGCATACGTAACTTATTTAATCCTTGCATTTACGTTTGCTAACACTACGATTAACGAGTACGTAATACACTTATCAGATCATACTAAGTTTTCTCCGTAATGTTTTTTTTCATTTGCAAGGATTGGGTTGAAAATATCTTCAGGTAACGCATTTCAATCCAATATTGATCTGTTTAGATATGAAAATCTTCCCACATCTTTTCTTAGGCTATGATCAAAATGTTATCGTATATTCGTTATAATATCCGTCGAGTTGGTGGAATAAAAAAATATGAGATGCGTAGAGAATGTAATGACAAACGACCTCACTCCTCATCTGGTGAGCGTCATTCCCTTATCTCTCAGAAGCTAATGTTGGAGGCGATGATTAAAGATTCGTTGCGATCAGAATTCAATAAAAATATCGCACTTCAGGAGAATGTATTGACAGAGGACATTTCATGTGCTCTAACAGACGCAATCAATCAATCAGGGCCATTGAAATTTATCGTTCACGGTTGGCAATTATTGGAAGTTTTATTTGAAGAATATTCGTCCCTCTAAGAATGCGTTTATTTGAAATCAGACATTCATTATTATATCTGTCATGTCAGTTATCATAAAATACATTCCAAATAAAGACTTGAAAATTAAGGCCAGACTTGTATGCAATGATCTGCGTGTCCTCTCTTTCTAGACCTCCGAAAGCAAAGCGAAGGAGAAATTCGTGACTAAGGAAACGGTTGCGCCGAATAAATTAGTTCTCCTCTCTCAATTGACATTCCATTATGAAATCATTTAATATTCTGGTCTTACAGAATTGCCATACGGAGGATTTTCAAGTTTTTTCGCTCAAGCATTGTGATTTTTCCTCCGCTTTGAAATGTGTCAATACGGTTATCTGCACAGGTGCGCAGGGGTTCAGCCGCAACAAAAATATTTGCATATTTTTTGCCTCAATTTTGCATTTAAGAATTAGACGCAGGAGCGACTTTACTCGAAGCAAACGCTCGAATGTGGGAAAATCATTGCCTAGAGATTATGCTGAATTATGCCGTCTCTCGGAAAACATCTCAAATATGAGAAACGAGTCGATTCATTACATTACATTTAAACCCTGCAATCCGCCAGTGGCGCGTGGCAGGGGGTGTAAGACACTGAAATGCCTATCTAATCCGGAGAGCTATTCGCTTCTCTAATACTTCGCGGGAAAAATGACCAAAAGTAGCTATCTGTCCTGGCAACTACTTCCCTGTATCGCTTTTTTGTTTTCTCTCGAAGGTCGCGTAGGAATATAACTGGGATGACAATATCCAATATTAATATCAATATTATCTCCTCCCCGAAATCGGTAGTGATAAATTTATCAAAAAGCTTCCGTCGATATTCACGTCTTCTATCACTAAGAGAGTTCCATCCGAGGGATTCTATCACAGCCGAAACACTGCTTTCAAATCTGAAATCTCCCTTGACGAACCTTGCTGCTCTACGTTGAACCATCTCGAGATCGGAAATTAATCCAACTTCGTGAGGCTCCCAAATTGTACAGCAATACTCAAGTAGAGGTCGAATCAGGGAAAAGTACGCAATTTCTTTCGATTCGATGTCCCTATCAGAGAAGCATTTTCTTTTGATCCGCGATCACCTTTAGAATATCTCAAATTCAGAATCGTCAACGACTGCAACCATTTAAAAGATATTTCAAGAAATACTGTCGAATACGACGGAGCAAGTATTTCTCTCAGTAAACATTCTTCAGGTACTCGCAAAGCAAGTTTTGGCTTTGGCATAGTTAGTTAGTTGGGCCCTTTATTGGCGATGCTCAGGTGGGCCTCTCTTCCACCTGACCTCGTATGTCGATTACATTTAACTTATTCAAAACTCAACTTATCAAAAAAATACAAAAAAAAGAGTAGGGAGTGCAAAAAAATCTTTGCAACTGAAGGTTGACTAAGAAAAAACCCACGTTGCAGGTAAACACCCGCATAGAGGAGCGACATGACTATGCAGACTTGCATTTCTCGTTATATTTGGTGACATTAATTAGTGTGAAAAGGGCACTTTCCATAATTCTTTTGTGGAAATCGTGGTCCAGAACAGACGCAGTGCTTTGTGTTTAAATGGAAACCTCGTTTAAGGAAGACGAAATACAAGAAGCAGCTCTAATAATGCAAGTGAAAGGTATTATCAAATTTAATCGGTTTGGCAAATTAATTGGAGCTCGCTATAATGATATCTGGAATGCCTCATCTCAATAAAGAATAATTGGTTGAATCATCGGAAGAAGTGGCACAAAATAATAAGCGTGTGGAGTAATTTGAAGGAATTTAGGATTTTTAATTTCGTTGATTTTATTTCAGGATATTCGAGCATTCTATTACCGAAGTTTTTAAGTCTCTATACATATTATTTTATCGTAGAAATGAAATGAATTTCATCAATTATTTTTCCAATAGTCGTTTAGCAATTCAATGTAAAATCAAATTTTCTATTTTTCTCTAATTTTTAGTCGGCGATTAAATTCATTTTCCCTCGTACATTTTGGGCAAATTAAAATCATTGCTACTCAAGCGCGGTCTAACCACTGGGCAGACTAATCACTGGACAAGGTAATAGGCAATCGTTTTGTAAACACTAATTAGGATGGAGTCCTAGTGGAAGGACTACGTCTTGCATAGTCTGCAACTACGAATAAGTTGCTATCTAGCGGAAAAACCGAATTCAGTGAATTTGGAGTCTCTAATTGATACCCCTGTGGTACGAGTGGCCGAGATGCGCTCCTAAAACGCGTTGTAATGCGGAGGGTTTTATACGGTAGCCGGTTGAGGCCTTTTACGAAAGGTAGGCGGGGGAAAGCCGGGATTATGCGGAATAAGAAAGAGGGCCTTTTTTCAGAGGCTTCTTTGGTGGGGAGCTTTTTTAAGAGGATCCTCCGTAAATCTAGCCCCTCCTGCACCTCTCCGCCCCACTAACCGCCCCCTGCTGTCACTCCGCCCAGGCTCCGAATTTAAAAACCAGTCTCCCCGGGGGCCCTCACCGTCACGTAAACGGTTTCATACGAAACAGTATAATATACAGTACTGTCTCCAAGAGCAGTTGGTACCTCATTCCCTCTGACATTAGCCACCAAGAGCGAGTAGGGGGGATGAGCCTTACTAGGCAGGATGAGGAGTGAGGCTTTTCTCACTTAGCCAGAATAAGCGGAACATGTCCACGCAAGTGAAGAGCAATGAGTAACACTTTTCTTGGAATAATAACAATAATCTTTATTACGGGCAAAATCGCCCTCTAATTTTTACGCAATAGATATAAATACATCTATAGCGACTTAATATTGAAAAGTAATAAAGTATGTAATGATATATAAACTGATTATAAACTGATATCATTCAATAATGCAAAAATATCATCCTTATTACACAATGAAGAATAATAGTAAAACACAATATCATAAATGTTTACATAGGTAAAAGAACAATAAAAAATTGTAAACATTACAAAGTGAAAAATGATAAAAGTTACAATATTACAGATATATAATTTAAATTGAAATATATAATATAAGAACACATATTGTTAAGTGACATTAAGTAATGTAGTATTTATCGCAGTAAAAACAAAATAAGAGAGTAGCTTTCATGTCATCACAGCCATGATCAAGACTGAGACAAAAGTAAATGAAATCTGATCAAGAGGAACCAATACACCATACCCTCCGTCCCCAGGTTCAAGTGAAAAATATGAAATAAACAACCTTGTATATTAGAGAAAAAATGTGACGTTAATAAATCAATTTTTAATCGAATTAGTACAACCGACCTCTATTTTCCTTACTTTTTGATGATGTGATAGCAAATTACTTCAAGGATATTAAAAAAAACTGTTAACTTGAGATATATGTTGTTTCAATAAGCTAAAGATTTGTGACGATCCATGAATTATCGACATTTAAATAGCCAGGTACTTGGTTCTGTACCGTTCAAGTGGAATTTTAATTTTTAACTGTCGTAATTTTTAATGCTTATATTGCGGTGGTTTCGCCCCCATAGAATCAACACTTATTGCTTCGGAGGAGGACAGTCTTCTTAACGAACAAATGCGCAAAAACTCATTTATTATTTTATGAATCGTTAGTAAAAGCTAAAGCAAGGCAGTTAATTTCAAATTTCTTTTTACATTAATAATACTTTGGAGTCCCTTATTCCAATTCAGATAGACGTATTATTTTCCTTCCTTGTTTTTCCTCCCCTCCATTCCCTTACGGAAACCCTTTATCTTCGTGAGATTCATTCCAACTCGCACGGCCGTCTTCTGGAATCTACCCAAGAGACGAATAAAACAGAAATAAAAATCCTCCTTGATGAATTAGGTTTTAATTTATGTCTGTTGAGATGTTTTCTCTAACGTTTCCTTAAGAAGGAGAATCTTAGAAGTCCCTTCGCTATGGAGGAGCGTGACCGGTGAATTGGTCCGGGGGAATTCGTACGCGGGGAATTTATCTCCCGACAGATTGTTACGCGGGGAATTGATCCCTCGTGCTGATGTTGTGCTTCCGTTATTCAGTCTTATGTTAATCTACACGCCCTGATTATTGGCTAATGTTATTAATAAATGGAATGCAACATGTTTAGTGGTAATTATGATCTTTTCATATAAAATACGATAAAGGCAAAACTTTTGTTCAAATTTCAAGTCTGAGAGAATGAATGAGTCCGTGCTGATGTTGTACTACTGTTATTCAGTCTTACGTTAATCTAAGCGCCCTGATTATTGGTTAATGTCATAAATAAATTAACCGGGGGGGTTGGGTTGAGTTGGGTTGGGTTTGGTTGGGTTGGTAGTACAACATCAGCACGGGGGATCAATTCCCTGTGCACCAATCTGTCGGGAGATCGATTCCCCGCGTACGAATTCCCCCCGGACTAATTCACCGGCGCCATGGAAGAGCGTGGTTTTACTCCTTTTGTAGAATCCACAAATTGATGCTCCCTCGAAGGAGCTCCGATGCTCTTGATGAGTTAGATCTCTGAATAAGACGCTTGTAATCAGTGGATGCCCAAATGAATTCAAAGTATTACTCAAGGACCAACTCTATAGCGGAGAAGACGAAATTATCGTTTCACTTAATTCCAGCTCCTTCAAACAGTAAAACAAGAGTCCCCTTAGGTATTTTAGGATTCTGTTTTCCGCATAATTGTCCTCGTGTATTAGTTTGCATTTACAGTTAATAGAATGCCCCCTTCCGCGAAATTTATTTTCAATGTGAGAACGTAATTCCACTTTCTTACTTCTATACTCAAAATGGAAAAAAATGTTTCTTTAGATTTCTTTCGATCTTCATATTTCTGATAAATAATGATATTTAAAACTCATTATTAAATTTTAAGTGGTTATTATTTCTCATCTTTGAACATAAATAGTTAAAACCAACTTAGTACTTACAGAAGCCGAGAGGAAACTTTAAGGTCTAAATCCAAGTGAATTTTCCAAACAATTGGTTCGAGATTCAATTGGTGCATCAAATGCCGAAAAAGTTAAACACTCTCACCCCAGGAGGGGTAATTTGACTTACGGGTCGTTTTATTCTCAAATCACACGTAAATATCTGATACAATTCCCGGACACAACATTCAATCATCGAATATTGTCTAAATCAGAGAAACAGGGCAATTCTTGGACTATTAATGTTAAATCCGTCTTCGGATTGGGGATTGTGTATGTTTGGATGCAACTTATATGATTGGATGCAATTTACATTTCCCCGCAAGTGCATATCAGTTCGCTCCCGTGTGAGGGAACATCGAGGGTAATCAGTCAGGTCAACTCCAATCAGGTCACTGATGTAGGTGCAAACATCGAGATAAAACCGGTTCTTTGGCAATTAGTCAACCTTAATTGCAATTGGACCAACGTGGAAAGGGCTCTAAATGTGGATTAATTAATGTAAGAAACAATTTACAATGTCATCGGCGGAATTTCCTCGCAATTTCTAGGCCAATTCGAATGCACTTTGGTTCCTCGAGATTGCACGGTTCGTGCGAAGTTTTTGTGGCGCAAAAGTTTCGGATTCGAAGAAAAATGTGCTAATCTCTTCGAGGAACGGACTGCAACGGAAAAAAAGTCAGTGAAATCGTTCTCGGATTGCGTGCATCGAATTCGTGTCTGAATGTCTGTTGAGTGGAGATTTTCGAATTATTTCACGAATATTTCAAGAAGTAAATGCTCGTGATGTAAGAGAGCATGGAATTTTCGTCTCTTACTAAAAAACTATATTCAAAGTACATATTAGCTAAAAAAAAGTCTGTCTCTCTCAACCATAGTGCTATTGGTAATTTCATAAATTTAGCCCTAAAATTATGCTGAAAACGTTAGTATTTTCGAATAAATAGTCTAAATAATCATCGTAAGTTTATTATATGTTTCCCAATAGTTATTTAAATATAGTCTCCCGGATAGTGATGAGGATAGCGCGTTCGCCTTTGGTAAAAGCGATCCCGGGTTCGAATCCCGGTGGGAGGCAATGTGCGAAATGACCTAAGCTGTCGAAGCACGTTTAACAATACTACTACTACTATTTAAATATTGTAGAATAACGTGTATAATACTGTGGTATAGTGTAATAACTGTAATAATTAACTTATCACAATTTTTATAATGATTTAAAAAGAATGCGAAGACCGGAGCTAAGTATGACTTCTACCGCTAATCAAATCAACATACTTGAATTTTTGATATATTTAGGATCAGCTCTATCGTTAGATGTGAAATTTCAATCATTAAAAGTTTTAATTTTCTCAATTATACTATTAAACAAAAGTGTATAGTGTTCAACCTTCAGTAGGAATCCATTGAAAACGAATTAAAATCACCGTTACAGTTTTTTTAAATATGAATGATAATATCAAGAAGGATACTTTACGAAATTCAATATACCGAGGAAGGTTATCTTAAATGCGCAAGAATTAATGTATTGTTATTAAGTGGTAGATGTATTGCGTACTTGGATATTCAACCACTCTTCTGCTGACAATGAGTTTAGAGCATTTATTTAAACTAGGAGATAAAGAATACGATAAGGGCTTCTCAGGAAAGGAATAGGTGAAGAAAAAGGGTAAATATTTAAGGAAGGGTACAGCAGTTAAGAGAATGAATAAATAAGACGTCGGGGCAAAAAGATAAAACCAAGGAGCGTGCGGGGACCGGCTTCAAGGAGGATTCAGAGAAATAATTGCCCACATAACTAGCTATATACATTCCGATTTAGTTTAAACTGCATATTTTATTAATGCATATTTGACGGTAGCTGTGGGACTATTCATACAAATCTAAATATTGAACATACTCTGGTAAGAGTGATAAACATAACAACAGCCGAATACAGTAGACGAGAGAATAAAGACATTTATGAGGGAAAGTGATAATAAGTTTATGGAAAAGCTACTTTCAAAGATAAAACAAAAAGGCTTGAAATTAAAAAAAGAAAAGATCCAACGGTATAATCCTGTGGAGAAAAGTATATATTTAAAAGTACGTATGAAAAGATGAAGATAAAAATATAGGAGAAGACCTGATTAAAGAGTTCGGGAGAAGGTTACTTTTAAATGTATGAATTACGAGGAAGGTTTGGAGGCAAACTAATCCTCCAAGTAGTGAATGGCCAACAATACTTTTGAATTATGAACCAAAAGGGAGAGGTAAATACGAAAACGAAAATTTATCACTAATATAAATGAAAGGATATGCGACACTGGGCCATTGCCTCCGCATTTAATGGAATTGTGAATCGTGAAAGTCGTGAAATATCTTTTTCTTGAGTCAAAACAATTCAAGTTCCGCAGTAAAAATTCCTCACAAACAATCTACTTCCCCCCTAAACTCCCCCCTTCACAACTATCCATTCACCCTCTTCCTCAACCCCTCCTATTTACCCCTCCTGAAAGAGTAAATAAGGTATCAGATATTCTTTTCTTCACCTGAAGATGTAGCACGGCAACGATCGTGGTTTAATAAAACCGTATATGTGGAAATTACAAAGTGAGTTTCATTCTCCTGCACCATGAAGAATTTCCACAAAATAACACCTAAACGCCATTACTCTTTTCAAAATAATTCAGTTCCTGCGAAATTGATCGAATGTTTGTCGAAAATAATTGCTAAGGTTAACCCTGAGAATTTGATGAAATTTATGATTCACTAATTCATCCCTCCTAAAAACATTCATTGTCTCGATTTCAGTAATTTTATGTCTTCCGGACCGATACTAAAATTGCTATTGGACAATTGCTTTGAAGTGGACTACATATTGTTGTGCTCCTGCCACAATTTCTTGATGAATATTTATCATCTGTCTTTTGGTGCAGAATAGAGGAAAATGTGTCTTTCATATACCATCGCCACACTTTTTTCATTGCTGTGTTGACACGAAAGCTGCTGAGGTATGAGCTCACGTGGATTTCTTTCGTTTGGAATACTGTCCGCTTATAGCATTCCAGCTTGGCGAGGAAAACAAGGAAAAACTACCTCACTCCTCATCTAGCATGTATTTTATGTTGGATATGTTGAATCCTGAGCATTCCGCGTAACTTCTGACTGACGAGGAATACGAAAGGGCTCAGGATGGACATCCGCTCCCAATCCAAGCATAAAAATGAAACCGTTATGGTAATAGTAATAATCTTTATTAAGGGCAAAATTGCCCTCTACCTTTTACATAAAATATATAAATACATCTATAGCGACTTAATATTGCAAAGTAGTAGAGTATGTAATGATATATAAACTGATTATAAACTAATATCATTCAAGAATACTAAACATATCATTCTTACTATACAATGAATAATTTAAGAGAACATAATAGTAAAACATAATATTATAAATGTTTACATTGGTAAAAGAAAAATTAAAAAATGTAAACACAACAAAGTGAAAAGTAATAAAAGTTACAATATTACAGATAAATAATTTAAGTTTAAATATATAATATAAGAATACATATTGTTAAGTGACGTTAAGTAATGTAGTGTTTATCACAGTAAAAACAAAATAAGAGATTTCAGAAAATTAGGATATAAAATATCAGTCTTGAGTAATGATTTAAATAGTCTTTGCATATGATAAGTTATAAAAGTACATAAGATAGTAATCATTTACTCATCAATAATCATTCAATCATCACCTTTAACTCCCTTTTCACGTCTATGTTTGTTATTCAAACATGTATGGCATATGTAAGTTATATGGTATTACATCCACGTAATCTCTTACGTAGTGCATTTTATTTTTTAATGGTTTGTCTGCCGATGCGTTGTGTCCGTTTCTTTTGAAAGACTCAGTGCTCCCTACTGATGAATACTTAAATAAAAATCCACGGGACTACTGATTCGGATAAATGGTGCGCTCGTAGCGCCACAAGCGGCTTTGTCACTAACAAACGGTGGATAACGAGAAGTAAACGAAGAAATGGGGTCTTATCCTGCTCCCGCATCGGGACTTTTGTATTATAGTCGCCATCGTAAGAAGCGATTTATCCAACCTCTAGAGTCCATGCAATCCAAGCACAGAATGTTAAAATCACAATTACCATATATAATCGTTAGTAATCCTAGTTTTTCGGTACAAAGAGGGCCAAACAATAGAAAGTGTGCTGAATAACTTGGCTTATACTCGAGTGAGGGCTCCACTGTTCTCCGGTAGAAAAAGTCTGCCGTAGTCGAATAACCGCTATTAAATTCATCACTTATCAATTAGTAATTCTTCGTCAATTTTCTTCGCAATCGCGTGCTGTCCGTCTATATTTGTCGAATTGAAAGCAAACGTGTTTGATCGGACGTCCTGCTTTTTTCTACCGTTGCTTGGTTTCCACCTTAGGTTAATACCCCAGTAAATTAGTTTACCCAGTTTTTGTGATGAAATTAGGTGCATCGGCTTATATTCGGGTGTATAGGTAGGCTAGTAGGGTAGGCTTATATTCAAATTTCTCTGCAATAAAGTTGGACTAGTTTTGAAATCTAAGTTCTCTGGCCGTACTTCGTGGAAATTAGAAATGATAAACAAACTTGGTAATCTCCACAATAAAACTTTAATCGACGACCGGTTTCCGCTACAAGCTATCATCATTTTTATCATTTAGGACTAGTTCTATTTGGTTGAAAATGTTTCCGCTATTACTCCATCCCTTTGTACTGTACCGGGAATCGACTCCCGGCCCAGTCAGACTTTTTTCAACTCCGTTTTTCCTTGGAATAATCTTAATCTTCTATAATCTGCGCCTCAATCTTTATTAGGACTAACATTGTGTTCACTTCCTGAAACTGAAAGGAATTATTGGCACAGATTAATTAAAGCAAGAAAGGTAAAGTTGACAAAATTGAAACTTTTATATATTAATGCTTTTTTCAGTTTTATTTATAATGATATCGAGCCAAAGTTCGGTTTCCAGTTGTCCATCGCTGCAGCGTCTGGAGCCGAGAGGAATGTGAGAAGGTTTGGGTCAGCTGTGGCATCGTACAAGTCGTAGTATTTATGGTGGCCATTTAAATGTGGGCTGAGCGTATGGATGGAGGTGTGGAGGGATTCGTGACGCAGAGGTCACGGCCTCTTTCGAGGGGAGCTTCAATTACTTCTCTGACCGAAGGGTTTTTTGTTGGCTGGAGTTTGGTTTGTCATTCCTTCATTACATTGCGTTAAATTGCTTTTTTCTCGATGCCTCCCCTGCAATTTGGACGGGATGGGATTGTTAAAGGGCAATCATCGTCTAAAGGGGATGTTGATTCAAACGTCTCATTAACCCAAGGAGGATCGCGGCATTTTTAAAACCCTATTTTGATTTTTCATTTGGTTTGATTCATTTTTGAGTGATTTTTTTGCTGCGTAATCATACGTTGATGGCTATCAACATTGATCTTGCTGCTGCTTACAGAGTTTTCTTTTGTATAAGATACAGTACAAACAAGTTGTTCGGAAAACATTTACGGATGGATGAGCAGTTATACATATCAATTACACAAGTACTGATAAAGTGTAAACTTATTGTGGAAAGAGAAAACTGAGTGATTTCTGATTTCAGAAATATTCATTCTTAAAAGCATGCATAATAAACTATTCCTTTTTCTGTTTTAATCGTGAAAGAGTTATTCACTCGTTTGTATTCCAGTTCCCGCGCTAGTCTCTCATACTTCATATGCTTCGGTCCTCGCTTAAACTCAATCCATTATCTTCAGGAACTCATCTTATTTTAATCATATCCCACTCGCTATTATTAATTCCTTATTTTAAATACGCAGATCTTTTAATATTTCGTGAATAATGTTGAAAATGTGAGATGTATAAGCGTCTTGAGTATTTATAGTTTGAAGAAAGCGAAATCGTGTTTGAAAGAGACTTCATATTGTATTTGGACAACTACATTTACTTGCTTTATCGACCTTCAATGTAAATTTATGCTGGAAAATGACAAAAGCTGCCCTTCATAATTCTATTATTAGCTAGATGTAACCTTAAAGGGATGATGCTATGCTAAATAAAAATTATATTCTACAAATTTATTTACACCGTCAGCTGTTTTGCTTCAGTGTCATTTAGTTCTATGATAAGAGATTTAATCAATTTAAAATAATCATCAAACTACAAAATTCAATTACTTTACAATGAAATTCACAGCCTCTGGCACTGTCTTGTGGAAATACGTCGTGATCAAAAACAATTTGTACTTTTTCCACAGTGTTTACACACAAATACTGTGGAGAAATTGTTCTTCTTCATCATTACTTTACAATGGCCTATGATATTCCTGTTTAATTCAGCTTGGGCTCCGTATCCCGGAGGGAAGTAATACGTACAAAACGACCTCAGCTGTCGAAACACTTCCAACATTACCACTACTGCTCAATACAACATTTCAATTTCTCTATGGAACATTCGGAAACATAATACTGATGAAATACAAAACCATTCCCATATTTCTACGCTGCTAAAAATTTAGAATGTTTGAATTTATGGATTCTTGAATTCGTTTCTGGCAATCACGGATGTGAACGGTCACACAATGGTGGTCCTTCATTTGAGCTTCGTTTCTTGGCAAATACAATTCGAATCCTAAAAACTAATTTCGAGGGTACGCCACGGTTTTCGATAAATCATTTTCCCTTCGAAGGCCGGAGATGTCAGGTGGGACAGCTGTGAAAAACCATAAAGTCCAGCGACTTATGGACAGCCTTCTCAGGAAATGGGAAACCCTTACGACCGACGCTCCCCTTCAAACTTATGTTCCTTTTTAATATTAAAAGCTCTATTTTTTGCTCGCATTTCTAACGCTCGAGGGAATTCTCCGTCGACGTTCTTGGTCTTTTATAAGCTTTGATGACGAATAGAAAACCCTATAATAATAATGTTTATTACGGGTTTTACCCCATTCACAGTTTAAGAATCATAAGATATGTATGTAAACATAGACAACAAAAAGCAAAATACAGATGAGTATAAAAAAGTAGCATTAGTTGTAAAAAGCTATTGACAAATATAAAATTGTTACAAAGCAATTTAGTATATAATGCACACGATATTATTTTACAGAATGTAGATATATAAGCATATAAAGTAAGCGGCATAAAAAGAATGGGAATAAAAATTTAACTAATTATAATAAGAAAATATAATAATACCTACAATAGTAATTCACAGTAATCACCAAGAGAATAATAATACCCATAAGAAATACAAAGTTTAAGAGAAAAACACATTATATCACAAACTCTCAATTATCTTTTTAATGATACAAAACTAATATTATGTAAATCAATTCTAACACACAATAAATTACAGTTTCTCGTTGCTTTAAGTATAGGTGAGTTGTGAGAATAATTCCTATATGGTACTTACCAAATTTATATTTCGTAGTCAGATTACTGACCGTAGAGTCTTAGCTCTTCCATGTTATCTCCTTCAAGAGGATTACATTAACGTCCTTGGTACGTTTAAGAGTTGAGTGGGGTGATTTTTTCAAACAATGACGCTAACAATGAATTTGTTGTGTCAGTAATTGCGTTCCGTGAGTTAGTCACAGAAACGTTGTTAAAATTTCACTTTGACACGAATTTCGTGAATCGGTCGAGATTTGGTTTATTGAATCGACGTTGGATGACGAAAACTATGCATCTCGTTCAAGTAATTACGGCTATAGAGTTTTAATTTCACACTTTCAACGTTATTCTTGGGAATCTTACATACAGACTTGTCTTATATTTGAAATTCCTTCTCGACTCCATAAAATGACGGTTCTTATGGTTTTTCCGCCGCCATTTCGTGCGATCGCGTTTTAATCTGTCTTCGACATAAAATAGAGCCACAACGCGCTGTGTCCCGCCCAATAAAGTCCAGTTTGGACCGTGTCCTCGTGCTTCGGTCCTTCGTTTGGTCCGAAAGCGTTTCTTCTTTGAGAACGTGTTCTCTGATAAGCGATCTCTCGAATACTTGCTACGCTTTAAATCATTACTGCCTTTAAAAATGTTACCTTTCGTTTTTATTGTGGTCCACTGTCAGCGTGACTCCATTATCTCCATCGCTCGTTTCCTCTTGGTGTCGACCAAATTACTTCGTTTCGAGACTCAATACATTCTCGCAAAAAGACGTTTCCCAAATCTGAACGAATTATCGGTGTATTCGATCGTGATATTTTTCATACGGTTCTGTGAGATTTATGTCGTCACTCATTATCATTTTTCTTGCGATGGTTTCATAATTTTAATGAAACGTGAAAGGCAATGCGTTAATACTGCACGTAATCAACTGAAATACGCGGAAGAAGTTCATAATAATAATAATAATAATAATAATAATAATATTTATTTGTCCCAGAATCACATGAATAAATCAGGCATTCGCTGATATAGGACACGTCATATTTGGTACATAAAAGCATAAAAAACGCATGGTAACGATAAAGTGACCATAACACATATAAAACACAGTAATAATACATATTTAAGAAATTAAAAGTATATATATATATATATATA
The DNA here is from genome assembly GCA_947579665.1 of Sympetrum striolatum. NCBI lineage: Eukaryota > Metazoa > Arthropoda > Insecta > Odonata > Libellulidae > Sympetrum > Sympetrum striolatum. The sequence continues at coordinate 762,446 of OX388349.1, forward strand.
TATATACAAAAAAGAACATTAGGTTATATAAATACTATAATAATTATGATGAATTATTTAATGTCCAGCTATAAAAAACTCATTCACAGTGTAGTAACATCTCTCCAGTAAAAATACTTTCAACTTGCTTTTAAACAAGTTAATAGATTTTATGTTTTTTATGTTGTCCGGTAAGCAATCATACATTTTGGATCCTACAGCAATAGAACTTTTCGCAGATATACGACCTTTGTAATGAGTAATATGGATAGAAGAATTGGATCTTGCCCAATGATTATGTACCTTATTATTACTATTGAATTTGCAAATATTATTTCTTATTGTTACACACAAGCAGAATATATACATGGAGGGAATTGTTAAAATATTTAATTGCCTGAACAATGGTTTACAGGAAAACCTGTAAGGTTTGTTCAATAAGCACCGCACTACCTTTTTTTGAAGTAGGAACTTCAAGTCCATGCTCAAGTATAGGAACATACACAATTAAACTTTGCAGAGGAATAAAATTTGCAATCGAGGCCGCTGCTCATCGGATGTTCGGGCTGTATTCTTCATAATTCGGAAGCACGAAAGAGTACCTAATTTAGATTAAATAATTAGATCGTACATAAGGACAAACAATTATTTAGTTATGAAAAAATGAAGACCCTGACTTACTGTTATCAGGCACTGAAAGAATATATTTACTTTTACAATTCATCTTTTGCATTCCACAAGCCAATGAATTACATGATCTTTTATTTACCCCGTGTTTTGTAAACTATCTGCTATTTTTCACACTCAATTCAACGAAGTTTGCTATTGAATTGGAAGTATTATTTAAATTATGATGAGATCGCTATTTTATGAAAAACATTTCATAAATGCTAAACTTTCAATAATACTATTCATGATTCCATAACTTTTGTTTCAACTTTATTGAACTTCAATTGTATTTATTAGTTTATTCGGTATTTATCAGTTTATGTATCTTTAACAGATAGCAAAAACTTAACAAAGGTTTTTTTTAACTTCATCATTAATGTAGTTCGAGGAAAGTGTATTTCAATAGATTCCTTAAAATAAGTCTACGAAATATTTAGAAAATTCATATTTTTAGCAAAAGACGACAGTGGAAAATTTTTGTCTCTGAATTTGGTATATATTCATGTCATATGTATGGCATTCGATGCCTTTGGAGCAAAATGCTGATTAAATTCAACAAGGAGGGTGAAGTTATTCGGATATATTCATATTTAAGAAGTTAGCAATCACATTTATTAAATTTGAAAATTCTTCTCGACTAAATGTCTGTCGGAAAATGTTCTTATACATATAATGTACTTAAATGTATGAAATGTAATGAACCAGGGATGTCCGTGCTCTGTGGCCTTTAAAAGCTTACATATTTTTCCTTAGAGAGAATTTTGAGAGAAAGAACTCATGTACAAATAGGATGATTAAGTTTAAAAGTAATTGAAGGTATTAAAAATTCATGTTTATACAACAATTCAAAGCGAATTATTTTCTAATTGACTAATTAAATATTATTCGCTCACATTTCACCTTCTGGCCATATTACGCCTTCAGTATTAGCTCGTTAAAATTTGTTAACTTTATATTGTAGAATTCAAATGGAAATACTCCAAGAAACTCTAAAAGACCTATTTTACTTATGTATAAATATGTATCTGAAATAAAAATATTTATTTAAGTATTCATAAACGTAATACGAAATGTCGCTTATGTTATTTTGGAAACCAGAAACTCAATTATTTTTTTTAAAGGCTGTTGGTCCGTATGTTAATACTTCCTATCCATCCACAGCATCCCACAGTTTCCCACGCCAAGATCAATGCCCTGAATGGGAACAGCGATTACACCAAATCATCGCGTACATTTCCTGCATTAGTCCGACCGAAAGAGGATCGTAAATTCCGAAAAACATCCGAAAAATAGGGGTCGCATCCTAATTATACGCCCGGGGCCCCAAAACGTGGATATTTCCCCGAAATCCACTGCACGTGCGTGGGAGGATTTGGACCTCTCTATTGGTCGTTAAAAATCCCCTGCTCGGCTATTGATCACGCGTGTGTTTACATTCTGCATCCAGATCGTGTTTTATAGCCCCTGAGATGCATTTCCTGCTTTAATGATAGAGGACCGAAGAGTGATTTACGCAGACTCCGTTGCATTGGACTCTTTTTCCACCCCCGCATCTTTTTAAATATTTTAACCGACGTTCTCTGCGGCGTTGCCACATCCTCTCTGTATACATGCATCCCTGATGAGGGAGAACACGGAAAGGGTTGGGGCGGCCTTTTTTTTTACTGAAGATGCACTTCTAAAGACGCGCTCTGCGCACTACTCGCCTTCTACGCTATGCTTACGATCAGTTCGCCGCAACCGGTGTGCCGTGGCACGCTGGTGTGCCGGGAGCCGGACACAAGCGTGCCGCGATCAAATTCAATGCATTTGACATTTTTTGTCATTATGTATTTAATACACAATGACAAATTATTTTTCATAATATTGTCTATTTTTCAAAATTTAGTATAGAATAATTATTATAACTTTCCGTTCCATAGATATCATAGATTTCCGCCCGTAGATATCGTAGATTCAGAGGGGATTATATGAAAATATTTCATAAAAATGCACATATATGTATTTATTCTGGGTGAATTAATTTAATATCCAAACGTACTGTTCCTGAAAAAATTCTTAAGAAAGATTTAATCCAGTCATCTTTAAATCTCAAATTTAAAATATGTTGTTTAAACAGCTAATAAAATAAGTTCAACTAATTTTAAATTCCTTTGAAGAAAATTGGATGCCAAAATATTAGCTGTCAAGTGCAGAAAATCCTGACAAAAGAAAGAGAATGTGTGTATCGAAATATTAATGCTGCCATGTAAAACTTATGCGTTAATAATCTGATATTTAATCGTAATAATTGTGAAACAAAATTTAAAACTGATAAGTAACTGAAAATTCAATTTCAGAGAGTGGAAAGTTTGTTAATTGACGTGAAACGGCGATAGGAAATAAACGAATTTCTTGAATTAATACGTTTCACAGGAAGAAGCTCCGGATTCTAATAAAGCAAATAATTCTCTCACTAGGAATTTGTCAAATTTCTTTTGACGGATAAATTGATGTTGTATTTAATAGAGAGCTACCGTTGCGCGCGTTTCTTTCTTTATAATTTCTTTCATTAAATATTTATTTTAGTATTAACATATGAATCCAAATTCAACTATAAATTTAAATTTCTGCTTGTATCAATATATTATGAAAAAAATATGTTTCATACAAAAGTTATAGTAAATTTTGTAAAACTTTTATAAATTATAGTATATGTCTAAATATCATATTTATGGAGATATTTTGCAAAAACGGAAATTTGGTTCGAAGAATAAAGCTCGACTTCCAATTGACCGATTTACAAACACTAATCAACTCTGACAGTACCTACCACAGTGCTATATATGCTATTTGGTATTGATACCAACAATAGTTTTCATGTTAGAGCGCCCACTATCACACACACACATACACACACACACATACACACACACACATACACACACACACATACACACAGACATCATTCCGAAAATGGTCAAAACATGTTTTAGGGACCCCAAAACATGTATTTCCGTTGAAATCTCGAAGTCCATTTTTTCATAAAAACAATACTTTTTTTATACTACGTATATGGAGGAAGTAAAAATGAGTGCACCTGAATCATCTGAAGATGCATTAATCGAATTTAAAGACTGAATTTCACCCGTTATTTAAACTGAGGTGCGTTTTTTTACTTTTAAGATCCATTTTGTTCCTTGCAAAAGAGCACTTCCGTACTTAGCTATTGAATAAAAGTGTCTGTGATGAACAGCAGGCCGCATCGCGATGATACTGTACGTGTGACTCGTTGGAAGGCTCTTTCAAAATCCCAGTTTAAAATGCCCCGAAAAAACTAAATGGTTCCCTCTTTTTTTCTGTCTTTCCCGACTGCATTCTGAATGCGTTTAATTCATTATGTCAGTGCATCTCAACTAAAAGGACTCATTCAAATTGGATTGTGCGCTCACGGTGGGTTTTTTATGGGAGTGTCCTTGGGAGGTTGAAGAACCCTTATTCGCCCCAACGCATTAATATTTATCCGTCGGGTACGCTACGCCGCGACAGCCGATTCATTTCCACGGAATAATGTTTCAAAGGATTCGATTCACGAACTCGTAATCATCAGGTTATTTCGAGGTCCGATTAAATAAGAGAGGGGATCATTCGATACGCGTTTTACGGAATAAGTTTGAAATATTATTGCTGTCGTCTTCGGAAAGTCATTTAAATTTCAGTTACCCGCGTTGTTTTGGAAATCACAAAGTTTCACTCTCGTACTCCCATATCTTATTTTGTGTAGTTTCTCTAATTTAAGTTTTGAGTCGTGTCATTATGGTAATGACTTTATCCTGCAGATAATTTCTCTTCTAAACAATACTGTTGTACAGTATGCACGCTCAAATCATCTTGAATTTATGTTTTAGATTCCGTTTGTAGTGTTGTATCACTTCGAAGATCTTTATATAATGTCCCCGTATTAATTCAGCTGTAGAGCGCAAGAGAAGATTAACCAAGACCATCGTTAATTAAAGTCAAAAAGTGATTTGGCGAATTGATCAAATATTTTTAACGACATCTAAATGATTCAGAGTCTGCGATGGAATAAACGTTTACAATTTTAGTGATAATTTTAAATCGGACGGAGACCCCTTTTTGTAATCCCGTTTTTTTCCTAGCCCTTCTACTCCAGACATTTCCGGTGATATGATTATAAAAAATGGATTTTTATTGCATTTCATTATTTTTGAGGTATTTCTTTTTATATCTGTATTACAAACCGTGGCCGGTGAATTGGTCCGGTGGGAATTTGTACGCGGAGAATTCGTATTCGGGGAATTCGTACGCAGGGAATTGATCCCCCGCGCTGATGTTGTACTACTGTTATTCAGTCTTATGTTAATATACACGCCCTGATTATTTGTTAATGTTATAAATAAATTAACCGGGGGGGTTGGGTTGGGTTGGTAGCACAGCATCAGCGCGGGGGATCAATTCCCCGCGTACGAATTCCCCCCGGACCAATTCACCGGGAGCCATTACAAACAGAGACAAATGTTATATACGGCGCGTATTGCGACAAATAAAAGTGTGATCGGGACATGTGATAACTTTTCTGATGAATTTGTATGTTTGTCGTTTTTGAATATGCGTATAAAAGCCATTTTACAATCAGCGCTTAAAAGAAACACAAAGGATTAAAAAATCCTCTGACTTTGGAATAACTTAATCGATCGAAGACTGATTTAATCGCTTACTAAATTGCGATCGATGCTCACCGATGGCGCTAAATAGTGTCGTGTTTAGCTCTTCACTTGTCCTTGCATTCCGCGACAGTAAATACAAAACCGAAATATTTCGCTGTTTTAAAGGATGAATAATAGATCCAAAAACATGGTTTATCTAACCGAAAAATTCCTATGGAATGGAGGAAAAGGATTATAGTAAGGCATCATCATTATTAAGCACTCCTGCAGAAATTGATGAAGAAATGTTTCGCAGATGTGAAATAATGTAAATAATAAATGTGAAATTTATTACAAATTGCCACTTTTCCAATGAACTTGATTCTGACAGAAAGAGGTTATTACTTTTTAGTGATGAATTGTAAGCAATCGTGCAAATAAAACTTGATAATATAGTTGTATATTCTGAAATTGTATACATCTCATTCCATAAACAGCCAATAATTCAAATTAAATCTGATAACAATTTAGTACTTTTAGCGTCTTTGTTTCTAAGCCAAAGAGCAGAAGATGAAACATTTGCTCATTCTTTAACACATGGTCCATGTCATTGATCGTATTTTTTCATTGTGTTTCTTCCCTAGATACAGTTCCCCGCTTATCTACGTAAGACATTTTTTCGTAAAATTGTACCCAAATTTTTGCCAAACAATATATTTTGTCGTACCGAATATATTACAAGATGGCAGTATTGACTTTGTACAGGCAAATATTCTGGTAAAAATTCTGATCATCGAACAAAATGAAAAACTTTGATTGTCTCTCTAACCTGGAAAAAACTACCATAGAATCATGAAAGTGATTGATATAACTTTAGCAACTGTACTCTTGTTTCAGTAAAAGAAGGGCAATTACGTACGATAGACTGCAAATGCGTATCACTTTCTCATATTTCATACATATAATGCACTTCATTTTCTCATATCATATCGAAAAGTCGCTTTATTTATCGGCGTCGCAAATTGTCGCAGGATTTTATTTCAGATTCCTGAAAGCTTCAAAGAACATTTTGGTATAAGTAAGTCCGTGTACATCATGGTACATCACTAATATTTTCTTCACTTTAGGTGAAAATTGGCCGTAAAATAAGGGTCCACCATTTTGTTGTATAAATATTGCAAATATTATACTGTGATCATTCAATCCCAGTATTATTAAGCATAAATAATTTTGTATCGTATTTTATCCGATGAGTTTGCTCATTTTGGTTCAGGATAGGCTCGAATTTGAAGAATTTTGCGAAAAATCGAAGACCGGCATTTTTCGTTAAATTTGGTCAACTTTGACCCCCTGTAGAATTGTAACGCGTGGGAACCAACGCAAATGATTTCACATTTATGTGCAGAATTTATTCAAGAACGACTATGCGAAGTTTCAAAGTCCGCACTCAAAAAAAGCACTTTTTTATTTTTGGCCAGTTTTTTTCGATTCTACACATACCTTGGACAACTTGTGACAACAGGAGAGAAAAAAAGGATTAATGAAGTAAACAGAAGAATGAAACTTGGCTGGAGCGCATTTGGTAGGAACTCCCACATTCAGAGTGCCAATGGCTTTGAAGAGGAAGGTCTTCAACCAATGCATTTTACCTGTTCTGACGTATGGTAGTGAAACTTGGGTGTTAAACTTGCAATAACCCAGAGACTTCAGCCAACGCAAAGGAGCATGGAGCGTTGTGTGCTGGGAATCACAAGAAGAGACAGGAAACGTAACACCTGGGTGAGGACAATTACTGGAGTGACAGACATCATAGACAAGGTAAGATCACTGAAATAGAGGAGGGCTGGCCATGTTGTGAGAAGAAACAAGAAAATGAATAGTGAACGTTTATAATAATAATCAATGGCCTTTATTCGGGCGAGATTGAGACTAGAAAGTATCTTCTTACACCTAACCCATCGTCATATGCGAAACAGAAAGAAAGAGATAGTTTGTAAAAGTACACGAAGAAAAGTAAAATGTGGATTTTAAAAAACCTAAGCTGAGGGCTCAGGAAAAAAATTCCACTGCAGGAAAACACTCACTAGAAGGGGAGTGTGAAAAACCTGCGAAACCTAAAGATAGAAAACTATATTTTAGATGAAGGAGAAAGAAAAGATTTATGATAGACAGGCAGCGAAAATATAAAAATTGTACAAAAAGAAAGAGGACAGAACATAACTGCACATGACTATGTTTATAGAGCAAGATTTCGGAATGATTAAATAAAAGTATTGCAGATTCAGTTGATCACACTGCGATAGTGATCTCATTGCTATGAATACTATATTTATCTCCCAAGTCAATTCATGCGCAGTAATTTCCATGGTTTTGAAATGTTAAAATATATTTGGAGGAAATGTATCGTTGCGCACCTCTTATCTTTTTACCGCTGCCTCTTTTTTGGTCCTTGTTCTTCCTTAAATTTACGTTTTTTACTTTCTTTCAATTGGTACTTATATACTTCCTGTACTGTTTTACTGATACCATATTACTTACGTTTTAAAATATTTTCGACTTTATACTATATGTATGCATTGAACATGTTAATATTATATATAAAAATTGTGTACCATTGAACTAAAATTGTGATATTTCATCTTCAATTTTCATATACTTACTGCTGTTGTAAATAAAATTCTTGCTTCTTTATTTCAGTAATAAAAAATCTTTTCTTTCCTGTTTCCTATCCCTATTTTGTATTAATATCTACGTTTTATATAATATTGACTACGTACTGGATTAATGGCATTTATGTTATAAAATATGTATACCCTATATACATATTGATAGTGTATTTATAAAATATAATCATGTTTCTCACCATCTTTTTAGTTATTACTATCGGTAGGTTTGCGCAGGTTTTTCACACCCCCCTTCTTAGTGGTTGTTTTCCTGTAGTGGATAAATTTTTTCCTAATAATTTCTTAGGGTTTTTACATCCACAATTCTTCTCATATCTTTTTCATACTATCTCTTTAAATTAATTATTTATGTATTGTATGACGATGGGTTAGATGGAAGAGGAGACTTTTAGTCTCAATCTCGCCCGAATAAAGCCGTTTTATTATTGTTATTATCTATAGAATAGAGTTCATTATCACGGGTTTATTCATCTAATATACTTTCTAAGTATTAACGTTGAAGAAATGGCTTCTGCATTTCGTAGTTTTCCTCTCGACAATACAGTAATGGTCAATAATCGTCATCTTACGACGTCACAAATGTTGATATCGGAGCGTATAAAAATGCAGAATGACGATTGGGCGCATTTAGGGATCGCACTTGTGGAGAGGAGGATTTTTAATCCGTGGCGGGTCGAGGTCAAAGGGGAATGACCGACGCCGCCTCACTTGTCCCTTCGCCACTAAACTCGAGCAAATTTCATTTCTCATCTTATTCCACACCTTTCATTCTTCCCTTTCCTCCTTGATTCATAAACCCTTAAACGTTATTCTTTTATTATATTTCGTGTTTGTTTTCACTATCCCAGTAGCCTCGCTGTGGATATTTTTTGGCAAGTCATCGCTGCCGAATATTCAGAGATACCTTCGGAGTCCCTCTTTTCTTATGATTTCTTCCGTTGCGCAGTTGTCGCTGTTACTGCAATTCTCTTTAAACGCATATTTTAGAAAGCATATAGTTAAGGATCCGCAGAACATTCTATGTATTAGGTCTATGTGTAAGAAACTGATTTCTTTCGCATCAACTTTTGCTTTATTCTACGTTAGTATGTTCGTAGCAACTTGAACCCTTATTATTATTATTATTATTAGGGGTCTTTATTACAGGCGAGATTGAGACTAAAAAGTCTCCTCTTCCATCCAACCTGTCGTTAAGTTGTTACATCATTATAAGTATATTAAATGTATCGATGAAAACTTAGAGGAAAATAGAAGAAAATGTAAGAAGGGATTGCGGATGTAAAAAAACCTAAGAAAAGCTTAGGAAAAAATATCCGCTGCAGGAAAACACCCTCAAAGAAGGGGGTGTGGAAAACCTGCGCAAATCTACCGATAGCACAAACTAAAAGACATTAAAGAAAACAATGTACTTATAACCTGTAAAATTACAAGAAATGTTAGAGACATATATTATCAAGACTAATAATGAAAGTTGATAAAAAATGAAATGCAGAGAATACAGTAAGTAGATACATACACTTGTGATAAAAAATATGACTGAACTTGAAAAAGGCAAAATAAAACACGATCAATCCAAAATAAGGCTCTACAATAATTATATAAGAGAGTTAAAATGATGATTTAGGCATAAACAATAATCTAAACTAAGTTAATATTATCGAAATACAGAATAGGAAAATATCATCGTTGCAGTGCGATTTAACAGTGATCGCTCTAATTTGTCGAAACCTTTTTATATTCAGTAATGAATAATGATAAAACAGTCGTTTGCGTAGGAATCACAAACTCGACCTCGCCCATTTACACGCACACGCCATTTTTGGGACTAGGAAGTCCAATCTTTTACTTAACCCTGGTTTGCTATGTAGAGAATACGTCGTACCTGATCCAGGGAAGAATTGTAATAGAATTTTTAACGCAAACTTATGTAATAAAGATGATACAAATAACAATATAATATCGAGATGGAATGTCTTAGGAATTGAATCAAGAGCGATCCGATTCTAGGAAACTTTGGTTTGAAGCAAGTTCTGGGAAATTTATTGGCGATTCATTATCTAGGGACTGTTCATAAACAACAATTGGAATCATTCTTCTGAAATTATATCTCTTCCACGAACTTCTGTTTCATAAAATAGTTCAACATTTCACTCGTCGATTATCATTTTCATAACCTCAAATGTTCGTTTTAAATCGTTTAAAGAAATCTTAAGAAAGAGTTTTGACTTTTAATGAGAAATTAAACACTCAAAGATTAGGATTTTTATTCATACTCCTGGTAAAATGTTATAAATGTAGGGATTTGACCCTTATTTGACTCCTGGTTGAACGCCATCAGATATTATTCTTCAACTCGTTTGTGTTAATTCCATTGTAAACAGTGTATGAGACGAAGTTAAGAGAGCTGTTATTAATATGTCTTGAATAGTTGCTATGGCAACGTGCAAACCGGATGTCCGAAAAATAAAGCGATTTGAGAAGACGGAGAACAAATCACAAAACATTCGACAATTGGGAATAAATGAAACAATTTAGAATGCGAAGTAGAGAAATTTCCGAGAGGATAAAACGCCAAAAATAATGTATTAGAAGCCGCTTCTCACTTGTTCACAGCATACATATTTGTAATTATATTTTGCAGCCCATAATTACCTCGAAATAAGTCTCGAGATATTCACGAGTGGTAGCGATCAATTATGCTTTCTCTAAGATTCTGAAGTTCCACAGTTCTAAAGGTAATGACTGACATTTTGGAAAGTGGCAATTGGAAGAGTTCAAGAAAAGAGATGGAAGTACAGATGAAGTGTGGAGTAATGAAGGGTCAAAGCTTTGTGACCTCCCTTAATTACAGTGTCTGCATCCGAGCGGTTCAGGTTCGCATCCCGTCGACGACAGCCGGATTTGCTTCGAGCGACTATTCAATTATCATATCTTCGAGCATCGCAGTCTCCTGCCTTCAGAGGAACATTTCCTCTCAATTGGTGCAAACAATTTTGATTATTACCAACGCCGAGGGTTTTATATCAGATTCTAGTCTCAACGTGTGGTTTCCCGGCGATGCGTAGGGTGCCACTCAAATTCCACTCACTCAGAAACAGTGGAAATTCCTCTACAATAGAAACGCTCGGAGCTTAGGATAGCGTCTGGTTTTAAAACTGCTGGACGGAATGTTCAAGTGGAATTCGGACATGAATGGAAAATTCGATATTCTGAATTTCAGTATCTTAAGGCATGTTAACGTTTACATTAAAACGTTGAGTATTATTATATAGTGGAAATTCTTACGAGATGGTTCGTCTAGTTAGTTGCCCATAGTTGGATCCACTGGACAAGCCAGTCGCATTGGGAATTATATGCTATGATGGGAAGAGGTATGCATTTTTACAACCACATTTTCACAAACCATTGATGCCTTTTCTTGAACCATACTGAATCAAAACCGTGCAAACAAATCGAGGGTTAGGCGTATGCGTACGGCTATTCGTTTGAAAATGCACGATGTGTGTTCTGCGCAGTGTTATCTTGTTCTTAATAACACTATTTATTAGTGTATTCGATAATTCGATAAATTCGATGTCATGAACCCCGAAAAAAACCAGTAAAACAGTTACAATTTTTATTATGAATTCATGATTTAGCTGTAAAGTAAATATATGTATGAAATCATTCTGTGGGAATTGTATGGTTATCAAGTATTTATTTTATGATAATTTGTTTATTACTAGTATATATGTATGTAGGTATAAGAAACTGCCACCAGGCTAGCAGCCTATCTGCAGTTATATGTAATAAATAAATAAATTGATATGACAATAATAACTGAAGAAAGTTCACTCCGCTGGTTTAAAAAGTAGAAGTGTGAGGGTATTATACGAATCAAAAATTCTGCGTGGGTTTGAATAATGTGCAATTACAATTTGCTATTATAATTATGGATTGATTTCACAATTAAGAGAGAGACTATAACCAACTTCCGCTCATGTCAGATAGAATCCGTTGAAAATATCACGAACCTTCTTTGGAGTGCTTTCCCTTGTATTGGTCGGAATATATAGCGGACCTTATTTGCTCCTCTGTGCAAACAGAGAATGCCTTCCCAGAATCGGCAAACACCAGTAGCACACTGTAGTCTAATCACAAATTGATTTTGTTTGTTCAGGTTTATATGAATATGTCGTAAAGATTATACCATAAAGTTGCAATTTGGCTCCTCTAGTATATAATGATTATTAAAAACCAGGAAGATACAAAAGTTGTGGTTAATCTTTTTGAATGTAACACTGTATAGATAAAAGACCTTGTCAATGTACGAGTGTATACAAATGTAAGAATGATATTTTTCATACAAAAATGTAATACGTTGAAAAGTAACATTTTAAGTAGCAACGTTTGTATTTCCTATGCTAACGTATAGTAAATATATTCAGTTGGATTTTGGAAGTTTTTGAATTTTGGAGTTGAATTGAGGTCAACTGAGTTATTCCGCCACGGTTTGGTCAAATATAATGCTCGTCTATTTGTTTCAATTTGAGATATAATAAAAATTAATTCAGCAACTCATCCTATTGCATATTATCGATTCTACTCCTTTTAAATCTTTATTTAAAAACAGCCGTGGTTAGTTTTCTTTTACAATATCTTTATAATAAATTGAGTACATAAATCTGTATGCAATTAACGGAAGAAGAATAAAAATGTTGGAATGATGATGATGATGATGGGAGGTAACTTACATTAAAAAAAAGAAGAAAGCCTTACCCTCGTTGTACGAAAAGAGAAAAATAGTGACATATAAATGATTAAAAGATTCACTTTTACAATTTCCACCGTTTATTAAAAACACGACCGGTTTCGGCTGGAACAGCCATCATCAGGTGAGGAATTATTTTTTCTCAAGGTATATATAAGGTAGAAGGGAGGGTTGGGTGGGTGAGGTGAGGAATATGGGGAGGGAAGTGGGTGAAATGAGGGGAAAAGGAGGAGTGGGTGGAGGAGGCAAGTAAGGGTTAACGGGTACTGTCCGGGGCAGGGGAACTATCCGGGGGGTAAAGGTTATTCTTATCTGGGAGGCTGTTTTTGGGAAGGGTACAAAGAAGTAGAGGAGAATATGGCCTAGGGATTATCTCATTAACCACGTTCTCGGAAACCATTTCAGATACTAAAATTTCTCTATGTTCAAGAAAATTCATTTTTGGACCTTTGGGGACCACGTGCAAAATCTCGGGAATGAAGGAAGAGGAGTGCTGGAAGAGGTTAAGGTGTTGTGCAAAGTGGGAAGTTGAAGAATTAGTAAGGAATGATTTTTTATGCTCATTTGCCCGTATCTGAAAATTACGTCCAGATTGGCCTACATAAACACTATCACAGTCAGAACATTTTAGTTTGTAGATTCCAGATTTAAATTCTTTTTTAATTTCATCTTTATTATTCACAAGAAATGAATGTAGGTTCTTTTTATTATAAAAGGCTGGTTTTATAGATTCCTTAGGGAGGGTGTTGGAGATTTTTAGAGAACAAATATCAGTAAAATTAAAACTAAACCATTTCGGAGGAATATCTAACAAAGGTGTAGAAAGGGAAAAAATTTTATCAATTGCTAGTTTCCTTAACTTTTTGGACAGAAGTTTATCTATTAATGAAGTTTGGAACCCGTTCTTTTTAGCGATATATTTGATAGTTGTGAGTTCGTTATTAAAATCAGATTCAGACATGGGGATATGAGTTAGTCGGTGGATGAGAGCATGAAATGAGGAATGTTTCTGAGCCGGGTGATGGTTAGAGGAAGCAGGAATGGTATGGTCAGTATAGGTGGGTTTTCGGTAGATGGAGAAGGTTATTTTATTATTCAGTCGGTGGAGGGAGAGGTCCAAGAAATTTAATGAGCAATTGTTTTCTAATTCAACCGTAAATTTGATGGAAGGGTGCATGTTATTCAAGAAATTATCGTTATCAAAGCCTTTCCACAAAACAATGCATAAGAAATTAAGAATATGAAAACTGAGAGACGTTACACTATGGCTGTCGTGTTATAACGAGTGCCTCGAATTCACGCGGGTCGCAATCCGTGGCTTTCGATTTATTTTGGCAAATAAATGTTTTCAAGTTGTACTAAAAGTTAAAAAAATAGTGACATGGCTGGGACGCGAACCAAGGTCTCCCACCGTGGGAGTGGGAGACCCAGGTTCGAGTCCCAGCCAATTCACTATTTTTTTAACTTTTAGTACAACTTGAAAACATTTATTTGCCAAAATAAATCGAAAGCCACGGATTGCGACCCGCGTGAATTCGAGGCACTCGTTATAACACGACAGCCATAGTGTAACGTCTCTCAGTTTTCATATTCTTAATTTCTTATGCATTGTTTTGTGGAAAGGCTTTGATAACGACCTGTAGTAGAACCATGGATCTCTGTTTTATATCTCCAATGGGTAACTAAAATTCGTCTTCGTCGTTCCGGGACCGCTGATACGAACGGAATGAAATAAGAGGCTGAGAATAGCAGCTAAAGAATAAACCATAATAATTTAACTGGTAGAAAAATATAGTAGACGCAGGTAGAAAACCTGTCTTTCTTTACTTCTTTTCGTTCAAGGTCCTACTTCTCCATCGCTGCAACTGATTCAGTCATCAAAGCTACCCACTGCTATATTAATAAAATAATGTGCATGCATTGCTTTTAGCCTAACGCTTGCTTTGTTACTTAGTTAAAGTAAACTAAACCACTCAGAAAGTACTAAACCATACAGAAAACCACACAGTGCTGTGTGGTTTAGTAAAAGTTTGTTACAATGTCTTTCTGAAGAAAATATTTATGGAAAGAATTCCCTTTTCTTTTCTGTATCGTTGATTTTATTTACCATAGTTTGTTGTGCATTGCCACATCATTCCATTTATTCTCATAAAGTGAAGTTAACGCGCCTAGAATTAATTACCACAATTTCTAAGAGTAAAATTCCGCTTCTTCCGTACTTCATTTTAGCGCACGCGCTTGCTCACGGAGCGCAGGGCGATGAAAACAGATTTATGAAGGAGAGAGTGGTCCTCCGAGATAAGTGGGATGCTGTTGTGTACCGATGATCTCTCCTGTTTTTGTCCGAGTAAAGCACGCGAGAGCGCAATAAAAGATGATAACGGCGATGTTTGAGAAAGTGCCGTGTGTTAGCAATGGGGGCGAAGGGTTTCCATGAGGCCTCTGAATTATCTCCAGAGACTCGAAAGGACAACATTTTTATCCTCTTAAGTCTTAAGGAAAGGCTTGCCATAAACACTTTCCTCTGCTTCTTCGGATTGTGCAGAAACGATGCCTCGACCCGAAGAAACTAAAACCGTTGAATACGTGTACATTTATGAAAATCGCACATTCGGTGTTTGCATCGTAGCGCACGTACGAGTCTTTTATCTTTCAGTAGTTATGTGTGTCCTATATTTTCCTCCGCTTATCCCTTTTCTTCTTGGTCATCAACCCTTCGCAAAATGTTTATTCTTCGTCTTTCCTTCTCTTCGCCCTCAATTTGCCATTTCATATCTTTCGCTTCCTTCGTCTCTTCCACATTTCCTTTCCTATCGACATTTCTCCTGTCTCTTCGAAGTTCTTTCCGCCCTTCGTAACATCCAAGTTTCTCCCCTATACAGGGGTATACAACAATCTAAGAATTTTGACAATAAATTCATTGAATCAGACGAGGTGTTGTGGTAATCCATAATGGGAAGAATCTAAGAAAGATTTTTTACTTTTACCACAAATTTACTTTTTACAAATAACAGTAACACGACCGGTTTCGAAGATTAATCGTCATCTTCTGGTGAAGAAACTCTAAATTCAAGCCCTTTAATACTAGCTAGCTAAAGGGGGGAGGGGATAGAGAAGGTGCAAATTGGGGGTGGGAAAGAAGGAAGTGGTGGGAGATAGAGACTAACAAGGTACAGAGGAAGGGACGTCGTTATTGTACGAAAGAGTTTATCAGCGGGGAGTTAGAAGGGGAAAGGTGCTCATTAACTGAAGAATATTTGGAAGAATGGATATGTCTGCGTGTTTCCAGTTGTTCTAAGAAATTGAGTCGACGGCCTTTGGTTGCGAAAATATTGCCGATGATTGTCAATAAGAAAAACCAAAGCTAACAAGTAAATCTGAAGCAAAACACCGGTTATGCTAGCAAGCAATCTTCAAAACACATGCGGCTGTTTGCGACGAAAACCGAATAAATTCGCAACATTTTAACGTGGATTGAAGTTTTATTTTCAAATGAAAGATTCGGCGGATTTAGTGCTTATTCGAGTAAGAAAACTTTTCCTCCGAAATTTTAGCGATAATCGTCGACTTAAATATTGTTGTAATAATAGACGTAATAGTCTGTTATCGTCATTCGTTCGTTAGAGGAGAAAGAAAGAGATGGCGAGGATTAGAAAATACCCTCAGTTCTGTCTGCTTCTTTCTTCCATTTCTTTTCGCCAATTCTGCTGCGAATATTTTTAAATAATCGCCAATTCTTCATTTGCATATTTGTACTTCTCAGCAGAGTGAACATTCCTTCCGTTCGTGAAAGAAGCCATATGGCGTACGTCGTATATGCACCTATGCGTCTGCATTTTTGTGTTTGTTTGAGGCATTCCTTCATACATCAGACAATCCTCAGCACCTTGAATGTTTTAGCCGAAAGTATACCGATATTTGTTTAATTCATCGCCAACTTTTCCTTTTTGCTTTACTGCTGCGGAATGACGAATACGTGTCCGCTTCTAGAAAATGCTTATGATCATTATTAGGATGTTCGAATAATAATAATAATAATAATATAAGACTTTATTCAGGGCGAGATTGAGACTATCGAGTCTCTTCTTACACCTAACCATTTGGCATGTGAGAACAGAAAGAAAGAGATAGATTGCAAAAGAAGAAAACTACTATGTGGATTAATAAACCTAAGCTAAAAGCATAGGAAAAAATTTCCACTGCAGGAAAACACCCTCAAGAAGGGGGGTGTGAAAAACCTGCGAAACCTATATATAGAAAACTAAATTTAAATATAGTAGTAGATAAAAGAGCTATATAAGACAAAAAAAAAAAGAAAGTCGTTAGAATGTACAAAAAAGAGCAAGTTATAACATATTAACATAAAATTCTGATACAAAAGTATAACTAATTTGGAATTGAGTTGCAGAGTTCTTAAACTACTTTTATCAATCACATGTTAAATTATATAAACATAGTAGACATACTAAACATATAAACATTATGAACATAATTTCGCTTGGTAAAAGCTCGTTAAGTATTTAGATCATAAATAAGTAAAAACGGTTCAAAAACTGAAAAAACAAAGCAGAAAATACAACGAGAATTATAGAGTAATGAATAAAATTGCAATAAAAACATTCGTTTGGACGGTGGATGAGATGAGGAGGAGAGATGTTCTGAATGAGCTCCGTCATCTCTAATCTCCACGTTGATCCACCGTTATGACTGATAGTGAATCCAATATTCATCGCAATCACTAAAATCGTCACCAGCCAATACCATTAGTAACAAGAAATATACTAAAAATATAAATATAATAAAACGAATGGTAATAAGTTTGTTGCGTGAATAGGTAGCATGTGCGTTTTTTTCATTTTATACCATCTCCCATTTAGAGATACTTTCTCCGTTTCATGTATCTTAGTATGTTATATGTTATACTATGTATGTTATTTCTGAATTACAAAACAGTAGAGCATGCACGTTTTAACCCTTAGTCGATTATATACGCTATTGCATGTATTGACTAAAAATTTACTTTCTATGAATTTCATTGACGATGTGTTCTGACAAAGATCAAGTAACAAAATATTTTTATTATTTACACTCCTATGAGTTAGTTGCCATATTTCTCATGCACTGATAATTCTTGCTGTCTATATATTTACTATGTAATTTCGACCTTATACTCCATGTATTGCTTGATCATGTTTCTTCGCGAATATTTGTGATGTATGATTATATTTGTATTAATTTTTGCTCGAAGGTTTCTTAAAATTTTGTATGGCCATTAACATTGTCCGCTTTTTGATATTAATATTTTTTAATCCAATAGCTTGGGCTTGACTTTGTTGTCGTTTCCCATTATGACAAATGGAAATGAAACTTTAATGCTTTTTCCCACAAATTGCACATTTACCTGAAGATAATCCAACGTTCGAAACCACGGTCGTGAAATGAAAATATTCTGTGGTAAATCGTATAAGTTTCATTTCAATTTGTCATTAATTTTTATTTTTGTATTTCCATACACTAACTTCCAATAGTGTTTCAAATACTAAATATATTTTGACGTATACTGACTACACCTGTTGAAGTAATTAATTGCTAATTTGTAATTTTAATAATTAATGTATGTATGTACTACTTATATGTACATCTACTCCTTGATTGTGTACTTATATTTTCCCCCTCTTATATGTTAGCAATTGATGTTTGCAAATGTCTCTCACACGCCTTCCTTCGTTGGTGTTCTCCTGCAGACGATATTTTTTTCCTTAAAATCGCTTCGTTTTTACATTCACAGTTCTTCTCATTACCTCACATAATATCACCTTCAATTAATTACTTTTCAACATCCGACGATGGGCTTGATGAGTTAAGAGACTTTAGATCTTCTCCTAGTATAGATATATCATTATTGTTATATAATCGTATAATCTTCTCGTGTATTGTCGGTGTATACATGTGCACGGATGAGCTTCTTGCCGGAATACGGTACGACGCAAGCCCATTCGTTTAGTCTATGTGAGAACCCTGCAAGCAGCCTTTCGGCGTGTGGCAGGGGGTGCAAGTACCTTGACTCTATTTTCCTAAACGGTTCCTTTCGCGTATACTTCGCGGAAAAAAATAATTTTTGAAACGATTCGTTCTAGCATCTATTTCCCTAATCTTTCTGGCAGTATCAGAACGGTCCATATAACAGGGGGGTTGCATTATATCGGTTACATCATCTGAGAACGTACTTTATCTAAACTTATTTAATAAATTTATCCTTTGAATTTGTCTTCTATCTTCTAATGATTCCCATCCTGCTCCCTGTAACATCTGCGTAACACTCACTGTTTTATCGAAGCAATTCTTTACAAATCGTATCGCCTTTCGTTGTACTTTTTCTAAATCCCGAATATGACATTTCTCGGCCCATACACTACATGCATACTCAAGGTGAGGCCTAACTGACGCTAAGTAACATCGCTCGCGAACTTTTTCTTCGCTCCTACCCACTATTCTTTTAACGAAGCCGAGTTTCTTAAGTGCTTTTCACATATATTTCGGATGTGGGTACTCCATGATAGATTGTTCGTGAGAGTTACTCCAAGATACCTCACCTTATCTACTGTCATTAGGTTTACCCCTCGGAGGCTGTAAGAACAATCATTAATTCTAGATTTTCTTTCGAAGAAGTTAATTGGTGAATATCAAGCGTTTCCTAGCTCACATTCACAAATTCATTTCTTATCAGTTTGGGAGTTCAGCACGTCCGCTCCGTACGAAAGATGGTATTTGTGAGAGTGGCCTGGGAAAGAAGATAGGGCGGATCGGAGTCAATAAGGAGGTCATGTCCCCTCTTTCGGATGGCTGACAGCTGAATAGCGATGGGCGTGAAGGAAAGGGTTGTCACGGGAGATGAAATTTCCCTGATGGCCGCAGGGAGGCGTGATTGATTGACTGTGGCGAGAAAGGGTCGTGTCTCTGGAAACAGATACGACAAGATACGTTTTTGTGCGCGTGAAAAGGCTACAAGGGAGGCTCATGAGGGGAATGTTTGTGAAGGGGAAATAATAAGGGTGGCGTATGGAAATTGTTGGTGAGATGTGTGACGTTGGCTGGAATTTAAAACTCAGTGAGGACTCATAAGAAGTATGTTTGGTAATGCAAGAAATGTTTACCTAGAAGCATTATATAAAATGAATCTAACATTTCCGATTTAATTAGTTTAATATTTGGCTTACATTCGGAATGGTTTATATGCTTTGGTATTCTTCATATCCTTTAAAAAATGCTCTCATAGAGATACTCTATAGAATTTTTAGATAACCGTTAGCTTTGGGATTAGGAGATTGATACGTGTGATGATTTTATATTACTGTGTCGTCACCGGGCTTCCCAAGGCGGTCGAAGATGACTCTAGATTTTCCACGACTTTTTTTCTGCGAACAATACGCGAAAGCTACCGTTTAGAAAAATTGAGCCAAGGTGCCTGTACCTCCTGCCACACGCAGAAAGGCGGCTTGCAGGGTTCTTACATAGACATAAAAATCTGATGTTGCCAACACATGACTTTCTCCATATTTATTGAAAACAGAAGCCTATGCCGGTAATACATAAATAATTCCAAAACAATGAGTGTTACAGGACAATGTTTCATACAAAAGTTGTAGTAAAATACATTATCTATATCTTTGGTACGTAATTGTATATACCTACATTGCATTTTGACAAAGATATGTATGAAAAACCTCCATTTCTGGATAAACAACATCTTCCGGTTAACCATTATTCAAGAATAACTCCTAAACAATCAGTGTCATGAAAGCATGTTTCATACAAAAGTTGTAGTAAAGTACATTATCTATAACCTTTGTGTGTAATTGTATATACCTATATTGCATTCTAACGGAGATATTAAAGAAACAAAATTTTGTTCCGGTTTAACCGGAACTTCCGGTTAAGCTATACTCACCAAAAACGAATCCACTTTTGGCATTGTTAGGAAAATACAAAATATGAAGTTTGAAAATATGAAGATATAAGAAGAAGAAAATGATCGGAAAATTACTTTTTAAGATAGAGCACGCGCAAACTTCTTTACCACAGACGGACACACAGACTCACAGACACACAGACAGACATGTTCGTGAAAATAGCGAAAATGAGCTCTATGGATCCCAAAACATCTATTCCCGTCAAAATCTGGAGGTCGAATTTTTTTGCGAATACAATACCTTCTCTATACTACGTATAGGGAGAAAGTAAAAAGTAGGAGACCTGGATTCGTGACCCATTCATGTCGCTATTTTTCACTAATATTTATCTTAAGGCCACCTATCTCTTGTTCTCGATACCTTCATTTTCCCTTCACCCGCGTTGAAATTCCACTCGTAAATATTTTCTACGACTTTAATAAAAATCTTAATTTAATTTCCTTTCTTTTGGTACCAGTCTCGACTTTGTGGAACCATTATTTCCAGTTTAATTCTGCAAAAGAAAAAATGTCTGCTATCGATCAAAACGAACATTTCGCGCATTTTTATGTAAACATTTTCCTACGTCCTGGAGTCGAACCCGGCACTATTACTGAATTAAAACCTTCACAGCATATACTTTTAATATTTATTTCAATTAACTTCAATTTTTATTTTATTTCAATTGTCTTCAATGATCACTTCATCATTTAATCATAATCACCGCAGCCGGTTTTGCTTCAGTCACTTTCCATCCTGCCTTTTCCCAGACGAAGCCAGAATACGAAACTATTAAACTATCAGAATGAAGTGCAGAGCTCTGCGAAATCAATCCGAGGAACGAATAAGAGTGACGTCATTGCTCTCCAGAGTTGTCCTAGGGACCGCTCTCTCGTAAAAATGCCCTTCTTATTTGCGATCGTTCGTAACGACCGTTGTGACGTGGGTCTCTCACCAGAGAGACTACGTCACTTTCGCTGACGTCACCGTGTCCCCTCTTCACTTCGACGTATTCCGAACCACTTCCGATTTTCATAGAATTTTTTCCGTTAACGACGTACGGTTTGTCAAGCCGTCAATTTACTCTTGGGCGAAATGGTAACTTCAGTTCCTTAATAAAGCTACTTCGACCGCCTAATCCGAATTGACGAAGGTGCGGCAATTTCTCAATAAAGAATTTGGTTTTAGCAAAATGTTAATTTTATTCTTTTCTGGGCCAACCTGCCCCATCGCCATGTTTACAATAAATTCTATTAGTGACAAAAACCACTGAAGCTATATCGAATGTATGCCATACAGAAATAATCCTTAAACTATTACCTTTAATTATACTACTCACCTGTTGCGCCTAAAGTAAGCTAAAGTTAAATAAAACACATTTAACCGACGAGTAGAATTTTACTGAAGCACGCATAAAAATAATTAATCATTACAACTTGTCCAAAACTGCTCCGCCGGCAATATTGGTCCTTTAGATGGAGGGGGACAGTACTAACAACCTACTGTTTGATTCCTAGCACGATCTAGCGTTTTTTGTATTAAATAACTCGACTGGGCCAACCAGCCCCGGTCTCCCCTATACAATTACCTACATAAGTTATAGATAATGTTTTTTACTACAACTTTTGTTAGAAACATTTTTCTGTAACACTCATTGTTTTGGAGTTATTTATATATTACCGCCATCGGCTTCTGTTTTCAATAAATATGGAAAAGTCATGTGTCGGCCACATCAGATTTTTAATTCTCCAGTTGGTGAACAATACTGTTGTATTACTCTCACAGAATTCCACGTACAATCGACGGCGACGATATTAATTTTGGAAGACTTTTAACATGGACACAAGAAGCAAGGAAAGGATCTCTGTTTTTCCCGGCGTAGTTGCTGAAGGAATAGTCCACCCGGCTGGAGCCCCTAGAACCATTCCTTCACAGCTTCGGTCGATTCGGGTGTCTTCAGTTATGCGGTTAACACAATCCGAAGACATTTTCGAATCTCGCGCCGTCCGTCGATGACAGCGCATTTCGGGAATGATTGATGAGAGGTCGTCGCTCAAACGAATAACCTCGCCCCTGGAAAAATCAACGGAGTCCGAGTGGTAATTTGTTATGCTAAAACACCTCCTTGTACAATAATATCCACGCTAAGGATGCTCTACTGAAATTCAACGGCCCCGACGTATATAAATCATGTTTTACGAGTGATGTCCACTGATGTAAATGACACTGAGATTTAGAAGCTCAACGGAAAATAAATACTTCGGGGACGTTTGTTGAGTTTGTGCCGGGAAATGACCGAAAACTAATTTGAATAAAGGGGATGTTCTCATTGTAATGAATTCACTCCAACATTAATATGATTCCATCTTCTTAATGCAAACGGCAGTCATGTCTGTTTTCACACGTTAATGCGGCTGAGATGGATGAAATCAGTGCAGATGATATAACCTACGTGACTATACTTGAAACGATGTCAGCATCTACGTGTATACCCTGCCTTTCGGCGCGTGGCAGAGGGTGTAAGCATCAGCTGTCCGAACTATTTTTGTATTCGCAAAATAATTTGATCTCCAAATTTCAACGGAAATAAATGTTTTGGGACTCATAGAATTCCTTTTCGCCATTTTCCCGAATATGTCTGTCTGTGTGTGTGCCTGTCTGTGATAAACAAGATCGTGGGCGCTCTATCTTAAAAAGTAATTACCCGATCATTTCCAAAATTCATATTTAGTATTTTCCTAACAATGCCAATAGTTGATTAGTTTTTGATGAATATCGCTTAACTGGAAGTTGCGGTTTATCCGGAACAAAATTTAGATTCTTAATTATCTCTGTCAGAATGCAATGTAGGTATATACAATTATGTACACAAGTTATAGATAATGTATGTACTATACTACAACCTTTGTTTGAAACATTTTTTCGTAAAATTGATTTTTTAGGAAATATTCTTGAATAATGGTTAACCGGAAGTTGTTGTTTATCCATAAATGGAAGTTTTTCATACATTTCTCTGTCAGAATGCAATGTAGGTACATACAATTATGTACAAAAGTTATAGATAATGTATTTTAAACATTTTTCTGTAACACTCATTGTTTTGGAGTTATTTATATATTACCGGATTAGGCTTCTGTTTTCAATAAATATGAAGAAAGTCATGCGTTGGTCACATCAGATTTTTTACTCTGTTATTATCGCGTAATGTTCGCGGAAAGAATGAATTTTAAAACGACTTTTCCTAGCATCGTTTTTTCTTCATTATCGGATGAAATAGCAGAGGGGAATACTGCTTCCATACTTTCTCTGGGCTTTTTTAATTGCTTTTTTCATTTCCTAATTGTTTTGCCGCAGACTTTTTAATTCGCAAGCTCCAGTTTAAATCATTGATGATGGTGATCCCGAGATATTCAACTTAATCTACTGCTTTTACATTACTTTTATACTGGTAATTCACAAAATATCTGTCATCTGCTGCAAAATATGTAACCAATAAGTGATGCTGAATCATCAAATTTTAATTGAGTTCCTCTCATTCATGCGGTTGAATAGGAATGAAAAAATGATAGCATACTTTCTTTATTAAGGAATTTAAGGAAGGGAGTAGATCTATGTGACGGAACGTAAAAAGTACAGGTTTTTCCTCAAACCAGGACGAGATAGGCGAGAAGGAGGGAAAGTGAAATCTAAGTACAGAGGCCTATTATTATTCGTTATGGTAAACAAGAGAAGTCCGATAAAGTATTTCCTCCATATTGATGCCTTCTTGTATACGTATTTTCTCTTGGGTACTATCAAGTCTTAATGTCATAATTTTGTATGTTTGTACTGTTCGAACTACATCCCGGATGCGCCGGCGCTGCTGACAGCCGATCAGAACTTGCTTCTCTCATTTTTTTTCCTCTTTCACTCTTTCTGGACAACCACCTGATACACAGGTTCCTTTATTGTGAAAATCAGCACGTGCTCTGACTTGCTGTAGTCATAGTATAATTCAACATCGACAACCAGTCTACCAATGTTCAACTCATCCTTTTGTTAATATTGTTATCTTTATTTGTTTTAAACATATTCATAAGCAAAATTAAGCCAGGTATATTTATTTTTCCCTGCAGTAACATGTATCTCGTTTTAATGTGGAAAAAAGCGAAAAGCTTTCCAGTAATATCCTTATCAGTATTATCAAGCAATTCTGATTGGGAAATAAGAAAGTAATTAAAATACCTCTTGGAAAGGAGAATTTGCAACTACGGAGATAAAATGAGATTTACAATCGGCGAATAAATTTCCTCAGTCTTGTTAAATAAGACTCCATGAAAATTTGTCTAAAATATTAATAAGGTATTATATTAATATTATGAAGTCCAAAGTATGAAAATAATGCTCGGTTGAATTTCCAATATTTTATGCATTGGGAACATTCGTTAATTAACGTACCACTTAGCAAACACTGCCATAATTTTCTCTTTAGAACCACATTTGTCGTTTTTCGTGGGCGGGTTTGATATCTCAACGAACAAAACAGCACGAGAGACAAGAAGAGGCACTCGCAGAGAACAGGTTCTTTCGTCGTGGAGCCTCCTCACAAACGCTCTCTTTTTAACTTGGAGTTTTTTTTACGATCAGACTGGTTACGCTTTAATATTTTTGCGAAGAACGTCGAAAGAAAAAATATCAATTTTCATCAGTAAATTCGTCATTAAGTTTCGTTAACTTGTATTAGGTCCTTATTTCTTTAGATGTAATTTCAGAGATTTTTGAGAAGATAAGCATCGTGGTCTTCGAATCGAACTTCTCTATAAGTTCGTAATGCTTCACGAATTAGCACATGCGCAAGTTATTTTATAAGTACTATTCTTTAATCACTTACTGAAGTCAGATTTCGGGATGTGCAATATGCTGTCCCCATGCTTCTGCACTCCCTCTGTGCGAATACGTTTGTATTTACTATTCTATACGTTTGTATTTACTATTCTATACTATGTACAGTTAACTCCCGTTTATACGAATCGCGTTTATCCGAAATCCGCTTAAGGGCCGGGTAAGCAGACCGTCTATTGGGCCGCGCTCGGGCCCATGGCATATTGGGGAAGGAGAGAAATATTCGTTCTGAAAGAGCGTTAGTTTCTTGCATAGCGGCAAAAGCCTCTTAAAGTTGTAACTCAATGCTTAAACAAAATGCTCGGTCTTCGTGAAGGGCTAAAAAAATGTATTTGTTCACAATTCAAAACAATTTATTACAGGGAGATTTATGGAAAGTTCGGGCTTGAGAACGAAACGTTCGGGCCGGGCTCAACGACGAACGGGCCGGGCTCGGGCTCAACGACGAACGGGCCGGGCTCGAGCTCAACGACGAACGGGCCGGGCTCGAGCTCAACGACGAACGGGCCGGGCTCGGGCTGAAGTTTTCGGCCCGTGCAGACGTATACACACGCTATTCGACTGCGTTGCTCGTACAGCGTAGCCGGAAATAATTGGTGTGACCGCAAAGAAAAATCGACGTCTATAATAGCCATTAAAAGAATACTACAGTCATTTCCAGGTTCAAGTATAATTTGTGACTTAATTTCTAAAAATAACGTTTTATTGATCTTTACCTTCTTACGTGTTTCTCATTTGCTTGTGTGTACATGCTGCAGTGTTTTTTCTATGTAAGAACCCTGCAAGCCGCCTTTCGGCGTGAGGGTGACCTTGACTCTATTTTCCTAAACGGTTACTTTCGCGTATACTTCGTGGAAAAAATGAATGTTTGAAACGATTCGTTGTAGCATCTATTTCCCTAATCTTTCTGGCAGTATCAGAACGGCCCGTATAACAGGGGGGTCGTATTATATCGGTTACATCTTCTGAGAACGTAATTTCTCTGAACTTATTTAATAAATTTATCCTTTGAATTTTTCTTCTATCTTCTTTTGCGCTAAACATCGCTGAATATTCAATTCCGCAACATATTTTTCTTTGCATACCACATCAATATATTTGTGTGCAAATCTTTCGAAATTATATCCTAAGGTTCGTCGGAAATAAATTAGATTCTACGTGTAAACATCGTGAGAATGATTTTCGTAATCTCCTTGTTATTGTTTGCGTTTCATCAAATTGGTTCGTCACAATGAGTGATTTCGCAGTCACGTTCCAAACACAATCGAAGTGACAAGAATTCTTTTTTTCTAGAAGGAATTTTAGCACCTTTCAATGTCGATGTCTCGACGGAATCTGAGCGTGATTTTATAAATTAACGCTAATTGTCTCGCTATTTCGGCTGGAGTTTAAAGCTCTCTTTTTACGATTCCAATTCCCTCTTTTCCATTTTTCTCGCGCTCAACTGTCTCCTCGTAATTCAGCCTTTTACAGCCGATCAGGTGATTTGTAATGTTCGGTTATGTGCTGATACATTCCGCAAATTCGCTTTATTTATTTAATTATAATTATAAGGACTGTAAGTATGCTCTAGGCCAGGTGGTGGTCATCTTTTCTTAGGGGAATACATTACCCTGCCTCACCCTAGTTGAGAGGAAAACCCCAACTCCCAAATGCAGTACATCATATAATTCACAATTAAATTAATTCAATTAAAGTATACAAGTAATTACTATTTACAATAATGCAATTAAAAAACATATAAAACTAAAAGTTACAATATTGCCTATAATATTACAAACAATTCTAACTATGCAAGAGATAATATATGTAAGCAGTAAACAGAATATAGGTAAAAACATTGCTGAATATATACTAAGGATTTATAAGCTATTACTACGGAATTTCTTTTTAAATTGCTTGGAATTTTTCGGCATTGGAATGAGAACTTCTCCAGGTAAAGCATTCCAATCTTTTATACCTCTATTTATGAAGGAGTACTTTGCCAAATCGGATTTCTGTTTATTTCGTAAATGCTCTCTGTACTGGTCCAATCCTTTCTGCATACGAGATCTGTAAAGTGAAAGTAAAAGTATGTATGTATGTACTTACAATAAAGTGATTAGTAAATTTGTTTTACAATCTCTATTCAAATTCACTTTAATTTTATTCCAGGCTCCTCCGCGGAATAAAAACTCACGGAAGGCTTCAGAATGTCCAAACATCAATGTAAGTTGTAATTTTCTAATTTTTCTTTCTATAACATGACTATGATAGGTTCAACTACGAATTGAAATTCAGTTTATCGCATAATTAAGAGAAATTCTGAGTCCTTTTCCTGAGCCGTACATAGCGGATACCGGCTTAATTGATGGAATATTTTTTATAAATTAGATGAAAATTAAAGTTATTGCTGTCGCGAATCACAGTATTTTTCGTAAATAGAAAACAAAGTATATTTTATTCACAGTAGATCGGAATCCTTAAAAGTAACGAGATTATATTTTATATTAACACAGCTCATTTCAAGATAATACGTTCTCGAAAATGGTGGGACATTAATACGCTCTGGCTGATGTTGATTTTCGACACTCTCAGGAGTATGTTGGATGCAAGTAGGATTTAATATAAGATTTATATTTTCACAGAAGAGGATTTAAAATTATAACTAAGTTAGCATTGAAAACGAACAATTTTCATTAATACACCTACATATTATCAAAATTCTATTAGTTTGGCGCCAAAATCTATTCCAGCGATGAGTTCAGACTTAATTTTGTGGTATGGAAATAAAACGAGACCTGATGATGCGAAACCATGTTCGCCGTGTGAATGTAAGTCATTCTGTGGTTAAGTAAACAGTTTATTATAGAAGCTGTGGCATTCTCGTAGACACTGCGCAAGAGGCGGATGTACTCAGAATCTATCCCTTGATTCTTCAGAGCTTTCAGAGTGGAGGAGGTACTTACCGAGTCGAAGGCCTGTTCATAATCTACAAAGCAAAGGACGAGTGGCATCTCGTATTCATTCGTTCTGTTTATAATTTCCTGTAATGTGTGGATGTGGTCATAGTGCTGAAGCCTTTCCGGAATCCCGCTTGTTCTCTAGGCTGGGCTGAAGACAGGGTCATCTTAAGACGTTCCGCTATTATCCTCATGAATGTTTTGTAGACAACTGGAAGGAGGCTAATGGGGCGATAGTTCTTCAAATCTTCTTTGCTTCCTTTCTTGTGCAGAAGGGCAATCCTTGCGTGGTTCCATTCCTTGGGAATCATTCCTTGTTTTAGACAATTACTGAATAGTTGTGCTAAAACATTAGCAATCTCTGTTCCACCAGCTTTCAGATATTCCGCCAACACCCTGCTCCTCCTGCTTTCCCATTCTTCATCTGCTTAATCGCCGCCATTACTTCTTCTGGGAGGATTGAGAGGAGATTTTGTGAGCTTTGGCTTTCATCTTGGTTCTCCTCTTCGGCGTTTCCTATCTTCTTGTATAGGTTGCCAAAGTATTCTGCTACAATCCTCAATATTGCTGGTCTGTTATATGTTGTGGTGCCATCTCCTTTCTGTAAGGCTAAAATCTGTTTCTTACCAATTGCTAGGCGTCTTCTAGCCCTCTTTATGCTTTTGTTATTTTCTATGGCCTCTTGCACAATCTTTTCATTAAAATTCCTCACGTCTTCCTTGATTGCTACTCTGATGGCTTTGCAAAGCTCGGCATATTCGATATTATCTCTTGGAGTGTTTAAATTCTTCAGTTCCTTCCGTCGTCTCATCATTTTCCAGGTTCTATCACTAAATTTCTTATCCTTAGGTTTTCTTGGCATGCTTGCTACTTCCTCTGCCGCTTTCTTTACAATTTCCATAACTTTGGTTTCGATTTCTTCCTCCTGAAGTGCTGAGAATCTATTTCTAAGTTCCAGCTGAAACTTTTTCTCGTTATCTGATAGTTTATCAATATTTATCTCCTCCTTCTTGCAAGAAACCAACTTCTTTCGTTCCATTCGGGGGTTAATATTGATTCTGCATCTAACAATTCTGTGGTCACTTGCAGTGTTGAAATTATTCAAAACTTCACAGTTAGTTACAGTGTAGAGTCTGTTTACCAATATGTAGTCTATTTCATTTCTTATTCCATTGGGACCTCTCCACGTCCATTTCCTTGTAGGATTTTTCTTAAAGTATGTATTTGTTATATACATATTGGTGCATTCTGCAAACTCGACTAAGCGGTGACCTCGCTCATTTCTCTGGCCCAGTCCATATTGTCCTGCGACAGTGTCATCAGTTTCCCGCTGCCCTACACGAGCATTAAAATCTCCCATAATGACTTTATAGTAGTGGGCCTCCTTGTCATGTTCAGTGCCGAGAGTTTGGTAGAAGTTTTCAATTTCCTCTTCGCTGCTTGCCGCTGTTGGTGCGTAGACTTGGATAACCTGTACTGAGTAACGCTCATTGATCTTCAGTATGAGTTTACAAATTCTATCTGATACACCTTCGATTTTCACCACATTATCCTTCCATCTCTTGTTGATCAAAAATCCAACGCCTCCATTTCTTCCATCCTTGGTACCCCTGTAAAAGAATAAGTGTCCTTCCTTCAGTGTAAGTAGCTCCTCTGATTTTCTTCTGACTTCGCTGAGACCGATGATATCCCATTTTATCTTCTCTGCTTCATTGAGTAGTTCCAGCAGTCGTTCTTCACTCTTCAAGCTGCGGCAGTTGTAGGTTGTGAATTGCAGGGTAGTAATTCTTTTCTTCATGATGGACCTCTTCAATGCCACCACCTCCCGGACATCCGAATGGGTGGTGCTTTTACGTCCGGATAAATTTCCATTAAAGAAGCTCATCATGAAAATTGTATTTGTATTTGGGGGGATTAGGACAATAATTCACCAGGCTGTCCTACTGCCGGTTGGTGAATGCCACTTTCATTATTTGGCCGGAGATATTGTTGAAGCCTTCTTAGCATGGTTGAACCTGGGCTATGCATCGCCTCCAACCTCCGTGAACACCCCTCCGCCCCGATGAGGCAATGAACTGTGGCGGTGATGAGGAGGGAATATATATATATATATATATATATATATATATATATATATATATATATATATATATATATATATATATATATATATATATATATATATATATAAATAAAAAGAAGAGGTGAAAATAAAAGAATTGGGGTGTTGGGAAAAACTCCTCGGCTGAAGGCTTTCGGAGAAAAACCCACTGTGCGGGAAAACGCTCACACAAGAAGGGGAGCGAAAAATACCCGCGAAAACACACATGGAAATAAACACAAGCAGGTATATCACTAGTTGCATAATTGTTGTCCAATATTGTGGGGTAAATTTCTTGGTGGTTGACTAGGGATGTCATTTACTTGAAAAGAATGAAGAAGAAGACGGAAAATAAAGAGCTTTCGGAAATGCGATTTAAGTAATGGAGGCCTTAAAGATTGAGATTAATAAGCAACTATAATGTAATTAATAATCTACACTTAAATATTATATAATAGTTATAATGGTAAGGATACTTAAAGTTATATTGATAGATAAAGCATGATTTTCCTGCTGTACAAATATTAATAAATCTAATAATAGTATTAATACTAAAAGAAAGAAAAAGTGGTATATGTAGAGGACACGTGTGCAAAGCCTACCGAAAGATTAAAGTGACGTAGGAAAGTAGTTTGCCTTCGGAAAAAATGGAACGAGCGTGGGAGTTGACAAACCCTCAGCTGGGGCTTCCATCTCCTCCTCTCTTGAAGGAATGGTATTCCTCATCTCAAAATTACTAAATTGTATTCCTCCAGTTTACCCGAAACATTTTCGTACTCTTTTCGTTTAAAACACCCTCTCGGAATTCTCAGTTTAATGTTCCATCGGCTATTGCCTTCACTTTCATGAGTTATAGCTAGTGGTATTTGAAACTGTTTTTATTTTGTCTGAAATTTGTTGATTTGAAAACTAAATTATGGTGTTTTGTGCTTTTATTATGTTTCTTAAATTTGGTGTTACTAATTTTCACAGAGTCTCATTTAAGCAAAGGAATAATATTAGGCACACTTTAGCATAAACATTAAAAGCATTGAAAATATTATTAACTGTAAATTATACAAAATATTAAATTAGATTTATTTAAAACTGTGCTGTTTACACCTAAGGGAAATGCTTTCACAGCTGCAGATCAATAAAACATGATATTTTCATGAAAAACATATTGAAACGATAGATGTTAGGAAAAACAAAACATATTTCTTCTTGGAATTAGGCGAGATTTTGTGATAATCCAAAATGGAAAGAAAGTTTAGTGCATTTATTGCAAAAGGTCAAAGCTGAATTCGCGTAAGCAAAGTTGTCATGAGTAATCAAAAATACGACAAAAAATATGTAAATAATACAATTATATATTTTACATTTATTTAAATCATACCAAAATTAAATTTCCTTCTCTTACAAATGATGAATGATGCGAAAATCACCAAAATCCGTGCTGCGTATTTAAACTGTCGAAATTAGCGTTATTTCGCTAAATCGGCCAAAATTCGCTTTATTTGTTGGTTTTATCGCTTATTGCGAAAAACAAACACTTCTAGTTATGAGGATTAACGGTGATTTAGATCTTACTAATCTCAGTTCTTTAATCAAGGTTTACTTTAGTTCTTTTTTTGAGATCCCGCTCTAAATCAATTCAGATGCCACACGGATTCTATTTGCTGACTCCGGTTTCCCTTTAAAACATCCATTTATATATTATATTATAGTTATAGCTAAAACAGTTTTCCATTTGCATTAGCTTTGAAGAGTTTTGCGTAGTCTTGTGCTGCTTCCCGGAAAACATCCTCTTTCGTAGTTCGAGTCCCACGCTCTCATTTGCGTCACCTGTGGTTATGTTTCTGTTTATCCTTGTTAATGAATGCTAGTTTAACTATCAACAAACTCTTATTCGTCCTACGAAATACAGCGGAAGATCTTTCGCTCAATCCTGACGATGGAAACTATTCTTGTTTATCGTATGTGTCATCAAAAGTGCTGAGAGTAGTGATTTTCGTTTATGGTGAGCTGGCGTTGACACTCCTAAGTTGTGTGTGTTCAAACAGTGTCTATATTAATTTATTAGTTATTTATCATTATCGCTGTGTGTAAATTGCTAGTCTTATGAAAATTCACTGAATTCAATTTAACGTTTAAATTACAATAATTAAGTATGACTTGAAAATGGCAGAAATAGAAAAGAAAAATAGTATTTACTAAAATGTTATATTTGTTTAGTACTGAATGAAAATGTTGATCTCAATACCTTCGTTCCCAAAATGAGAACTTTAATTTTACCGAAGTAGCCACTACTAAGCTAAAAATGCTATTCTTTGGTTAATTCTCTGCCATTACATCCAAGGATCTTCGGTTGACACACACACAACATGTAAAACCGTTGCTGTTTTGATGTTGCGTGTGAAGGACTCTGTGAAGCGGTCCGTGGTAATGAGGAAGGACGGTTTACATACATAATGTACGGTAGAAGTCCATTGTGCGGGCAGACGAATGCAAATCCAAAAATTGACATGAATTTACGGGAGCATAATCCTTAAAAAGAAACCACTCTACTCCTTGTAGTGCCCCCTTTGCCGCTCGCCTCTCACACTTCTTTACTTCCTCAAACTCTGCAAACTTTTCAAATGTTATTTAATTATTGATAACCTTACTGCTATTTCGTAATTTTGTTAATTATTTTTTCATCTAAATAAGGATAGATTTCAAAGTCCAACTGAAATGAATCTAAGACTGAGACAAAAGCCGTTTAAATACGTAATTTCTACCATGCACCAAAATAAAACAAAACAACTCCTTTTTATTATTATAATTATCACAAAAATTAATTGAAATTTAATTTGATTTCTTCTACAATTGATGTTGATGATAGCTGTTGAAACATACATTGAATACTTCTTAAATTAGTAATCCGGGAATTTCTATTGTTTCCATAGCGACCTACTTACAGAAAGCTTACTAAAAAGGCTTATGGAGTATTTTTAAATCTCTAATTCATCAAAAGACCTGTTCCAGTTACCTTCCTTGCATACGCTGGAAGATTGTGAAAAATGCTTTAGTCATCAAATGCTCAAATCATGCTACTCCTTCCCTGGCCGATCATTTGTTGACAAGTAACCCAATGGAATGCATACTGAGCTAGACGTAAATACGCTTCGTGAAAATTATTTAAGATGTGCATTTATTTTATTAATTGGGAATTAGATATTAATGTAGGTAAATGCTCCGTAGTTGATTTCTTCGAAAAGAAAAAATTGCGTCCAAATCACCCGTAAAAAATTAATGGAATTAACATCAAAGTAGTAGATTCAGTTGAATATCTCGGGATCAACATCACGAATCACTT
This sequence comes from Sympetrum striolatum, assembly GCA_947579665.1. Classification (NCBI taxonomy): domain Eukaryota; kingdom Metazoa; phylum Arthropoda; class Insecta; order Odonata; family Libellulidae; genus Sympetrum; species Sympetrum striolatum. The sequence continues at coordinate 796,384 of OX388349.1, forward strand.
AACCCTCATATGGATTTACAAATTTAGTTACGTCGTTGGATTTACGGCGCCGCAGAGGCGCTGCGGTATTTTTTGTCATTATCTTCCAAATTTGGCTCTTCTTAGCAATTTTTTTAATTGATAATGCTACTAACTTCTATATTCTTTATTTTTAACTGTGTTTTGTTCGATTGAACCCATTATTACAGAAGTTATGAATAAAAACCTTTAACACTGCATTATTTTCCATTTACTGTCAAATAATGACAGAGGCCATAGAAATAACACCCTTAGGCTAGCCACGAATTTCTAAAATCTATTATTGTATTTAGATGAAGTTTTGTAAAAGAACATTGTAAAAAAGAAAAATTTATGATACTTGGATAATAGATGAAAGAAATTTGACATAGCAAACTTGGCCCTATGTTAAACAATAATAAATGATTTAGAAAGCTTCATCGTTTAAATATTATGGTTATAAATATAATATACCATTTCATGCGTAAAATAAGAACCATTAAATGAGTATTGACAGGCCAAAATAGCGACGAGAAAACTCGCGTAGCCGCAGCGGCGCCGTAAATCCAACGACGTAACTTTTTCCATTAGTGGCCAGTAAAATGAAAACTATACGCACTATGCGGGCAAAATTAAACTTATCGACTAAGAATGCAGAAAAAATAGACTACTGAAAGTTTCAGCAAAATCCATGGGATTGGGCAGTATTTAAAGCATATTAAAAACCACGAGCGCCGCAAAGGCGCAGTGAATCCATATGAGGGTTAAATTGGAGCACGCATATTCGAAAAATCTGCGGCAAAGCAAGTAAAAGGCTTGGCTTTGTAAAGCGTATTGTCGGTAAATGCGATGAAAAGGTGAGAGAGCGATGTTATTTCACCTTGGTCAGACCCCTTCTGGAATATGCGGCAAGTATATGGGATCCGGCGGATGAAACGTGTACTCGCGAACTCGAGAAAGTGCAGCGTAAAGCGGTTCGTTTTGTTAAGAAATGCTACGATAAAAAAGCAAAAAATGCTCTCAGACGTAGGTTGGAAATCCTTGAAAGAAAGGAGATTGGGCTGCGATTGCTTAATAAAGTCAGGGAAACTACATTTCCAGAAGATACCATCGGTATTATGATACCCCCTGCTACCTCGGTCGATCCGTTGATGACCGCAAGTTAAGAGAAATAGATGCTAGGACGAATAGTTTTAAAAATTCATTCTTTCTGCAAACGATACGCGACAATAACCAAGTAAAGAAGTAATTTAGATTAACTGGTGTTTACACCTCCTGCCACACTCCGAAAGGTTATTAATGCAGATGTAGATGTTTTCTTCTCCATTAAGGCAGAATTCTAGTGAATATTACTATTAATCTTTAAATAATAAAGACAACAAAATATTTAATATATAGGATAAATATTCGTAATTTCGTGATAAATTTTCATACATCTGTTACGCAATTTTCAGTCGTCATATTGTCTTCAATTTTGGTACAGAAAAGGCGACTGAATGTGAGACTTTCTGGACCGCTATTTATATTAATATTAATTGGAGTCAATATAACCACTTAATTTGAAATTGGAGCCAACCACTTGAAATTGCGTAGCAGTTGTTTGAAAATTTATCACGGAATTACAACTTTTCACTGTACGTGATGTTTCAAACAGAATGATTTTAAAATGCTATAGTTATTTACAAAACAACCGCGTGTGTCAATGCAGTTGGTAGTGTAGTATTTGAAATTATACTTCTTAATCTTCAAGAATTTGCAGATTAATTTTTTTCATAGCAGACTTACTGTTTATTTTTTTTATAGGATATTTAATCATATTTACTAATCTGGCCTCGACTTTGCGGTAGTCCTCCATTATAAAGAATAAAGAAAGAAGCACTTTTACTTTACGTACCTTTAAGCACCTTTACCACGCTGTAATTTATTCCACGACCATGTGGTACAGTATGGTAAAGGATATTTAATTGTTAATGTAATAATGATTAATGTGAAGTTTTAAAATCAGATTATTCTTTTTTAAATACCATTTACAATAGATTAACATAATTAAAAAATCTGATGTGGTCAGCGCATGACTTTCTCCGTATATAAGATTTAATTAATTATCTACGAGAGAATTTTCGAACTCTTCATTCAATCTAAACTTGAAAGATGTATACAAATACATTTTTTGTAATTTTTGTAGATAACTGTATACACCTAAATATCAGATTAATGGAGGAATTTTGCAAAAACGGAAATTTGCTTCGAAGAATAAAGCTCGACCTTTGGTTAACCGATTTACTCCAAAAACTATTCAACTCTGACAGCACACACCACAGTGCTATATATGAAGTTTGGTATTGATACGGCTAATTGTTTTTACGTTAGAGCGCCCACAAGCACACACACACACACAGACATCATTCCGAAAATGGTCAAAACGTGTTCTAGGGACCCCAAAACATGTATTTCCGTTGAAATCTCGAAGTCAATTTTTTTCATGAAAACAATACTTTCTCTGTACTACGTATATGGAGAAAGTAAAAATAGGATATTTACGATTTAAAATACAGTTAATTAATCAATACAATCAATAATATCTCAATGTATTATACTTCTTTCCAAACTATATTATTTAAACTTCCTATTCTCAAATATACAAGGTGGAAACATTCTCAATGGTTCCTGATGGATTGCATATTCTCATGGCTCTTAATTAATCATTAATTGCAGTACCGCTATTAACTTTTAACGAGCATTCCTAATTCACGTTAAGATTTTCATATCATCACCACTTATCCCCACGGACCTTTCTCTAAAGGAGTAGCAAATTAGCCGTATGAAGGTCATGGACCCATTCTTAGCGGGACATCTAATTCGCAACTGCAGAGAGAAGAAAAAGCGACTTTTTAAGCCGAGTTGGTACTCATCTTTTTGTTTCCTCGCATTAAATATACGGTTATGTATCGCCTCGGGGACACTTTCCTGCGAAGAACAGATTTATTGCACCGCATTTACGGCTCTAAAGTGAGGCGTTTACAAATTATTCACGTTTTTTATCGGGAGTTAACCTCGTCGCTGCTCCAAATGAAACGAGTCGCTGCAGCGTTTGCTGCCGATGATGGATGCCCTTCTAGCTACTGGTTTCTCCCCGTGCACTCCTCCTTCTATCGCACCAATCATTTGAGAGATAATTCTCTCCTTGAGTATGCGTGCAGTGTATCGGCCGAAAAGTGCATTTGAAATAGTACGACGGATACAGTTTGTAAATAAATGCTTCGCCAAATCATTGAGCATCACTTGAGGAGGCAGGATAGGATTTTAAAAAAAGGCTTATTTTACTTAATAATTATACAGAAGGTATGTACGTTAAGGTGGATCGAAAAAACTTTTAAAAAACATATACAAAATTTCAACTCGATAGGATTATGTCCTGAGGCTGCGAATTTTAGTCAAAATTTTAAGTGTTTGAATTTTGTCCTGATGATTTCTCAATGTTTCCGAAATGATTTAATGGCAAAGAAGTACATATATTGCTTGGTTGTTGCTGAATATTAAAGATTTAGTACGTTTGAATCAAGGAAAATGGATCCTTAGTTCGTCAAAATTCGTCAAAATACGCAAAATATACACAAATCTTACGGATGCTGGTTAGACCGTGGGGTGGGTCGTTTTGTCTTTTTTTCTGATAGAAATGTAATACCCGGCAATAGTGGCACACCCACATTACTGATATAATTTTCTTTCCAAATCAAAATCTATCTTTTGTGAGAATTTTTACCTCGAAGTTTCGAAATTTCGGCAAGAAACTGCCAAACAATTCTATTTCGGTTCAAATGAATATATTTTGGATAAATATATGCGACGAAAACTGTCACTCGAGTTTCAATATGACACTTTTATGCCTCTGTATGGATGACTCCTATGAGACCAGAATAGGAGGCGAATTCATTTACGATCATCGTACTTAACATTGTACGATCTTTGAGGATTTAGTCGATATTATGTCACTTTGGCTATTGTGATAATGCAGAAAATTAGGGAAAATCAGAATTGTTTTTTCCGAGTACGCGAAAATAATCTATTAGGATAATAGAGTAGGGAAGTAGAGGAAGCTTGAGACTACTGATTATACATATGTAGACGTGAAATTAATGCACATGCTGACAAGGGTTCGCTAACATTCACGTAGTTAGATGTTTCTTCGTGCATTATGAATTTGCAAAATAAGTAATGCCTGAAAGACGTGAAAACAAACTTTACCTTAATTTCTTATTGAAGTCTTTCTGGAGTCGAACCCGGCATGACAGCGTCCACTGAAATCGCTCACTCGTACTAAAGAGCACGATCCTAGTAAATTTCGTTTTTCTAATAATAAACCGAGAGTGTAAAAGATATTTTAAATTCACATGATTAATTTTCTTTTAAAGGTCTGTTATTTAAATGTTTCTGGCAAGCTCTTTCTTTTTTGCGAGAAGGTGTAACTGGTTTCTCGCGCCTGTTTTTTTGTATAATTCAATTATAAATTTCTCCCAACGACTGCGAGACGCTGATTGGTTTTTGTTTCCGAAAATTACGAACGTAATGGACAAGGGCACTATTAAAAAGATTACAAATTCTGTTAAGTGGAGAGCTCCCATTCGTATTTTTCAGAGCTGTCCATACAGTTGCATTAGTGACGAAGAACGTTAATTTATTTTGCAAGAATGTGAAGCAGCACAGCCTTGGAAATGAGAATAATAAATAAATAACGATACTGAGAGAATAATTTCTGAGGAACAATTTTAATCTATTAAAATCAAGATACATTTAGGGTACTAATATTGTCGTATGACACTCTCATTTATGTGGTATTCGAGCCTTCTTCGGGTATTCTCAGCTTTTCCTCACCGCATTGAAAATTCGAGGTCCATTGGGGGGCTTATGCATGGAATGAAAATTTCTGCGAAAAGGGGACAAAAAGGAAACACTTCTTCATTGGAAAAGCCGACATTTACTGAAAATGTTTTCGAAAGTATGGAAGAAAATTATCCTGTTTTCTATGAACATAATGGATTCCCATAAAATCTGTCTCTTTATCCTAAACTAAAGAATATTTGAATGCTAGAAGAATTATAAATACGAGTAAAAGCATATGAAATTTAATTATAGTCTTTATTAACATGCATTGTTTTAAGTTTCAATGTTATCGGGAAGGGATTTAAAAATATCTTAAAAATCGTAGCAATTTTTAATTTTTGTTGACACCTGGTGTCGAACTCAGGACCTATTTGTGGATGCAAATGGGCTGCTATAACTTTTTAGGACCTGACCTTAATTAATGCAAAGTTTGAAGTCCATATCATAGTGGAAAGGTCCTGAAATAAGACTCCATTTTCCCCATCTGAAATGCATACGACAATGTAAATGGCTCTCTGGGATCGAACTAAGGACGATCACGGAATGTTTTAACAGAGTAATTGAAATGTATCAATGATCCTATATGCCGAATTTCAAGTTTCTATATTATTGGGAAGGGGTTCAAAAATTCTTAAAAATCGGATCAGTTACTGATCGTAGAGACGCCTGGTGTCGAACCCTGGACATATTCGCAGCTGTGGACGATATAATGCCGGGAAGTACCTAAAATTTGTTTCCGTTATCTCCATAAGAAATGCATTGAGGAATGTAAATGGCTCTCTGATTCAAACCAAGGACCATCAGCGGAACGTTCAACGGCGAACATAAAAGGCATTCATGATCTTTATTCAATAATTAAATTAATAAAGAAGAGACTGGACTGGACCCGTAAAGCGAAGAAAATTTTTTTAAAAGATCGTCTCGTTAATTATTTACTCATATATTCGTAATGGATATTTAGGTTTATAAAAAAGGGTTAAGGCTTGTCTGCTGTTGTATTGAAATTTAAGTAGCTCTTTCGACGAAGGGTAATGTCCTCGTGAATGTGTGCAGAGTGAATTGCGCTGCTCACAAATCGCCCCTTTGAAACATCTGAAGAACAAATTGCGTAATTCTGTGATCCCGAAGACTTCAGAAGCACTTTTGAATACTCACACAGTTTTACTTGGTCCAGTTTTACTTTTACTTAGTCCATGAAAAGAAATATTTAGAGAATATTTCATAAAGTGTTCATGATAAAATATTTTAATATTTATCGAATATCGATTCGTTTTTATCATGTGTGTAAAAAATATATATCTGCTTCGTAGATATGCGGAGCGAATACGTATTATACTTATTTCTTTTCCACTTCACGCATTCTTCCACATTGTGTTCCTTGATGCAATGAAAGGTAAGTTTGCTCCAAACGGAAAGAATATGATGGAAAAGGAACTTGAACGAGAAAGTCTTTTTTACTGGAGGCTCAAACATCAACTTCAACTTCGAACAAATTTGGCAATATTTAAAAATAAGTGAATTATAATGATGTTTTGTGTTTACATGTTGGCTTTTCGTAGACTCTACGGAACTCTTGTCGAATTAATATAACTAAAATGCATAATAATGTTAAAATCCGTGGTAAAATCCTTTGGTTATTGAGATTGGTAATCCGCTATCGAGTAAATAATCCACTACAATCCTCGTGTCGATTCCGTCCTTATGTTCGGAATGTTTCCTTTTTCTAGTTCGCCGAGAGCATGTACAACATTATATGCTAGAAAGATTGAAATCAGCTTCCTCGGGTGTGCTCGAATCTTCAAATTAATGTCGACCAGTAGAAACTTATGCTTCCATAAGTAACGAATGAGTTTCCTTGGCTAAGGAAACCGACGTTTAACAAAACGAAGATCTTACATAAATGTGCTTTCATTATATTTTCACCGTTGAAATTCTTCAGGAAAAACCCGGTCATGTATTAATCTCTATATGCAGCAACGATGTCCATTTACTTTAATTGGATCTTTGGAAATAATGCCGCTGTGGGGTCAGACGACCAGATGCGACCAATTAGGCCACGCATACGATATGAGGTTCCCAGGTACGGCACCGAACACGTGTTGCGTTCCGATGGAACCGGTTGGAACGCGAACCGGTTCATCGAATTCTTCAAAAACATTTCTTCTCGTAACAAAACTTCTAATTGACCTCCGAGTCCCAGTTTCATAAAAATGTATATTTAATACAGATACATATTATATATTCAGAAATCAAAATGCATTCTAAAAGATGCCCTGAATTTAGTTATCACGTTTTGGTTGATTTTTGATTAAAATTGAAAGATAACCATATTTTCGTGAAAATTTAATGCAAGTATCTTATAATGGAATTTTATGATGGTAGACAGGGAGGCATATCATGAAATTTATGAGAACGACAAAAAATACAACTTCCGTGACATTTTTAACGCCTTGCGTACGTGTTAGAACGTAGCCAAGTCGGCTTTCGGATATTCTATTCGTATACTAAATAAATTTTAAATAAGAAGCACGGGAAATGATTTACTGAATAAACAGGAGATGAGAAAAATTGTAGGTAAATTTTCTCAGTTATCTATAATGTCATTCCGGGAAGTTTCGCCTAATACGAAAGAACTTGAAGAGAAAAACTGTAAGTATATGGTTTACAAATTTTAAATCTACTGCATAATTTTCCTTAATAAAATAATGTGTACCATAAAGTGATAAAATATGTTAAATCGTAGGTTTTTAAACCCGCTAGGTAGTTTTTTTCTGTATTCTTTATTCTCGCCATCACAGCTACAAATCACGATAGCATTTTAAAGGCTCAAAGACTTATGCTCTAGTTTGTGCTGTTAATTGTCCATTTTCGTTTTATGTTCATTTATTCTTTGTTAGTAAATCTATTGTCGTTAATTATGTTTGATTTCGTGCGATTACATTATTAATTAAATAATCGTCCCCTAATCTAAATTCTGCAGAATTAATGAAACAATTGGTGAAATATAAGTCGTCCTTACAGTGCTGTGACGAAGATTAGAGATGAAAATTATACTGCCGAATAATATAAAATATGACTATATAAAATAATGAAAACCCTTCCCCTTATATTAATTTTTTGAGGTACTGTGCTCTGAATTCTCGCATATATCATTTTGAGCTCGATTAGCTTACAAATGTTTTACCTTCTCACAAAAATTACTTAATCGGTTACCTGATATATTACTCCAGGAAACGATACTTTTGGAGCTGAACATTAGCTGCAATGATTACTAAAAAGGTATCCAATACCTTAGCAATGATGGATTGAATGAGTTTGAAATAGCGATAATGATCATGGAATATTAAAATTTTGATAAAATACGCGTAACTTATCCAAACATTTCTGAGGTTGTAAACAGCCATTCCCCTAATGCGATTGTTCAGTCCATGCATTTTACCAAAGAAAAAACCCACGTTGCGGGAAAACACCCACAGAAAAGGGGGGTGAAAAAAACCGCGAAAAACACTATAAAAATAATAGTGTGGTGTTGAAAATTACAAATTACAAATAATATATACATTAATCAATAAATTTATAGAAAAATAAGAAGTATTATTAATTATAAGAGAATAATATAACATTTGCTAAACCTAAGTGGGAAAGAAAAAATTGAGTACTAAAAATCACAGATATAATGAAATTTCCTACTTCTTAATATTTATCGAAGAAAAAATTTAATAAATAAATAAAGGTCAGCCAGAGGCGTCCGTCGAATTTTTCAAATTAAAGGTAGTTGAGAGAAAAATGTGAACACTTCTTCGTCTGTTCCCGTCCTTTCTCTATTGTTTCACTTATAGTGTTGTATATAACTTTCAGTTATAGACAACATCCACCGAGTCTTCCTTCGCTTACTTTCATTCTTATTCGTCTATTTCGCAGATAATTTCAACTACTTAATCTTCACCTGATGATGAAGTAACTTGGAAACTAATATTAGATAAAAATCGGCTTCCGAAATACGTGATTAGCGGTATTATTCTTTAACTTGTAATGAAGAAAAATACTGTAAATTTTCCACTTCACCAGGAGAAGAAAGGACGTCGTTTGGACGTCCAAGAGTCAATTGAAATCGTGAATTTTTCTGCGGAAAAAGGTTTCCTTACCAATAAACACACCTTCCCCCATACCTCACCTCTTATCTCCCTGCCCAAAAAGATATTCCCATAACCTCTCCTTCCCTTTTCCCTTCGGGACATTTAAGCAGTTTTACAATAATTTCTGTTCCAGAAGATGCCACTCCGGTAGCAAAACCGGTCGTAAGCAAAATAAAAGTGAGGAAAATGTACAGTGTTTTTCTTCATTACCTAAATGGCTTTCCACAAGGTAACGCCTGATCATCTAGATTTTATTCTTTAACTGACTGTATATTTTTAACTCCGATCCTCTCTTTTTTTTCTGAGGCCATGTGTGTTGTGGTTTTAAATTGTTCTTTCTTCCTCTTCCCCACTTCTCCTCATTTTGTTTCTGTTTCCTTTTTTCATTTCCTCCACCTTCCCACTCTTTTCTCATAATCATTTGCAGCCAATGATGGGGTTTTATTTCATTGACAATGGCATAATGAGATGGGAAATGACATTTTTGATCAGTAATTTAAGTATCTTAGGCAGTCAAGGATAAGTTATTTACGATAGCGCAAATGGAAATCAATTCATACAGAATTAATACTCAATGTCCTTCGCGATGCGTTTTAATTTTGTCTGATACTGAAATATCATACTCGAGATCTATTGACTAATCAGGAGCAGGGGCATCCGAGAAACTGGAATTCATGTATTTGAATCCTTTCCTCCCTTTGTGGAAACATCACTGGACATTATTAATTATATTTACATTTTACGCTGCAAGTTTGCCCTCCTGGCCAGGTGAATACATTACCAATATTACCAATTTCCTCTACTTAATCTTTCAATCTCCCGCCCAGTGAAGTTGCTCTGGAGAAAACTGATTTATCGAGGTGCACTTCGTGGTAAACACTCAGCGATATTTAATATTAATTAAACGATTAGCAAACAAACAACATATGGCCAGTGTTTCGCAGTGAAGCTATTAATGCAGATGTATTAATACGAAAATAAGTATTTATAATAATATACGCAATTGCGTTAGAATTTAGGTATGCATTGTATCAATATTTTTTTATTTCCCAGATGGTTTAAACACAAAAAACAAAATTTGATGTCTTGTTGATTACCAATAATAATTTTTAAATAAAATAAAATGATTGCCATAAATAAACCTTTTTATTTCATATCCACTTTAATTCTTATTCTAATGTACCTATATAAGATATAATAAATTTAAATAGAAATAATTATTTCCATATCCATTATGATATGCCGTTTTATTTCGAAAATTATATATATTATTCTAATGAATAATTGAGTTAATTTCAGACGGTTTTGGATACTTAATTTAAGCTTAATAATCAATAGAAAAAAGTGGCCCCTATTAGAACCACTATGGGGAATATAAGCTAAACAGTTTCGTAAGTGACCAGTGGTTCCTATAGGAACATATTACATAACATTATAAACAAACCTTTTTTTACAAATTACTTAATAAAACATTGTTGTAGAGGGCAAATATATGTCATTCACGTAAAAAAATATTGTCGTTTTGATCCAGGAATTCTGCCCTATAAAGGGTTAATTCCTTTACAGTCATAGACTTAACGTGATATTTGGAAATTGTCGGTTGATTTCATGCTCGACGTGGGAATATGTTTTTTTTTACTGGACGTCACTGATCTTTCGCCAGCAAATAAAAAGCGTTCGGAGACAGTCTTCGATTTCTTTTGGAAGTGAATGTCCAAATGTTCGACCGCAGTTTGCATGAGCGCTCTTCGAGACTTCTTTTGGGAAACCGCACGACTTTTCGCTGTCCTTGAAAACACGAAAAAAATCGAGAGATGGGTTTCTGGAGATTTCATTGGATTGCGGGGGAGAGAGTTTTTGTTTCTATAAGTTTGACGTGGTATGAGGAAGCGGGGTGAGGGATGAGGAAGTGGGGTGAGGGATGAGGAAGTGGGGTGAGGGATGAGGAAGTGGGGTGAGGGATGAGGAAGTGGGATGAGGGATGAGGAAGCGGGGTGAGGGATGAGGAAGTGGGGTGAGGGATGAGGAAGTGGAATGAGGGAGCGAAGGAACATTTGGACAGATTGGCTTCTGTCGAGAATCTATGGCCCCTCTCACATTTTCCAAATGAGTCTGACGTTGTTCGAATTGCGCTATTCTTCCTGGGAATAGCATTGCTCAATGTATTTGTTATTCGTAGAGAATTGTATGTTTCAAGTCTTTTCCGACAATTAGTTGTTCTTCCTTGAGCTCCGGAAAAAGTTTCCCTGGTTCAAGGAAATCGCTTTTTGAGGCGTACCCTCGCAATAAGAAATAATTAATCACTATATTTAAAATATTACAAATTTCTCAGAGTATTGCGATCAAAAGCACTGCTGTAGAAATTGAACATTACCTTCTTCTTCTGTCATTAATGGATGTTGCATTTCCTTCCTGTTGTCTCAGCATCCCATTGTTTTAAGTTTTCCATACAAATTAACAGCCACTCATAACTAACATAATACAAACTAAAATTAAGGGGCAGTCAATTCTAAAGTCAAAGGAGTGTATAATTCTTTGGAATAATTGTTTGACCATCTAAATTAATAAATTAGTCTTCCGTGCTAAATTTCTTAAAATTATTTCATCATCTATTATTAGAATTGTTACATTACAACCGAGCAAGCTTTCCCCGATTCCAGTCACTACGTTTTCTCGCAATCATCACACCTCCCTAAGGCAAGCCATTCTCAGTGTCTACGACGAGGACTCTTTTTTCATGGGAAGGCCGTTCGTACACATCAAGAGGTCGCATTTCAAAGCTCGTATTTTGCGATGGCATATTGCGAATTTGCAATAATTAATCTTAGGTTGTTAAGCCTTTAATGGGCACCGTTCGATGTGATTGCGGTGGTAACATCGTAACAATCAACACCGTAAACAAATAACGGTGGTAACATCGCACAAACTGAAGGCCTTCCGCTGGATCTTTCCTCTCCCTTTCCCCCCCAAGGCTGCAGGGATAAAGGGTTCCGGCGAGGGGTCTATTATGGTTTTAGGGGAGTGCACGTGGTATGTGCCATCCTCTCAACAACTGCATACGTTTGAAAAGCCCAGCGATATCCAGGATTCATCTCAAATACTATCACGTATTAAATACGGAAATCAAATGTTACTTCTACATTTCATACGAAACAACAAGAGTCAGTCAGTCATGGCACACCTAAGTGCTGCGGCACACCAATTGTTGATCTATAAAATAATAAAAAGTCACTTTTCTAAAGAATATCATTATATCGCATATTCAGTTTAGACCAAATAATAGGTGAAACAATTTTACAAATAAATCGAAATATATAAGAATTTAATCAAATCATACAGCTGCATTCAATTTGTATTTTTCGTATGTTAATGGATTCTATGTCGATTTATATATTTATTTATCAGTACCGATTTTCGCTACTGATAAATCGAATTTTTTCGTTAATTGATCCAAAGGAATATTTTCTCCGTTTTATTTTCCTGACTAACGGCTCAGAGAAATAAAATACTTTGAGTTAGTACGTGTAAGGTCTATCTAGCAAATCTCTTTATTTTTTTATTTTAGGTGTATTGTATTCCATTACGTGTTATTTATTTTTGTAGTTCTTTTTTCCGTCTTTATTTACTGTCGAATACTATTGAATCATTCAAATTCTTAGTAAAGGGTTAACTGCATGACAGAAGTAGTGAAAAATGATTTCGCCCCAAATTTAAAGCCTTTTTGAGCATAAATTAATTCTTCCTATCTCAAGATCAGATAAAGATGCATACATTTGCCTTAAATCTGAGGCTTCTGTGCATTCGCTGTTATTGTCTTCGTCTTTCCATCTAATCTGCACACCTAAATTAGGACGTTGTCGCTTTTTGAGCTTCCGTGTTCCATCAGTCAGGAGCATCGATGGCTTCTACGCCTATTAAAGACGCTTACAAAGAACACGAAGAAGATTTATTTCCATTGAAATAGTTTTCTACAGTTGTTGTCTTCGTTTCGCTTTGTTTCGTTTCACTCCGTCTTATTTATTCACCGTTGATTCACCTCTCGCTGCAGAAAGTTGTGGGAAGAGAATATTTGGCCTTCGAGACATTAAATTGGGGACATTTGAGGGATATTTTTATTCGTACGAATTTATGAATGTCTTTATTTCCTGTTATAATTTCCTTTATGCGTGAATTGATTGAGGTTATAATTGAAATTAAAGCATTATTTCAGAAAGAGTTTTCTCTTCGTCTTTGATTCTTATCAAGCATTGAAGAAAGTTTCCAAAAATAATAAGGGTTTAAGGCAGAAGAAAAAACACTTCTGCTATTACCAGACGATTTTTATAAACAACCGTGGTTTCAACCGCTTGGGTCCTCATCAGGTAAAAGGTACTTTATAATCCGAGCAACAAGAAGACAGGAAGGAAGGGTGGTGTAAGTGGTAGGGGGGTGAAAGGGCTTTGACCGTCGCAGAGAGGGGAAGAGATTGCTCATTGATGGTAATTGATGGCGTTGAATATTAAGGACCTACCGAAAGGTAGAACACTTGTGTAATATGAGAAAGTGGTACCTTTTCCGAAAGGGCATTAGGGCATGAAAGTGTTTTTAAAATTTCCAATCGTTCTTAGGAAAATTCTGTGGTAACAATTTAGAGTGTTTTCCTTTAGTCTTCAAGAAGGAAAGCTACCACGAAGTCGAGGCCAACTATTGGATCCAAGGCTCCTGAATAGATGCATTGATAGGAAAATTAAGAGGAAAATCGGAAAATACCAGTTAGGTTCTTTCGAGAGGTAAAGGAACGAGGGATGCAATTGGGGTGATGACTTACCGAAAGGTAGAACAATTGAGGGATTAAAGAAAGTGTTACGTTTTCGGCAATATTCCCTTATAATTTTAATTCCCTTGCACATTCAACGATCGCAACCGGACAACTCGTGCATTTTAGAGCAATTTGTATCGACTCAGAGCCAGTACTAGAATAAGTAAGACCCGTTTCGAGATGCCTCTCTCCGTAGTCATTTTAGAATTGAGGCGTTGGCCTTCGGTAGGCCCTGCTTCGCACCCTTACTCATCCAGGATTGGAGAAAGTCAATCAATGTTTATTTTTCTCCCGAATTTCGACGTATTCACAAACCCAGCTCAAAACATTGTTCGCCAGATAAATAATGCTTCAGTGAATAATGTCCCTCCGGGTATTTCCGCACTCATCCTCCAATTATATTCTCTCTTCAAGACTCGACCAAATCGGCTGATTTAGAGGATGTGACATGTGCGCTGCCGTTCGTCACTCGGGGGATATATCCGGTTCTAAGTAATGCTATTAAATAATGCACCTTTTAAAATAAACGAGTAAAATTTCTATGTCGCAATTGCCTTTCCACAAAGTCTAGATTCTAAATTGGATAAAGTTTTAAATTTGGAAGATCGTGATTGAGAATGTAATTTCTCTCGAAGCATCGAGTCGCCATCTTTCCCTTTGGAGGCGTTCTCACGATAAGAAAGTAGCTAGAGAAGAGGAGATTGGTATAAAAGCGCCTGGGGCTCTGTTTTGGGGGATGTGTTTGAGGTTGGTGATCGGCTTTGACCTTGGTCGCGGTCACTCGCCCTCCAAAAAACTCCTCCGAAATCCCGAGTCAAGAAACCCTCTCACGACTGCTGACGGCACCACTTTTTCCGCTTATCTTTCTTTCGATTCCGGTTCTCCAACACTCATTAGAGTCGCTGCTTTAAATGCCACGTTTGTTGTTACCCTTTCCCGCATCATTGTTGCGAACGCCTTGTTTACTGGTGGAAGTCAGCTGGTTTAAAGTAAGAGTGGTTGTTCCGACAAAATTGTTTATATCGAACGGATATGGAAGACAAATATGGTTTTGAGGAATGGATCTCTTCGACGCCATTACTTTCGAATGTTTTGGGGGTGCGTTGAAGTCACCACTAACTCAGTGTTTTCTGTGAGAATGTTTTAGTGATGCGTTGAAGTCACCACGCGAGTGCCCTTACTCAGTGTTTTCTTTGAGAGGATTTCTTGCGAGCTTTACGCAAGAATGAACTTCCGTACTCATGAACTTACGTACAAAACATTCCGTTTGGAGTGACTAAAGCCATCATTCGACATCGCTCATAAAAAGTCTCTAACTCTTAACTTCGGTAACGTGTCAATCTAATTTCTCTTGACATCTCTTTGTTGGACGTTTGGTTTTTTTCAGCTGTGGTTTTAAACATGTCGGACGAAGGTTATTCGATAATTTCGGATTTTTCAGATGGAGATTATATTTTTTGAGTATAAATTCCATCATATCCATGTTAGTTAACTGAAAAATCTTAATTATAGGAGTACTAACCTTTTCATTGCTAAATGTCATATGGTAATAAACTGGCCTTCGCTGTACACGGCTGAGTAGTTACAGCATACGCACATACAACCTATGTTTGTGCTAAAATCAGGGTTGCGCCTAGAACTAGTAAGAAGTTAATCGAAGCTTTTTCTGCGATTCATGAGCTCTAGAATTATAGAAAATACGCGTAAAGGCTCACAGAACACAATGGAAAGAAGAGAGGACTTAGAAAGACTTATGAGACTTTGTTTTGATTTAATATAGAGCATTAGAATCAGTATTTCAGTCTACATTCAATTAATCACTGAAGTTCTCTCAAAACTTCCCTTTTTTATTCCTCCATGAATTCAATTCTTCTGCGACTCCATCAACTATTTACAAATTGTTAAATTACCACGTAGTTAATTTGCTACTTTTTGAATTTACCGCGCTTTTACAGATCGAGCGGTGACTGAAACTCCTCGTCTTTCATACGCTAACAAAAGAAACTCACGTGCGAATGAGCGTCGTTCGATTGTTTTACAGATTGATTCTCAGTTTGCAATAATGTTTTCATGCACCTTTATACTCCGGGAACGCTTCTTTAAATTAAAATTACGTTCTTGTCAATATTTCCGCATTCAGATTTGAGAGAAATTGAACATTAATTTAATAATGCAATTGAATTTAATTAATTTCGCGGGTTCCTACATGCCCAAGTGGGCAGCGCTTTAGTGGAAGCGGTACCGGGTTCGATTCGTGGTTGAAACCTTTGTGCGAAGTGACCTCATCTGTCGTAGCACTTTTAACAGTAGTACTACTAGAAATAAGTCCGCTTCGAATTAGTATCATTCGATAGAAAGTATTTCGGGTAATCTCCGCGATGTTTATATTACTACTGGGTATAATGCGTCACAACGTCTCCTCCACAGCTTAGGTCATTCAACAATCGAACCCGGAACCGCTTACGCCAAAGCCGACCGCTGCCAACATGTCTACGCTGCTCACCGTGAGATTTATTTGATGCTTATAATGAACTAACTCCATCTTGCAACACAGTCTCTTTGATAGTTATTTATATAGCTCGTACTTATATTTTTTTCATTCAATAATTATGCTTCTTCATTAGGGCGAGCTTGAGACTGAATCCTTCGTCGTAGATTGTACAGTAGTTAAATCGAAGAGATAGTATGAGAAATTATTTATAATGATTTGCTCCGATCGTGTGAGTCACTGGTGTGATGCGATGACCGCAGATTCGATGGATCTGAACCTGAGAGACCATCGCTCGATCGAAAACAATGCGTAGGCAATGATTACGCAACCCTTTGGAGTGTTCTCACGGGTTCAAGGCTATCGGCCACAACACAACAGAGGCCTCAAAAGAATTCCATCAGGTGCTGAGGTACACGACCTCCTCCGCCCATTCCACCGGATGAAACAGCCGTGATAGGGGATCAACGACCGAAAGGAATTAAACTGTCGTCTCCCAACATTTCAACGCTGAGTGACGGCATCCTTTCTTCCAAAAGTTTTCATTTTGTAGCATATGTAAGGTCATCATTGATTGATTGATTACGGAGCTATTACAGTTAAATTGTCATCGCAGTGAGACTCCAGAAGATACGCACCGCGGAAGCCAAAGTCGTCAAATTTATTTTTCCCAAAGAAAAACGGACTTTGATATGGATTTGGGAATTTTCCTGGGTGCACGCCCTTATGTGCAAAGTCACCTCAAACCTTTCCAAATTTATTTTTATTTGTTTATTTTGTTCTCATATAAATACATATACATCAGTAAATATTACGAAAATTAAAATGGAGGGACATAGGTACCCCCCTAGGATATCATCCTGTTTGGGGTTAACCGACTCTTCCGGTCCAGCAAAAAAAACACAGAAAACAACAAAAGAAAACAGTCGCTCTTTCGCTATTAACGAGTAATATTTCAAAAAATCAAAGTAGATACAAAAACAATCAATCAGAAAAATAAATATTGGAAAAATATTGAAAATGCCGGAACAATAAAGGCAATCATAACATCCACAATACAAATAAAATAACACAAGTATAATTTGTTGATCAAAACAGCAGATATGTACTCAATCCTTTTAAACAAATACTCCACTTCCTTGTTCTGGAATAACCATTCTTTGAGAAGTTTTAAAAAGGTTACTTCTTTATCTACACCAGATACACTTACAGGTAAAGAAACAATTTAGGGCCAAGGCAAGGAAATGATCTACGAAAAATTTCATTATTTGGTTTAGGTAAAATATTACTAAAATTTGCTCTGAGGGTATATACTCTGGGTTTTACATGTTCTCCACCACGATTGTAGAACATTCGTGAAACCTTATAAACAAAAGAATGCCTTAGGGGTAAAATATTCAACATTTTAAATATAGGAAAGGAATGTGCCGTGAATGAGTCCCGTGTCATACCCTTAACACCCTTTTTTGGGATACCAGAAGTGGATTAATATTTGTAAAGTAAGTGAAAATCATATCCGTTTGAGAGTTGACGTCACAAAGACCGAAGATTTTTGAATGCATTCATGTTTAAATAAATTTATGCATGCATGAGAACATTTGTATATTTCATTTTTATGCACGTTTATTATTATGAAAACGTCGGATCGCTTTAAGCTGTGTATATCGCCAAGTTTCAACCACTTCGCGTGTCTCCACTTACTTTATCGAGGAATTCTAGTAATTCTCTCAAAAATTTTGTTTAGCAGACATTCTTCGAAATATACGGTACGTGGTTTTCTGTCATATTTACCGGGTTATTTAGGGTGAACTCTTGTATATTGCTGTCGGAGACTTCAACGGCTGGTGCTTTCACTTTTCACGGATTCTCGGTCTCTTAAGGAAGTATCGATGAAATTGGGGATTTATCATTGATAATGGCAATAAAAAATGAAAGAAAATAACCAAAACTATTTTATTAAAGTAGTGTTTAGAATACTAAGACTCATGTAGAAACTCATTATTGGAGAAGATCTTCGATTCGTTAACTGATATTTCATTTCTGAGAGATAGTTTTATAAAGGGACTGAAACGAGCTGTAATTAATTAGAAAAATGATTGAGCGTGCATCCATTATCCATCATTTTCTTCTTCCATACCTTCGATTGCTGTTTCGTTTTACTCTATTTATTTAATTAAACGCTGCAAGTTGGTATTAAAACCAGGTGGCAACCCAAGGATGGGAGGATTCCCCAAGGATGGGAGGGAAACCCCTCCAAAAACCCCCCGTGGACACATCTTAACAGTAGCAATAGGCCCAATTAGTACAACAAGTCAAATAAACAATATACAAACCTCCACCAAACACAGATACAGTCGGCTTTTACATATTTCATTGTACTACATGGAACTATTTTCTTATTCTAAGGATAACAATCGAGTAAAACTATGCCTTTTACATACATATACATATAACAATTTAAATTTCCTAATCTTTAAGCTTATTTTCAAATTTTTAACATTTACTGGTCTCCTCGACGGTCTGCAAATACTCTTTAATTGATTCTCTCAAAAATTGATTTGCTGAACTCCAAACATTCGATAACTATTTCTTTCCCTCGGTGAGCGTGGTTATCTCGTAAATATATTGGAATAAATCAATCGAACATCAAGTTGGTGCAGCCTAAAATCGATGGAACCTTTTAAAATAATTCGTTATTTCTTCGCCTCGTTTAGATATACGCACGAAGTAAGAAAACGTGGCTTTAAGAAAACCAAATCCATTCTAAAATGGAACGCTTAATTAATTTAGTAAATCTTAGAAATCACGACTACTCTTTCACGAAAAAATATTTGATGGGCATTCAGACAGTTTGGAACAAAGGTAGGATTGAAAAGAACGATTAGCTAAAGAAACAACTTTTGACAAAGAGGAAGATTAAAAGGGTTGCTCCCTACGAAGACTGGCCCCCGATAAATTATCGAACTCGACCTCGACGGGTGGATGAAAAACGAAACTCGTTCCGTTGGCCCATTCGAGCGAAATCCCGCGGTGAGAGGATCGAAGCGAAACTCCATTTTTGATCTCTTCCCATCGCGGAATTGGTTGTGTTTATACTCGGGAATGTTTGCAGTCGAATAGATTCACTTTTTGAGGGAATTATGCTCGACTCTAATCTAAACGCCATGGTCTCCTTGGAGATTCCTCTGGAAGCAATGGAACTCGTGAATCAGTACCAAACCCAAGCAATCGGAATTTGTCCAGCCATTTAATAAGTCAATCGAGGGAAATCTCAAGATATAAGAAAATTGAAGAGTAATTGAAGCTAATGATGAAATACAAAGTAATAATACAGTAACATGGGACGTATTTTCAGCCGTAATTATCTCAACTTCAAGTTAGACTAAATAGGTATTGGAAAGATTTCTGAGTTTAGAACTTATTTCAGTTTATTAATTGCAGATTTGCATTTATTCAATCGGAAAACAATTCAAGAAAATCGGAAAAAAACAATTTAAGATAAGATATGATTAAGATAAACTTTCAGATGGGCCTTTTAAGGTATGTTTTTGAGAGAAGGCAAATATTTGTATCGTCTCAGTTACGTACATCCATCCAGAGTGATGCAAGACATGGATCTCCGAAGTCAAACGAGAATTAACAATAAGGAAACGTCTAATATATTCCAAATATGGAGATATATATGTAAAAATTATCCCTTTGTGGGATTAGACTCTTTCTAGCTTTGAGCTTCAATGAATGAGTTAAAAGTATTCGGAATATCTAGAAAACGCAATAATCGTAAAATTAGTTTTGAATTCTCAATCTTCATGATTATAGCGATTATTTAAATGGAATTGAAATTAGATAATTTTTAAGTCATCATATATATCATCAATATATTCTTGGAATGTCGACTCTTGTAAAAATTGCTGCGTATGCTTCAGAACACTTCGTAAAGCTATGCAGTAAAATCGCCAACTAGAGGCAACAATATTGTGAATGTTCCTTAATTTACTTTCCCGAGCGATCAGAGAACATTTCAATTTATGAAGGTCTTGGAGACCACAGAGGCATTTTTGTAGACATTGAGATAAATCTGAATAAGAATACGAAATCAAAATTCATAATCAGCAAGTAGAGATCTCTGCACAAACGTGTTACGGTGGGAGATTAGCCTGCTGCAAATCCATCAAGATTACTATTGCTAGATCAGTACAAGAAAGCAGAATTTCCATTGAAACCTTAATAACAACTGGTGAATTTAAGAATTGGTTCTGCGTAAAACAATGCGTTCTGTGAAATTATTTTAAATGAAACCGTTAGTTTGATTACGATTATTTTCATATTTAGAATTGCAATAATTTTAAGGGAACTTAAACTTGATTTGTAAGTTTAAACGCTGCATGTGATACGTTCAGGTATCAGGTAAAACTTGTGTAATAAAGGCAAATAGCAGCCGATCAAATACTCAATTTTTCCGTAAACATATCGAGATCACATCAAGTACCGAAGTGGAGAGCTACCCCATGCACTCAGGTGCCGTAAATATCATTTATCATTCACACGATAACTATTGTTCAAATAGAGTTTCCAAAACGAAGGCCCATCAGTGTACCGAAAATAAGGTTTTCCGTGTGAAATATAAATACTATTTTTAATTCAATTTAATTGTTTGTTTGACTTTCTGAGATTCTTTGCCAGGATATCCGGATCTAAATATTTAAAACCCCTGTTTTTTCTATTTAGCCCATTGCAGTTCTGAACGAAACTGAGATACATTTATGATGCCGCGAACTTCTTGTTGCTTCATAAAAGATCATTAGGGTCTGCAAACAGCATTATCTATTGTTACTCCCGATTTTATCCGCTTCGAAAACTATTATTTCTTCCGAATTTTCAGAAAAGAGGTGAAAGAAAGAGGCAGTCCATTGAACATTTCTTAGAATTATTTCCGACGAAAGGAAAGCACGAAATTGCAATTGTCTCGCTTACAAGAGACTTCACAATACCGCTTCTCCAAGTTCGTTTTCTAATTGAATCTTTTTGGTTGTTGGCGATCATTTTCAGCCATCAAATAAACGTGGAATTTCATCCACGTTGAGAAACTCACTCTGAACAGTGAGTAGAGGAAATATTTGCGGTTGGTTGGGTGTAAAATAGATATTGATTTGTCTTGTCTTTACATTTTTCGGTATCATTAATTTCCTTATTTACTATTTCAGCCTCTACTCTGTGGTAGCTCTTCATGACGAAAGAGGAGTAAAAACAACTAGTACACGTTACCTCAGAATTTGATAAAATAATATGGTTTTTGCGCATTAAGGCTACACGTTGAATCCTCGCTCGGGGTAAATTTTTATTAAATCCTGAATGTATGTATGTATGTCTCTTTTTATTCCTCTTTCTTCCTTACTGCGAATTTAGTAATGCCCTCGTAACCCTCTCGCTTTCATGTGATCACACGTACTTTACATCTATAAGCATCTGTAAGCAACAGAACCTAAGTTCTTTAACTTAGGTTCTTATGCGTAAGCAAATTTTGATAAGTATGAATTTCAAGGATATTTCTAACGGTATATTCTTTTAGTGACTTGATTTCGAAGAATAAATTATTCTACAAAAGCATGAGTAAAGTTAGCAACAGTGGTAGGGAAACTGATGAAATTCATTACTGTTCCTTGGATTAATGATTTTATTTAATAGAAACCTACCGTATTTTTCGCCGAATAAGACGCTCCGGAATATAAAACGCACCCAATTTTAAAGGAGGAAAATCTAGAAAAAAAAGAGATTCTGAACCAAATACTGTAGTGAAATATTTTATATCAGCTATATAAAGTTAATAGCAGTTTAAGAACAATTTTATGTCAACCATGTAACATATTAAGAACTATGTTTACTCTCATTAACAGTCAGTAAACTGTGAAAGTAACAAAAATAAGGCATCACTGAGGCAAACTGTCTATTGATCGTATAAGACGCACCAACTTTACCCCCCCTTTAAGAAAAAGTGCGTCTTATACGGCGAAAAATACGGTAATTGAGGAAGGGCATATGGTCATCGTAAATTAGAGATAAAACTTACAAAAGTTATCCGGTTTGAACTTGAGAAAATTTATGGTTATTGCTCCCTTACATCTAAATTTATTGGTAAATTTAAAGAACAGACCTTTCTCTACTCAGTGTCAGAGTTGCAAAAGTTAAAAGCTGCGCGATTTCAGTGTTTACGTATCCTGTTGTTGGAGCCAATAAAATACACACACTAATCAACATATAAAATCGACAGCATGATTTTCATTATAATTGAATTTAGAGGGTATAAATGGTTATTAGAGTCGACTCAATGAGTTTTCAACTCAATTTGGAAGGTCAGTGCCGACTGCCTTATACTAAGCGGTGAATACGAATTAGTTCAATATCAAATTCATTCATCTCATCTTAAACCTGTGATGAATTTGAGGTAAACATCAGGACCATTTAAATTTAGTAGCTGTCGGATATCATTCGATGTTCACCCATATCGTATTCGTTCATCTTCTGGCAGAGCCCGGCCAAAGGGACCGCCGACACAATTGGTTAGTGAATGAGAAGGCGTTAAAACAAACATTTATTCGTCGGCAAATGGACGAGTCGGTCACTTGGTCAGTAGAATTCTCAGGTGAACATTTCCCACGCCGACAAACCAGTGATAAAAAAGCGGTTAAGCGCTATCAGATCTTATTTACCTTTTCCATTACTCGAGCGCCTCTTACGAAATATCATATTCCTGGGCACTAAAGAGAGATGCAGTCCCTGATGAAAACAACTCTACTTTGCATTTGTATTTCCCGAAGAATAAATCCGAAGTGAGATTTACGATAACAAACCAGAACGTTTAGAAATAGACTGTATGTTGAAAGAAACGGAAGCTAATCATTTCTGATCAGTTAAAAAACTATCAGAAGATGACGATCGCAGTAAGGATATGTTGTAAGCTTAGTTCTTGGTACTACTCAATCCCTGGAGTAAGGATTATTGGAAAGTTTGTTATTTAAAAACAATAATTAAGCTTGAAAAATTTAGTGCCGGATGAGAGTCGCATCAACTGCATGTAAATAAATGAGGAAGGAAAAAGGGTAAATGAACCCGATTCATCGGTTATTACTATAAATATAGGAATAAATTTAAAAATTTTGAATACTAATTGCCAGTTGATAACGCAAGTTTTAATGAACATTTTTTAAATTTATGGAATCGGACACATTTGTGTATATCTTCAGATTAATGTTCTACGTCCTAATCAGAGGAAAAACGAAGCGAAGAATAATGTTGCAGCAAACATTGTCAATCTATTTAAATGTAATCTCTAATTATGATGAATTTACGGAATATTAAAAATTAAATAGTTACACATTTTAAATGTTTGCACAGTTCTTAATGATGAAGTACTAGACCGGAATTCCGTTCTTTGTGTTACTTCATCCAAGGATTGGACGGTAATGCTTTCCTTAAGATTCTCAGTGACTCTTAAATAAGAGTTAATTGATATCCTTTAAACGCTATGATCTAGGCTTCACTGCCCCCTTTACGTGACAAATTGATATACTACTCAGATGAACACAATAAAAATATCATTCGCTAAACTTCTTGAATTTCGGATAAGAGTCTGCAAGACATGAACGTTATTCGAACAATCGTGTGAAGGGACTCAAAAGTTTTTATCTCATTCTGCGTCATCTTCCTTTTGTAATTTCACTGCGTATTTGGATTTGAAAGTTATAGATATAGAAATGTTGTCATTCTCTTTTGCTCTTCGTGTTTCGATTAACCTCAGAAGCTCTCACATTGGTCCTCTTTCACGGTTTTATGTTTTTAATTTTTACTTTCTCCCTTTACGTAGTATAGAGATAATATTGTATTCGCAAAATAATTCGACCTCCAGATTTCAACGGAAATAGATGTTTTGGGGCCCATAGAGTTCGTTTTCGCTATTTTCCCGAACATGTCTGTGTGTCTATGGTAAAAAAAGTTTGTGGGCGCTCTATCTTAAAAAGTGATTATCCGATCATTTCCAAAATTAATATTTGGTATTTTCCTAACAATGCCAAGAGTTGATTAGTTTTTGATGAATACCACTTAATCGGAAGTTGCGGTTTATCCGGAACAAAATTTTGTTTGCATAAGTATATATAAAAATATAAGTATATTTAATTGTGTACAAACGTTATAGATAATGTACTTTACTACACCTTTTGTTTGAAACATATTTTTTCGTAACACTGATTGTTTAAGAGTTATTCTTGAATAATAGTTAACCGGAAGTTGTTGTTTATCCAGAAATGGAAGTTTTTCATACATATCTCTGTCAGAATGCAATGTAGGTATATACAATTACATACAAAAGTTATAGATATGTATTTTTACTACAACTTTTGTATGAAACATTTTTCTGTGACACTCATTGTTATGGAGTTATTTATATATTACCGGCATAGGCTTCTGTTTTCAATAAATATGGATATTTACGTGTTGTCCACATCATATTTTTCAATTTGTTATCTTTTTGTTTCTCTTTTGCTCTATCTTACCTATAAATCGCATTTTCATTCCTTCTGAGTAACTCCTTTCTTAGATAGAGAAACTACGGGCACGACCTTTGCGGCCGTTCTTTCTATTTCTGTAAAAATTAACACATTTAAATAAATTTGTTCCATTGTCTCCTTCCTTATTTATATGGAAAATAAAATTAAAATCATTCCTCGTTTGTTTAGTAAGCGATGTTAAACATTTTCTTTTGTGGCTACAACAGAGAATTCTCTAAATTTCTGTTTTGACTGATTTATATGTAATTGATCGATGTTTAAATAAATGAACGTTGAATTAAAGAAGGTACATTTCGTAAATCATGAAATTGGAGTTCCTTAGAGTCTATTTTCGTACGTTCGGAATCGTATAACTGCAAGGGAGTTGAAGATCTCGCTCACTTTAATGACATTATTTGTAAATTGTTGTTGTTTTGTTTTTAGGTCACCCTCGTACTTTTTGAAACTAACACCCAAATACTTGAAAATATAATGAAGGCAATGAAGTGATTGACAGCTCCAAGTGCTCTCAGACAACGTTTCAAATTATTCCTAAAAATCAATCTAAAGTGGGCTGCGCTTTAGGGTTCGATCACCGATGTGAGCCCACGTGCTCGAAGCACTTTCAAGAAACAACACCAATCAAAGTAAAATTCGTCCCTATTATTCCCACTTTACAACGGTAAAATAGTGAAATTTAGAACACATATACAGTAAATCAATCGATATCGAAGAATTATTCTTCCTCTTCCACTAATCATTATTAAATATGGAATAAAACTGAAGGGAACTAAGGTCGATTTTCTCTTTCAAGTTATGCCTGTACTATCCGTTACATTCATGGAAGTTAGTAAATAATATGGAAGGATCCACACCTTCAAATTCCGCTCTGGCCTGGTCAATGTCCTCTCCCCCCTCTTTAACTCCTGCCCCCAACCCCCCCCCTTTAAACCCTCCCCCCACCCGCCTCCCCATTGCCCCCCGCTGCCACGTCCAAATCTTCCATCGAGGACCCTTTCTCTCCCCTCCTCCTTTTCCGATCCATTTGCTTTCCGAGTGTTATTTTCTTCATAAAGTAATCGATTTGCCTCGGACACTCTCTCTGGATGCAATTTCCACCGTTAAATTCGGCATTCCTCTTCGAGGCGTTCCGTTACTCGACCATTTGAATATTTATCTTCGGTTGCGCGGAGACGTACGATTATTTTGGTCCGTCTTCAATGGCGCGTGAATGTCCGTCCGAGAGGACATTGCGGAAGACCGTTATGGAAAGTGGACATTTTCCACGAACTATTTAACTCCGGCGACGAAGTGATATTCTGGATGAAATATGTTTTGCCTGGAATACGAATCGGATGTTTAGTCCGAAGTGCGTTTGGTTTTTCGTGCCGCTTCTTCCGGATGAGTAAATAATCTCATTATCGGCTTACCGAAGGCTGACTTAGCGTCTTAGCATATTCCTAAGCTGGTGGGAAAATTCTCTCGAGGATCAGAATATTGGGATTTCCAAATTGAACGATGCTTCGAAGCCTTTGCAACTGGAAGAGGAAGTTGCGGATCCCGATTTCGTTTAAAAATTGAATTAACCCAAAAAGTAAAAAAAATAAATTGTTTGTTGTGTAAAAACGTCCATTTTGAAATGTTTCTTTTCACCGCGTTTCGATATCTCATAAGTTGGGGAAAAAATTCTCTGCTTCTCCAGAAAGTGATTTAATGTAAGCATATGAACAACATCGTCAACAAACAAAATTTGACCTTCAATAATTATTAACAGACAAGTCATTTAATTATACTTACATTTGCTTGTTTTCCGTTGCATTTTCTTATTCCACTATTTTACCGGTCATAATAGATACTTTTATTGACTATAATTGTTATTAACTCCTCTTAGTATCCGTGGGAAAAACGACCCAAAGTTGCTATCCGTCCTCGCGTTGTTTCTTTATAACTTTTCCTAGTTCTCTTTCGAACCTAATTGGGGTACCAAAATCAACAACCTCGTCGGTGAAACTTGTATTGATCAAATTTTCGAATATCTTCTGTCGATAATCAAGACTTCAGTATTTAAGCAAATCCCACCAAAGGGGCACTATCAAAGCTGTAAAACTGCTGCCGAACCTGGAATCTCCTTTAACAAACCGTTTTACGCTTCTCTGGATTGAAATATACTCCTGGACGAAGTTTCGTCTTGTTCCCGTATTTAGTGCGCTAATTTAATCGGAAAGTAGGAAATTAGCAACCGCACTCTTTTCTTACCATAAATAACTTGAAATTTTCCACGCAGAACAATATTTGTTCTCATTTACTCCGCATAATTATTCAATGTTAGGATAATAGATTTTAACTTTTTTCCTTCTAGGCATTACACACCTTTTACCTAAAAATTTATTAAAATACAGGTTAAATAGGTGCTCAATATTCGTATATTTATATAAAAGCAAAAACAATCCTATACTTTATTGATCAATTTTATGAAAATAACCTGAATCTGGATTAAAATATCTGGATTTACAGCTTAGTTAATATATATTGCCATTTCATAAAAAATAACTCTTCATTAAGGTAAAGTATAAAGCGATACTTCCACTATTCATGCTATAAATTTTATATATTATTCATAAATATTATTATTATATTAAAAGCGAGTCATAAAAATTCCTTAAAAGTGATTTTATGAAATTTCTTGATTACTATTAAGTCTGAAAATAGTTTTCCTTTTTCTCCCTCACAAAGATAAATAACTTTCCGTATCCTCGCTTCCTTTATTTTAACAAAATAATTAGTACACCTCCTTTTGAAAATTTTAATGAATAGGAAAAATATCAATTTGGTCGAAACTTTGCCCCTTTATTTTTGCATCATAATTGAAAATAGTGGAATCTCAAAGAAGCGCCTTCTCTTAAAATGGACGATTCATTAACGTCAACCTAAGTCCCTCGGGTATTTCCGCGGGGCATAAAATATTTGGACTGAACCTACGATGGATCCCAAAATTTCATTTTCCATCTCGCCTGCTAGTGCGTGGAACTTATTTTCTGCAATTGTTATCCTATGGGGAGATACTGACATCAAATATAAACACTTACACGCATTTTAACGATATTTACAGAAAAGTAATTTTAATCTGCACCCCTTTGATTGGTCTCTCACGGAGGAGTAGGATATACTTGCTACTCCTCTGTGACGGTAAATTTAATAGTCCATAGTATCGTTTGCGTGATACGCACCACATGTGTAGGGGAGACTGGGGTAGTGGTGGTCACCGTGCTCACTCTGATTTCCCACTAAAGTTGGTAACAAAGTTTGCAACAAATGAGTGCAGACACTGCGCGGCACTCTCTGGAACTAAGAGCTCGCCATTTCGGCATTTGTTGTTTGGATGTTGAGCGAGATAAAGTTGTTTAGCAAGTGCGTGCTGTAAGTAAAGACATACTACAGATCACATTTAATCGGCTGTTTAACTGCTTCTATTGACATACCAATGATTACACACTATCAAGGCAGGCCCTACTTTTATAGTACATGGTTTTTTATTAAGGATTTTAAGAACAGTATTTTTTAATTGTTGAAAAACAGGGGTAATGGCAGTCACCGTGTGGGCACATTCAGACTGCTGTGGTTTGGACACTCCCGATGGATATTTGTGTGACATTTTCTCTGGGAAGTAAATAAATCAGCGTGTAAATAGACTATATACTTTTTATGACCTTTTTTTACTTTGACAATGAATTTTAGATTTTGATTGCGATCTTATGACTATATTCTGTTTATTTTGTGTAATTTTCATAAAACTTAAACTATGTAATGTAACTAAAATTATATATCAGGTTTTCATTCAAATGGTTATATCATTAAAAAATCCTCGTATTCCTTGTTGCATAGTCAGTAAACAATCACGACACCGCCGATCACCATCGTCCCAAGTTCGGGGTAATGGTGGTAAAAGGCTGATATTTTATTTCTTTGGAATAAAAACTTAATCATTTCGTTTTCGTTCAATATCAACTGATTTGTTCTCAGGAAAAAGTATAAGTATAATAATAAGCGTTGTAGCCTTTCAAACAAATAAAAATCATAGTTTTTATTTGTTTATAGGTGACCGCCATTACCCTTACGTGATTCCCATCAGTAGTACTCGCCGGATAGAAATAAAATCCATTTTGTGAACGCAGCATTCAGCCGTCACTTATTCTGAGTTCGATAACTCACATTTGCTTAACCCTTCCTTGACTGTGCCCTGAAAACTTCCAAGAACAGTTGTGTGGGGTAGTCGGCTACCCCAACGCTTTTTTCGCAAATATTACGTTGTTTCATTTATTTTTCTTTTAGTTAACCTTTAATTATGTTTATAAATACATTATTGATTATTTTGTGGAGATTATCTTTTATTTTTTTGTTGGTAGCATTAGAGTTTTGACTATTATATGGGATAATATAGTACAATTAAATTTGAATCCCTGTACATGAGATTTGGGATGATAATGTGATATAATTACTGCTAATGTAACAGATAATAATAAATTGAAAAATCTGCAAGAAATGGTGAGTGAATTGCCACAATCACACGACATGACATTGTGTATAGCAATCCAAGCAAAAGTGGCTGTGCGGGGTACTTAGGTACCCCATTCAAAAACTAAAGATATTTTGGAAATGAGTCTGTGAAACGAATTTCTTTCAATTTCATAATATAAAAGAAACATTGATGCACGAATACATGGAATAAGAAACATATGTGGTTGAAAATAAAACTTTTCTATTGAATTTAGCTATTTTGGGGTCCTCCCTTACCCCGCACCGTCAAGGAAGGGTTTGCTGAATTATCGAAAGGCATGTTTCTTGAAATGTGTATCTTTCTCATACGCGCATTTGATTTGTCGGCGAATTACATTTTGAGAGATTGTATCCTTAGGGTAACTATGATACAGTAAACAAACTTTTCTGCTATTTAAAGATATGATGCGAGTGTATCGAAGCCAAATATAATTACGAACTCTCTTTCGATACGGGGTTGAGTGGCGTCGAAAACGTGGTTTGGAACTTAGATTGCTCAAAGCTTGAGAAATAACTTTTGATTTAGGGATTGCCTTTATAAGGTTTCGTAAATCTCTGTACGCATGAGTTTATGGATAAGGAGTTCAATGTTTTGGAAAATTATTACTCGTATGATTAATCTCAATTTAAGAAAATGATGAGATTTCTCTTTTGGGTCATTCGACGCAATTTTAGTTGCGTGAGAAGTGTTCCAAAATGGCTGAAACGATGACCAATTAAATGAGAAGCCCTACGAAGCTTATTTCGGTTTCACCGAATTAAAATGGGATGAGAATTATCTATTATCTCTCTGTGGGAATTGAAATCATTATTATCTTTTAATCTTTCATTTGTATGTATTTCTTAATGTAATTCCATTTTCTTAATTTCTTTGAGATTTATCTCCCATTGCTCAACGTTCATTTTAATTCGTCTATAATTAATGTCAGTTTAGTGAAGTGGATTTATTTTATCTGATTGTTTGTAGTGTCAGTTATATTTTTCCCCTTTCTTTTTGTACAATTGTTATATTTTCACTGTCTGTCTATTATAACTCTTTTCTTTCTTCTTCATCTAAAATATAGTTTTTATCTGTAGGTTTCGCAGGTTTTTCACACTCTTGTGAGTGTTTTCCTGCAGTGGAAATGTTTTCCTGAGCCCTCAGCTTAGGTTTTTTCAAACCACATATTACTTTCCTTCGTGTACTTATGCTAACTATCTCTTTTTTTCTGTTTTGTATATATTTTGTTCTATTATATGACGATGGGTGTAAACTTTCTAGTCTCAATCTCGACCGAATAAAGGTCATTTAATATTATTATTACTGGACCATCAAAATGGCCGTTGGAATCTTAACTTAAGAGTGTTGGTCCCAATTGAACGCAATCGCCAAACATGCCGGAGTCATATACTTCAATCGCCACCCTCTGATGACTTACTTTCGCTTTCTACGCATCACAACGCAGCCTCCCACGGCTTCCCTCTTCCTCCCCCCTTCACTCCCCCCTTCCTTCCCCCTCCACTCCCCCTCCCCCCTTCACTCCCCTCCGTACAGCAAGGGTTATCGCCCACTGGTGGAGGTCAAAGCACTGCTTCATTGGGATACATACGCTGGACCAAGCGCGTCATTTACGAGAAACAAAGACGGAGGAGAGCAGCGCTCCTGAAGCGGTCGGCGACGTAACGAACTAGAGTTGTTTATCTTACACTGCTGTACTTTAGATTATTTAGTTTTGACATGATAGTTTCGTTAACTATTTTAATATCTTTTGATCGTAAATATGCATACTCGGAGAAATATTTAAATACAAACAAACTTGTTTATAAATTCTCATCTGAGTTCTTCGATACTCCGTGAATGTGTGAACGCCCTTTGAAAGAAGTCACGGA
Source organism: Sympetrum striolatum (assembly GCA_947579665.1). NCBI lineage: Eukaryota > Metazoa > Arthropoda > Insecta > Odonata > Libellulidae > Sympetrum > Sympetrum striolatum. The sequence continues at coordinate 827,650 of OX388349.1, forward strand.
ATGATCCTAATTTTATCTAATTCTTGTGAATTCCGATGAGTTCTTTTTGATCATTCGTGTAGAAATTTTGCGAGTTCCCTTGACCAATCCAAATTTGCCAAGTTGGGCTTTTACTTGCAAAAAGGATTAAGTAAACAAATTCAAATATTCTTCGGAATTATATGCTTCGAGTCTCTGATTTTGAGAAGGGAGGTTTACTATTAAAGTTAAACTTACATTTGCCTTGCGTTGTTTTGACTCAATCCTTCTATTTTTACGTATCAAAATTCGGATACATATATCCATTTATGTCCGTATTTTAATTTGGTCAAAAAAGAAGGATGGCGTTTGTTTTATGCAGCCCTGTTGATACTTTTGTAGGGGAGAAAATACTTAATAATAGGAGGAAATATTATGATTATTATTTTTGAAACACTGACATCTCCTTCACATTCATGAGTTGACTTTGTAATCGGATTGAGTTTTCGAGTTATAAATTTTTCGATTTGAAAATCTGAAATGATTGACTTCATCTTTCATTGTGTAAGCTTTTGAGTTTTTTCTTTCGGACTCTCTTCTTTAATTCTTCGATTGCATCCAATTATGATAATTGCCATCAATATTTACGCATTCCAGTAAAATTATAATAAAAATTAAAAAGGTGACGGAAAAACTATTTTTCAGAATAATCCGTCGCTCAGAGTTGAAAGTCTTTGTTAAAAATCTCCTCGTCGAAGGAAAGTTTTGAAATCGAGAAGGTGTTTCTCCACAAAAATATTAATAACAGCGTTATATTGGAACTCAGCTAAAAGCGGTAATTAATCAAACGAGGATTCTAGTGGTTGAGACTTAATTATGAACGACCGAAATATTATATAATGTGTTTCGTACTAGAATTTTAAAGTATCATCTCTTTATTCTATCAATTCTTCAAGCTACAATCAAGAAACTCTATTTCAAAATTGCCTTTTATTTAGTTATTTAAGTTATTATTTATAATTATTTATTATGATATAATTGTTACATTTCTTAGCTTTTTTCGTAGCATATGTTTTGTATTTACCTCAAGATGTTGCCTCCGATTCATTATATATCCACAAGACCTCTTTTCATGATCGATACGTAGTCACCTCAGATGTTTTTGGCGTCCTTGTACATTATTCTATTAATATTCGTAGGGAAGATTTTGTATGCATAAATTAGCAGTGCAAAAATAAAAAAAAATTCGTCTTAAGTTCAGGTGAAGTTTTCGAATACTTCATCCTTACGGATTCAATGTCAGGTATGCATAACAAAAGGACACATGTTGTAGCTACAGAGACAGCCTACCAGAGTGGCTATTGTCCAATGTGGCCCTCGACTCTTGCCTATTTTTCTTTGGATTAGCATATCTTTTACAGCTTTTTTATAACGAAAAACTAAACGTCTTTAATGAGAAAAAGTGGACAATGGAATGGCAAATGTTTAATAAAACCCGGCATCAACGAGGAAAGAGATAAATTTGGCGGTGCGAGCCATAAACAGGTAAAATGAAAACCACGGGTGAGTGTGGTATGGACGCGAGATCATCTGGACCAAAAGTCGAAGTTGGACGATACCCAGGTTCTCCGTCTTCATGTCAGCACTGTTAAGCACAAATCATCTCCGAAAGGAGAATTTCAAGGGAGATTTGAATGGTTCTCATGTTTTATGAATGTACGCCCACAACATGTAAATACAAACACAGCACTCTTCTCAGCAACTTCCATTTCTCAAACTCCTCTACCTCGAATTTTAAACTTCTCGAAGGTACTAAGTTTAAAAATCCACCGAGGAAGGCGTTGTATTACGACAATCCATCAAAAGAAGAAACAAAGAAGACCACAGGTATGATAACACGGGACTGGTTTAAGCGATTGATCATCAAGAAACATACGTATGTTTCCATTTGTGGAAATTATGTCTTATTTATGCGACTTTAAAAAAAAACTTAAATAACCGATATGATCTTGCTTACTTCTGCGTTATAAGAATCGATTACCTTATGTTAACAACATATACTATTTAACTGTCAATTAAGTCTTAATTTAAATTCGATTTTATTGCATTCGTTAGAATGCCTTCGTCTCCACACTTGCGCTACTATATGACTAAAATTCCTATTTTCTAGACCCTAAACATTTAAAACTATTCCAATATGGTAGTAGATAATTAATCTTGATGTTTTTATTGTTTTTGATTGGTTCAGAGTAAATGTCTTGGGAATATCGCTTCTTCCTTTCTTATGGAGACATTGAACTTACCAAACATTACTTCATTATTTAGGGGAGAATACATTTTGGATTGTGTTGCATATTTTTCAATGCATACAGTGTTACGAGCGGCTGATTTCAAATGAGATTTGATGAGGTGCACCATAACAGCCACAAACGGCTTTAGCCTCACTTTCCTATTGACTAAAGCCGGCCCTGAAAGCGCTGTTGAGTTGGGCAGATTGAATATCCAGTCTTCTAAACATCTTTTTAGAAAAGAACATCGGATGAGCCACTTTCAACTATGAGGAAGCTTCAGCTGTCAAAATCGGAATTAAACTGCGGAATTATGAGGCAATGAAAACGAGAGAGAGGCGCTCATTCAGGCTTGAAATTGAATAACAAATATTGCCGAAAGATAAAGTTTAAAATTATTCTAACATTTTAAAAAGTCACGGCTTAAAATGAACTGTATCGAGACTTCACACGAGAAAACATTTCACTCATTCTATTAAGATCTGCATTTTAAGTGAAATACGCGAAAAAGGAGGAGTTATTTCTCTTTTAGTTCATTCATTAATCGAACATTTGAGAGTGGATTTTAATGAAGAAATTTCACCGTTGCGTCGATTAAAATGAACAAAATAAAAGTAGAGAATGATTGATAAGATAGAAGTGAGAAAGATGGGAGAAGGAAAGGTGAAAGGAAGGAACAATAAAGAGAAACAAAAGGAAGTTGGATGAAGCGAGGAAATGGAATAATGGAGGAGGAAAAAAAAGCTGTTGGGGATGAGATGCTGCGAGTGAAACGCTTTTCCCCTTTTCACCTCATACCCTTTCAACCTCATCCCCCTTTCACCTCGTCCCCCTTTCACCTCATCCCCCTTTCACCTCATCCCCTTTTCACCTCATCCCCCTTCGCCTTGGGTGTGGAGCTCAGGATGTTGCCAGAGCGTCTTTCAAACCTAGCAACCGTCTCATCCCGACCCAAACAAGTTTCCGCTGATTTTATTTAAACATCGCTCGGGATTTTTCGTCGATTTTCATTCGTCCGCCATTTGCGCTCTTTTCGTCGGTTTCTCTTTACCATTTCGCGATATTTATTGCTGCGCTAAAATTGAACGTTTGTGGTAAATAAATATGTTTGTTTTATTATCTGAATTATAACTGATGGATGAATATAGTTTTCCGGTAAACCTTTGGTCCAGTAATAGGTTTGGTTTATTTGTGTGGATTTTAGCCTCCGTTCCGCTTCTTAAATTGAACCCCTCTCAGATTTTATTTCATCCACCGCCATTTATTTGCAGCGAGTTCTTTGCGGTGCATGTTTGCGTGCACCGTGGATTGCACTGTGCAGTTGCTTCAGTTTTTAGCAGAAACTAACGCAATTTTCGTCTGAAAGTATTCTTCACTTAAAAAACACAGGAAACGTGCCAACCGTTTTTCATGATTAACTGGAGTATCACAGTATGAAAGATATAAGTTTATATATTAATTAGTGCTTTTTCCAGCATTAGATCTTATTAATTGTAAAAGGAAGAGTGTCTCGTTGAATTTATATCTTTTTGTGCACCGTCATCTTGAGGACAGAGAAAATATCAGGAGAATTATTAGGAGAAACCAATCCTGAGGAGCAGAAGTGAGTAATTCAAGGTTAAGGAACACTTCAATCTTTACAGTACCTAAAAATACAAGAGTTTCTTTTCCGAGATGTTCCGAACAAAAACTTTCCCAGAGCTGCGTGCGTGCAGTGCGTTGTGCGTGCAGTGCTTTGTGCGTGAGTGTGCAGACCGAAAGTGACTGTAGTGTCATCGGCCTCGAAGAAGCATCCAAAGCGATCCATCTTTCATTTTCTTCGCTAACATTATCTATGAGACCTGCAAGCAGTTGTGGCATCGACGTCCTCGGAGGCCAAACAAGGGTACTGTATTTCCCGATATTGTTCCGATTATTAATCTGGAAGCCATTAGGAATAATTTATTTGTCCGGTGGAAGAGCTCCAATATTTACGACGGGCCATTGTTCCACTCGGCAGTCATTCTCGCCGTCATTTATTTTCCTTTCATTTTATTTACCTCGGGTGTGTGTTTCCCATGTGGCATCAGGGACCTTGAAGCCTGCGTAGTACTATGCCCCGCCCCCGAAACCTGTCAAACGCCTTTTCCAAGCGACTCCTCGTCTTTCCTCACGGATTTAAAGCTCGGCTTTTTTGTGGCGCGTCTTCTCGGCTCTGTTTAGTGTACGCGCGCAGGTGAATATGCTTGGAAAGTAAATAACAGTCGGAAAACTGCGATTAAACATTACTTATAGTTCGACCGCTGATACCTTGCGGGTCATTTACCTTAACAATAAGATCGAATAAAAACGGCAAGAAAATACAACTTAAACACAGACAAAACAATCGCAAACTTCAGAAATGTTAAGATTTAGATATATACCCCGCGAGCCGCCAGAGGCATATGGCAGGGGGTGTAATACACCACCATTATTCATTCATCCCTGTTAGCATCTCTAATATCCTGGGGAAAATACTACCAAAAGTAATTATCCGTCCTTGCGATTACTTCCCTAAAACGCTTCGTCGATGCCTCTCGGAGATCTCGTTCGCTCCTTACTGGCACTAACATTTCACTTACTTCGTCCATAAATTCTGAACGAATGAACTTTTCGAAACGTTTCCGTCGATATTCAGATCTTCTCATCTGTATTCCAACCGAGGGACTCTATCATTGCCGTAACGCTGCTAGACTCGGCCGAATAAGAGAAAAGTAAGCTATTTCTTTGGCTCTCGATGAGCATCCTCTCAACGTTCTACCAGTTTATCTTTGCACTATATTCGCTTTTCCTATCGCATCTCGAATATGTTCTTTAAAAGATAAGTTACTGCTAAACGTGACTCCTAGCTATTTGTTGTCGAATGTTCAACGCCTTTCAATGGTGCGATGCGATCGACGCTTTCCCGTAAAACTAATTTTTATGTTCGTCAATTATTATGGTGATGCGCGCTTATGGAGTATAATTTATTTTACAAAAGAAACAAATGGTGAAAGATAGGGAACTCAAATCCCATAGCTAAATTGAGTTTTTCTGAGGTTGTGTGATATTTTAACGATTGCGTGACATTACGAGCTAGTGTTCGAAACAATTATGACAGAGTCAGAGGTTTGTCTTTCGGATTGACGGTGCATTTATTGGAATTCCTGAAATTGTTTGGATTTTCTTGTGGAGTATGAAGATAAATGTTGTAGATACGAAGAATCTCGTGTTCAGTGAAATTAATGCTTCCAATGACATACAGATTTCCGTGAATTTAAAAGAATAGAAACAATAAATAAAACGTACGAATGAGCTCTGGAGAATTCGTGGTCAGCGGTTAAATTACAGGAATCGTAGGAAGTTGTAAGAAACAGTAAAAAAATGCGATCAGTGTTGTGGAATAGTAGCAGAGACGATAGGAATGAAACTGATGATACCAGAAAGTATAAACGGAATGATTGTGGACTGAATGGCCGCGTGATGAGTACCATAGTTTATGAACATTGGGAAGAGAACATTATAAAAAAGCAAAATGATATGGAGAGTTTGCATTGAGGCAAAGGGAGCTCAAAAGATTTTACACAACAATTTACAACTTTTTTGTTAGTAACTGAATATGTACTGTGTTTAACCCTTCCTTGACGGTGCGGGGTACTCGAGGACCCAAAAATAGCTAAATTCAATAGAAAAGTTTTATTTTCAACTACATATGTTCTTATTCCATGTATTCGTGCATCCATGTTTCTTTTATATTATGAAATTGAAAGAAATTCGTTTCACGGACTCATTTCCAAAATATCTTTAGTTTTCGAATGGGGTACCAAAGTACCCCGCACAGCCACTTTTGCTTGGATTGCTATACACAATGTCATGTCGTGTGATTGTGGCAATTCACTCACCATTGCACCTCACCTTGCAGATTTTTCAATTGATTCATTATTTGTTACATTAGCAGTAATTATATCACATTATCATCCCAAATCTCATGTACAGGGATGTTTTTGTGTATGCCTGGGTTGACGTCATATAATAGTCAAAACTCTTATGCTACCTCCAAAAAAATAAAAGATATTCCCAACAAAATAATCAGTACTGTATTTCTAGACATAATTAAAAGGTTAAGTAAAAGAAAAACAAAAGAACAACATAATATTAGCGAAAAAAGCGTTGGGGTAGCCGAGTACCCCACACAGCTGTTTTTGGAAGTTTTCAGGGCACAGTCAAGGAAGGGTTAGTGCAACAAGCAGTGGCATATTCGTCATCACAAAGCATCATCTACTTTGAAATCACGTTCACCTCAAAGATGCACGTGTGTATTTCTAGCTGAAACTGGTCCTCGTCCTAATTATTGCTCCCGAGTTCTGTTGTTGCGATGGTCTTCGAAGCGATAAACAGCGCCACTTCAAAACGTCGGAATTCTCCCATCGTCTCAGAGTACAGCTCGTCCTTTGTATCACTTGCAGGAGAGTGCAGCGTCCGTTAATATGCAGCGCACCCTTCGCCACGCCCTGCCCTCGCTGCCAAAAGATATTCCGTCACTCATTAACGTCTCCGCTGGACGTAACTCCTCGTCCGCGCACAATGGCTCCCGAGAGAAAAAACTCCGCGGCTTCCTCTCTCATTCTCTCTTTATGATTCCGCTTTCACACAATTTGCTTTCTTGACCGTTGGGCTTCCATGTTGTCTCCTCTTGGCCGCTGCGTCGATTGTTGCTTTGGCAGTAATCTCACGTCTGCAGACTACGTGAGAATACGATGCCCACACTAATGAACGCCAGCATCGGGACTCGGTGAAGCTATTTGTGATCGTGGGGAGAAATACAGAGGATCGCAGCCGTGGAAATAATGCTTTGGTATTAAAATTGGTGAGATTTTGCACCTCTAAGTGATGCCAAAGACGGCTCCGTACCCACGAATCACCTAATTTTTTTATCTTAGGATATTTTAAGAAGACCTATTCTACTTGAATCTCTCCTATTATGAAAAATGTTGGCTCCCTTTCGCAAGAAAATAATTCAGTTAAGCGAGGAATATATTTCATTTTTCGTTGAACGATTCAATCGTGACGTGGTGGTGTACGTCATAATCTTTTTTAGCGCAACGACAGCAAATTTCAACAGAAATTGGAACTCGAGAGTTTTACGTCATCAATCACACTCGACGGAGTGATGTGCAAGTTTCAGAGATATGCTTTTCTACTTTATTTTCCTAGTATTCTTATTATTTGCCCCTTTATTAGTTTTCTCTTCCATCTAACCTCGAACATTCGTCGCATAAAATAACCTTTCGATCCTAAATTTCTTTCAGTAAATTATAAAGTGTGGCAATAGAGTTGTTATTCACGAATCGTAACTTTTCTCAAAAGTAGGGCGTTGAATTCGGTGACACATCTGAATGAGTAATTTACAATTGATTCGATTTCGTCGCGATTCACGCGTGCACGCCATTTACAAGAGGTGGATTTGGAACGGACTGTTTAGTCTTTTTCCCTCTAAATTGCGAGGATCCTAATTCACGTGCGTTATTCTTGGAAATACGTTAAGAATTTAATGAGCTAAACATTCGTGTATCGCGATATCACTATGAAATATTTAATAATTCTTACATCTTTGATTTAAATTAAATGGCTATAGCCCTCTAAAGACGAATGGAATTTGTGGAATCGATTATTTTTTCAAAAGAAAATTTCTGTTCTGATTAAACTCTGATAGTTCCATTTTCTTCCACGGCAGCGCACATTCGCAAGTCTGCTTGAATTTCCGGGTTCGAGGGTTTGAACGTGACGCACTGCACGTCTGAGTTGTGACATAGGGTAAGGAATAAGATATTTTCCTCAAACTACGGCAGATTTTAAAAGGAATAATTGCTAGTAATTACGCAATTCAAATCATTCGATCGATGGAAATTAAACACATTTCCTCACCTCAATTTACTTCATCAGACGATGACAACGAGTCGTGCAAACCGGTCGCCATATAATAGAAGCAGCCAAATAGTAAAGGCTTCATTAGGATTGCTTTTATCTTATAAGTAGGATAGCTGCACTCATTTAAGAAAGCCAAATCATACGAAAATTTCATATATTTTGTCAAACTGTCCGCGGTTTCAAATCGAAAACAATGTTTCACTTCAAAAATTCCAAATTCCTACTCTCTCGGGACTTTCATATATTCAGTATTTCTACATTTTATTTAAAAGAAGGTGGGCATCGACAAAATATACAAGATTTGTTTTGATAATAATATTTTACGATACGTTTAATGTTTATTGCCTACTTAGTACTAGGAATACTTTAAGCCTAAGAGATATTTTGTAACATCATTCTGCGATCCCTCATGTCTCTCGTTAGTTTACTTGTCACATTGCAATTCCTTTTCGCGAAAGATTGCTATTGGATCTTGATGGCTGTACGTAGCTGTCTTGGGACTTATTTATTTATGTCTATAGCACAAACAGGATAACCCACTAAGTTTCGCTGTAATATATAATAATAAAACAAAGAAAAATTAATTATTCACACAGCAAATAAAACAAATAAACGTAGACATAAGGTTAAAACGCCAAGTAAAATAACATAATAAAGTAAAAAACAATAAAATACATTAGAATACAAGGAAATACATTTTAAAAGTGTAGTTAAAAACTTTAAAAGCTTAAAAAAATAAAACATGCACAATGACCTTTTTAGCGAGATAACATTTGAATTAAATACCTGGAAGGGCACTTAAAATGTTATTCGCTGTACTGAGCATTTTCTTTCCGAAAGGCTTCTTAAAAATGATTTTGTTTTCACATCAGATTTCGCGTAGTAGTAAACAATAGAAACTGAAAGCTTTTCAAAAACATCATTCGATCAGTGAATACGGGTTTTTGGTCGCAATTCGAAGAGGGATGTTCAGAAGCTTCGGAGGTTGGGGATGAAATCCGTGGAACCTCTCGCTTTATTAATATGTCTGCGATTAATCAGCTCGAAGCAGTTCAAAGTGGACGGGAAATCGCTTTAAAAGGCCAACTTTAAGGACCGTAAACAGAGCTCGTCCGGACACGGCTATATTTCTCACCGCTTTTTTTGGCGCGCTTCTGACGATTCCGGTTAATAACAAGTTGGGTCACTTCCGGGAGATTGAATTGTCAGACAATCGCCCAAAGAACGTGCGAACGTGTTACATTCTAAGGTTCAATTGTAGCACTATGACAGGAAAATTTTAATTTCCGAGTTTTCTGGTTTCTCAATTGTTGTCTCTTTATATAACGCAATAATCGATGAAAGTAGTATTGCGTAATGGCGGCGCGAACGCAAACAACAAATAAAATTCCCCTTGGCGTAATATTCATTATACTACACGCTTAGTTGCGTAGTATTTGGGTTTTCGGGAATTTCGCTGTTATTTTTTTAATCCTATACGCGGGACACTGTAGCGTGCTCCAAGGTTATGGAAGATCCACACAAATCTCGCCACACTTCTCAATCAACGATTCGGGGTTAAATCTTGTATTCGTGTAAGTTTCTTTTATGCCGAGGGAAAATTAGCAATCATTAAGTTATGCCGATAAGGGAGAAATATTATATTTTAATCTGGAGATTGAGAATTAAGTCTCTATTAGCATTTTGATGATGAGTTGATGGTTTGAACCGCCTCGAAAAGTCTTCAACTTTCGAATCTGAAGGGAAATTCTTTGCTGGAAAAACATTCAATTGGTTGTTTTTTTGTAAAACGATCTAAAAGTTACCAAAATCAAGTCTTCCTGCGGTTGGGATACTTTAGAAACATCATAAATCGTGACTATATGGTCAATGTACACGGTTGCAACTATCTGATTATGGAAATTATCGTTAAAATCGCGGTCACGACAGTGAGTCTTTTCTGAACGAACGTGAACCTCTCCTGTGGATTCATTTTAATGTTACGACCTCGGGAAGGGAAGTAATGTTTAATTTTCTACGAAGAGGTCAATCCCGATATTGTGCCAACTCTTGTGACGAAAGCGAAAGAGCATCGGAATGACAAATCGGGTGCAGACGTCACTCCTCTCCTCGCCCCTTTGTGCCTCTGATTGCTGCAACGGATTTTTTCTGTAACTCGAGCAATAATCCACACCTCCGTGGGTCCACGCCTCACGAACAAAAGGCATTCGCTGCTTTGAAATTGGATAGGCGCCTGAAGATGCGACGGCCAGTTTTTTCGAATTTTCGACCGGGTTACTTTTTTCGATGCTTTGAATTCGTTTACAACCGGATGGTGTTGGTGCGGCGGATTAGAACGTGAGAAGGGTCGCCTCGATGGCTTTGTATGTTAGATTAGTGAGAGGTCCGAAATAAATGGGCAATACGTTCTCGAAGAGAGGAGAATCTGGCTGCAATGATTCTCTCTCACACGCGTGTTTCTCCAACTGCTGCATCGTGTCGCCGGATATTCCTTCGACGAGGATCGCCTTTTTAAAAATCCGCGCAAATGTATAGATTAACTTTTTATGTGTACCAGAAAAGAGTGAAAGATTATTAGCAAATGCATCCGAAACTCATTCACTCATCGAAATCCGAAGGAAAACGAAATTAAAGCTGGTTAGTGGTAGTTATGCGGGGGTTATACCGTTACATTTTTTCAGGTAGAAATTTCGAGGGTTACCGTCCTAATCCGGTCCCTTAGCGGGGCTTGCGAGCTCGGGAGCGCCCGGCCGCCACAGCATGGGGGACCATAAAAAAACTGAAGGCGTGGAATACTATTTAAAAAGTTATAAACAATTCAAATGAGCAATAATTAATTATCTTCGTCGTCTCACTTGTCCTAAGAGATATACAAGAGTCTTTTGATCGACGCTCTACGATGAAAATTAAGATTTTTCGTGATTTTACTAAAAATGACCCGTTGACGCACGGCAACGTTGTTCAGTCAGATAGGCGGGTATTTTAATTATTTCAACGGGGGTTGGGTTGGGTTGGGGGGAGGATTTATAGAATTTTGATAGAAATCACTCCCCCTTACCCCAACCAAACCGTGTTGCCGTGTGTAAACGGGTAATTTCTTGCAAAATCACGATAAATCTTAATTTTCATTGTAGAACGTCGATCAAAAGACGCTTTTATATCTCTTAGGACGAGTGAGACGACGAAAATTATAAATTGTTGCTCATTTGAATTGTTTATAAATTTTAAAATCGTGTTCCACGCGGTCAGTTTCTTTTATGGTCCCCCCCTGCTGTGAAGCTGGGAAGGGTCCGGATTAGGAAGGTGACCCTCGAAATTTCTACCTGAAAAAAATAACGGTAAAACTCCCGTATAACTACCCTTAACCTTAAAGGTTTTTGACATTTGGAAGTGATAATAATAGTAATAACTTCTCTAATGGAAACAGGAATATCCCAATTATATCAATTTCAATAATTATTACTATTTACAAAGACACAACCGTTCGCTTGACAGAAAAATCCGACTAGCCGGCATTCGAACCCGGGACCTTGGCGTTGGAGATCAACTGTATAAACGTCTTTGTATAATTACGAGTAGAGGTTGCTAAGCATGTTGATGATATTAATTTCAAGTTGATATCAAATCGGGTTGGTCCTCATACCTAATTCCTTATTCCCCATTTCGAATATATGGTAGGATACAAATGGTGCCCCAGCGTCGAACCAATGATCATAAGGTACAAGATAAACTATTTTTACGAAAAATTTAATATTTCTGTTAACAAGCGTGTCCATAGACTTCCACCTTCTGTGTAAATGAATCATACTACACACATTTCGGATGCTAGAGCCACCTGGTGTTGAACCCAGGACCTTTTCAAAGATGTGAATGCATATAACGACCTGTTAGGAATAAAACTTATTTCATCCTAAGTTTTAAGTCGATATCATGTCGGAAGATCCAAAAATAAGATTCTGTTCATCCCATGCATAGAGGAATGCAAATGGCTAAAGAATAAAATTCACTTGGTTGCTAACCACTCCGCCGACGGAAGTTCTTGATTTATCGTTCCATTTACTTTTATTTCAGACTTTCTTCAGTAAGGCTGCGATTTTCATTAACAAACTTTGTATCTGCTTGAATTACATATTAATATTTGGTAGAGAGATGTTTTCCATGCGGGGATGCGACTTTATTGCGAAGATGGCGTACAGGGAGTTTACAAAAATCTTTATTAGCTCATCCATAAGTTGTTTCTATGACAATAAAAGTTTGTTTGTATTGTGCGCTTTTGGTAATTGCAATGTGCGCCGATTCGCTGCTAACTCTGAAGATTGACGCTCATTAGAGGCTCTTGCGATCGGTCTCTCGACAACCGGAGCTTCTCTTCTGACGGCAAACGATTTCTGGTCGCGAACCCACCTCTCGGAGGCAATCTGTAGACATCAGCAAATCGTGTCTTCTGTTCCACTCCTCCAGAGGTCGCGGGTTCGAATCTCGCAGTCATTCGTCATCTCATCTTCGGATCGCCGCTAAACGGAGACTGGTTCGATCCCCGCTCACAATCGCCATCAATCATCGCACATTCGTCGAGAAAAAAGGGCTCCATCGATCGATAGACAGCGAATCGCGAGATTGAGAGCATCAATCCACGGCAAACTGGTCCATCCACCGGACGCACACCCTTCAAAACGCTTCCGTTTCTTTTCAATGCGTTTCTTCTTTTTAATTCTCATCTCGATACTCCATTTTTTATTATTCCAGAAATTGTTTTTTTATTGATAGACATGTCGTTTCACTTTTTGCATTTATTTATTGTACATTACCGCCGCAGTTAATTAGAGGACAGGTGGCGACGTATCTTGTAAAACAGCAAAAAGTCAAATTCTATGTATCTATACAGTAACCCATTTGCATAAAATATAATAATATAAAATAGTAAAAAATATATATTAAGAATTAAAATATAATCATACAGTACACGAAATGGATCCATAAAAAGTTAAACATATATTTACACAATCAAGAAATAGCATAACATTATTTGTCAAATACTTATTATGCAAGATCTTTCGGGGTTCCTGATAGGCCTTCACCGTACTTCAGCAGGCAATTTGTCTCACATTTCGTCAACTCTCAATCATCGAAATACTCAATTTGCTAATAACTTAACAAACTATTAAGTATTTATTGGAATATTTAATTTATAATGTATAAGTCTTTGTTTCTGGGAAAATTGAGTGCTATCTGACGTTTATCCTTCCAGCAATGGAACGTAATGGGATAGGAAAGTCTACAAATAAGGATAAAAAACAATATATTTGACAATTAAAAATCATGCAATATATTTCGTAGGTAAAATTGAATGAGGAAACAAGATAAGAAAGCAAGTAAGTTTGATAAAGAGAATTGCAAATATTTTTGGTTAAAAATCATAAATCCATAACAAAAGAACTGCGGCAAAGAGAAAGGAATCAAAATATTGGACTGAGAATAGGTTTAAATTAAACTAACCTAAATATATTGAGACTCTCAAAAGTGTAAATAAGATAAGAACAGCAGATTAGTGGTACTGAAGTCAATACCATTTAAGCAAAAAATACATTTGATTTTCAAATTCGGAATGCATATAAAATGAATTGATTCGGAAATGGAATATTTCTGTCTTTTTTACTTTAAATATACAGTAACAAGTCGGTTGGAATGTTCCAACAGCCATGGCCTACAGACAATTATAATTGATACAGAAATTGAAAACCTTCATTCAACTCACGTTGTTTACTATGTCATCGCCTATTCCTGGAACTAATCCACGCATGTCTTCCCATTCAGTCGCTCACTGCGCTAAGGAAAGCGCAAAATATCCTATTTAGATATACTTAACGGTACGAATCGTTTTCCTTTCAAATATTTCGATTAAAAGGATGCAATGCATCCATTAATTACTCAACAATTATATTGGCAATATAAATAAATGATAAAGGTAGAAATTTTCCATAATAAATGAACATTTACTGTTTTTTTATTTACTTAGTGAACATGCATACATGGCATTATAGCTAAAAATAGCGTTTGTTATAGTCTTTTACTTGGATATTCAAGTTTGGTTATTATCTTTGCACTAGTAGAAATGAGGAAGGCTTGTACTTTTTCCACAGGTTTATTTTAAAAACACGACCAGGTTTCAACGAGTAATCGCCATCATCAGGTCGTGGTCGTGGTCGTGGAAACCTGGTCGTGTTTTTAAAATAAACCTGTGGAAAAAGTACAAGCCTTCCTCATTTCTACGAGATGGATTTCCACAAAACAACGCCTGAGACTGTGAATTTTAATCTTTGCACTACTCAATAATTTCAATTTTCTAAATCTTAGTGACTTAATGATAAATCGTAACTCCGTTCTGTGCATCTTACTTCAGCTATAATGATTTAAGGAATGGATAACTTTGAAACATGAACCAACTATTATCCAACTATTAATTATGAAACGTATAATTTATTTTTCTTTCCCCGCAGTGAAGCGATATCTAAAAACCGCTTTTTTCTGTGATCGTCTTGTCCTTGGGCCGCCTATCTCTCCTCATATCTTCTTTGTGGTTTTCTATTCGTGGAATGTTTCCTCGAGTAATCCTATCGCAACATATTTTGGTAAATATAGAAGAACTGTTTTATTAAAAATTTTTGTCATTTCCTAAGGGCTTTTTAAATCTTTAGGAAGCAAAATTTGATACTTAACGGACAAGGCTTGGAGCAGATTTTGGAGTTTGTAATTAACTATGTCATGCGTTTCGAATTTCCTTCAATTGAGCTCAGGCAATATTTATTTCCAGTCAATTTCTTTGGTCTGTCGTAATTATTCACTCGTCTCGCTTTCTTCCATACTCTCGATGTAAATATTCAAACATTAATCCCCGTAAATGATTAGACGTGGTTTCATGCGCAGCTGTTAATCATATGTATTAATAAACAAAACTAATGAATCATAATGCCTAAAACTAATATTATAACGCACACCGATAAGCTTTATAACTTCCCCTGGATAACATTTTGCTGGTTTTATCTCGCCTAAAGTCACCAATATAAAAACGATCAGAAAGGGGCTCATCAATCTCCAAAACTCAAAGAAATTCGAGTTTTTACGGTCGAGGCTGCTTATATATCTCAAGCGAAGTAATGGTCAATTTCATTCAGCATTTATATTTGAATATTCACGTATGAGATGCTTTCGTAAGAAGGTAACGTTTGTTGCGTGCAATGAGGAGCAAAAGGGTCCGTACGACAATGACAGTGCCAATTGATTGAGTTTGCCGACCGCATGGATGTCAGCAGCACATGTAACCGTCGCGGGCATTTAGACTCGTTATAATTTACGACCCCAATGGGCCCTTGTTTACCACAATACGGGGGCCGCGCGATCGCTCTTAAAATGTCCGAAAAACCGGTTGCCGCCGATCTCGTGTAACTGCATCGCCTTCACAATCTCTTTTCTCACGAACATTATCCAATCATTAATCCACGGCTCTGTTGCAGAGTTTTTTTATCGCTCTCTTTGTCGCAGCAACTGCTTCTCTTATTTACTCTGCATTAAGTACTTACCTTTCATTCGTGGCTGCTACAATGAGGTCTCTCGGCGCAGTTTCAACTTTCACATCCCGTTTGGAATCCTTGAAGCTTATCACCAAGGGAGTGCACTCAGCATCCAGGAGCCACACTCTTGCCCAGAAAGCAGTTCTCGTAGACACAAATGATCGAAAATATCATTTTTCGCCGTAATGATCAATTTCACCAGTAACGTAAATGCATGCTTTGTAGAAATGAAGGTAGAGGCGCCTCAAGGAATTTGATTAAATCAACATACGGGAATAAATATAATCGATTTGGCTGCAACGTATTCCATACCAAATTATTTAAATAGGGACAATAATAGTAATAGTAATAAATCGTCTTTATTTGGGCGAGATTGAGACTTAAAAGTCTCTTCTTCCATCCAACCCATCGTCATTAATTATAAAATAAGAAGTAGAAATAATTAGAAGAATTGTGGTCGTAAAAAACCTAAGAGATTCTTAGGGAAGAAAAATCCACTGCAGGAAAACACCCACAAAGAAGGGGGGTGTGAAAAACCTACCGATAGTAATAGCTAAAAGATAAGAAAAGAGAAAAACATTCAAAAATAAATACACTACCAATAAATACTTACATGCGATACATAAATACGAATCAGTTCACATTTAAAAAAATAGATAGCAATATACAAAGTAACATAAAAAACAAAATAGAAAAACGAGGAAAACGTACATGGATTTTCATCCATAAAGTACATTATGAGGAAAAATAAAATAATATTATAAAAAAACAGTATCAAAATAATGCTTACAGTATGTACTAGTCAAAATTGCATGTAACATAGACATTTAAGAAAATAAGATACAAAACGTAGGCAAAATAAAAAGAGACAAAGGCGATAAGCGATATCTGTTATCATAGGCGTACAGCTGGTGTTATGCGTCTCCAGCGAACGGTCGAAATGTGATCGCTATTAAGGAATATTAGCACTGCTCACATACGCTGTATGAACTGGGCTTAACATTACCATTGCTATTAAAAGCAGTACGTGGTTTACTATGTCATTACTACAATGCAGTATTAAACATAGTCTTTATTGGGCGGAATTGGGTCTAGGAAGTCCCTCATTTAACCCTGAGCATGAATATAGTTTATGGGTATAATTAGTACCCTAAGATGAGCACTGATGACTTAACTCTCACTATAATTCTGTTACTACGATTTGCTATATGCGTGAAAACTTCTTTGCGTAAATCGTTTGAGAAACATTTTCCGTGAATGGCGACTTATCTAACGTGAGAAAAACTATTATGTTTTCTCGGATATGTATCTAGATACATTTCGGATAAGGTTCAAATAGCATTAGCCTGTCAACATTGAAGCAAAACATTGTATGCCTTCTGCATAAGTATCCGCATCCGTTTGATCAACTACCGAAACCAATTTTAATCCTCATTCATTCGAAGTCGAGATGATTCAATTACATAGCATGAATAGATTAATTTTTATTCGAATCCTCCTTTTCATAATTCGGGCATTGAAAATGCTGACGAAGAAATGGTCCTAAGGAATAAAGGATTTTCCTCGAGATTTCGCAATCGCTGTTTGCGGTTGTCGTACGCGTATGCAAAACTTTATTTTACTTAACGAGTTTAATGTTGGCAGTTCTTAAAAAGAATATAACCCTGCTTTATAAAGCCTCATTGGTATCTTTTGTACCCTTCCATTTGGGAATAATGGATCTACGTGTATTACTCTTCAATAGTTCTTTAACAGTTGCGTAGAAACGCAGCGCAGCTGAGTTCCACACTCAGCAGCGGTCGCATTTTACTCATCTCTTCGAGGATTCCACTTTCTTGAAAAAGCAGCCATGTCTATTCGTAGTACGAGAGGCGTTTCCTTCTGTTCATAGCATCTTCCCATCCCACTCCTGTGTGCTCCTAGCATCTTCCCATCCCACTCCTGTTCATAGCATCTTCCCATCCCACTCATAGCATCTTCCCTTCCCCCTGTCCATTCCCATCCTCTGCCCCCGCGTCCTTCGTCCCCTTACCTAAGAAACGCTCCGTTGCCACGTCTACTCGGGCAAAAAAGCCTCTTTTGGGGTAGAAAAGCGCCGTAGATCACCTACTCCAGCAGCGGCTACTTTTTCTCCTCCTCGAGGGCACGGGATGCTCTACGCCCTGTTCCGAGCGTATTCCACTAACGAAACAATCCGAGTGCTGCTTGCGGAAGCTGATTTGAAGGCCACGTATGTCGAACAGTTTTAAAGGGACATCTTTCCATTTTCTTCTCCGCTTCGCATTTTCATAACTTAGGCATAAACTGGACGAGGAAACTGATGTACTAAACGTTTAGGTTTGTAATTATCAAAGTCCATTGACAATGTGAGGTTGGCATTTCAGCGAATTTACCAGAACGCCTTCGAAAAGTATTGGCAAAGTATCACTCAATGAAAATTAATTCCAATTCTGAGAAAACGCGTTTTTATTAATTTATTTTAAACATTTACATTAGGTGATGTCGCCAGTTTATGGGGAATACAAAAACAAGAAATTTACAAACAATATCAAAAGTGGCATAATTTAAAAAATAAAATATAAATTAGCGAAGTATTACAAAAATAGGTATAGTACAAAACTAAGCAAAACTAAAATTACTAAAAACTAAATTTAGTCGATAAATTAATTGCAGGAAAAATTATTTATAAAAGAAAGCGAAAAACGTCGCAACTGTACCGCATATGTTTCACCAGATATGTTACGATCGACGTTAAATAATTGAAATTAGCAATTACAAAACATTTAAAAAATTAATTATATTTAGAAAACCTTCAGACATGCAACATTTTGCACTAATTCTATTAATAATGAATTTTAAATTCAGAAAACATATCTAGGGATTAGCTTCTCGATAGAGGAATAGCTGCATTGTTTTCATCATTGAAAGATTTGTGATATCTTGCTAAGAAAAGCAGTTTGTGGAAAGATTCGAATCTTTTTTTGAATACCGTATTTTCTTTACAGCAGTTTCTGAAACATTTTCTCACCCTATCCTCGGATGCTCATCGTCATTTGTTATAACTCCCCTCATTTGTTATGACTTCCTTGATAACAATCGTTTCATAAGTGTCCGTCGATCTTTCTTAAATCGTATTTGAGTTGGAATTTCTATTTTTTCAGAACTTCCCTCATCTGACGATGGGTTAAATGTAAGAAGAGACTCCATAATCTCAATCTCGCTCAAATAAAGACCTCTTCTTATTATTATAATAATGCTTTCTATAGTCATGTGGATTACATACTTGGTATATGTTCTATGTTTGTTGTAAATCATTATATAATTGCTGAATTTCATATTGATTTTCATTTTATAATTAGTGCAATAGTCAAGTAGACGCAGGATTTACAATTTTGGAATCATAAGTAGTTTTTGTGATTGTTTTTGTAAACTTAATGCTTTATTTTGCCAGAAATGTTTGAAATTGTTTTTCATTTTCATCATTAATTTATGAAATACTACAAATTTGAAATAATTTGTAATCTTAGGCTTGTGGTTATGGCACCTCCTGAAGAGCCTACATCTGGCTCAGGAGGACCAAAAAGATGAATATTTACAATCTGGTTTCTTGAACTTAAATGTCATGTAAATTAATTTGTAAGCCGTTCACAGCATATTATTTACATTGCATTATTGTATTTTGAATTTTCTGAATAAAATTCTATTATCTTGAAAATTATAACATCCACTAGTTCGGCATTGTCCTTTGAGAGGGTTTCGATCATTCTTCAAAACCCAAGCGAAACGTAATCTTCTTCGATGCGAACTGAAATTCGGTTATTTTCAGGATGCCTCTGAAGGACCTCAAACTTATTCATTGAAATTATTGACCGCAAAACGGACATCAAATCTTGCGAACAAATTGGATAATTCGCAGGAAGTCGTTGCCGTCGAGTTTAACCATTATTTTGCTCGAAATTATCCAAATCTCGATTTAGACCGTTGTCTTCACAACACGTCCTTAGTTTAATATGTTTCCTCACTAAATGCGATATCATTCCTGATCATTATCAACTGCCAATACAACAGGATGTGAATGAGAATCTTCGCCAATGAATTTTGCGGTCTTAAGTGGAATTGGTTCGCTTAAATTTTCAGGTCGGTTCTGCCTTTTGCAGGATACCGAAAAATACATAACCCTCACTTTGTCCGTTTCCGCATAAATGTACGTTTAATCGGCAATGAGTCGTTGAGAAGCGATTGAGCGTATTTTTGAAACGGTGACTTCCGAAATAAACAAACTCAGTTTTCCATTTGAAGAGCACAGGGCCGTTTTTAGGCATTCGCTGTCACGTCAGCTTAGAGGCCCCGCCGCCAAGCCACAAAAAGGACATAAAACATTTCAATAATTAAAATTTTTATTAAATAAATAAAATAAAAAGCATAATAAATTCAATTTCCGTACCATATTATGATACTTAAACGTTACGTAATTATAAAATGCATTCTTTTAAATTATTATAGAGGGGCAGACTGGGGTCTATAAGGCCCCATACGATAATGTTGCGTAGGGCCCCCAACATTATAAGAACGGGCCTGGAAGAGTACGTGCATCCGAGAAAGACACTTTGTGAAATACCTCCAGTATGAGCCGATCCCTTCTAAAGTCCCCTTGCCTTCCAAAGAAAAAAAGAGCTCTGGTTGAGTAGCAAAGGAGTGCATCCCACTGCCAGTTGATGTTTGCTAACCTCTTCTTGGTTTGGACACTAAAAGACCCCTTTCAGAGGACCCCTCCTGGGATAATCCCGATTCAAAAAAATAATCAGGTCCTGCGTTGCAGCGAGTGCGTCCTGTTTTCAGATTTGCGGTGCCTCTTTTCATCCTCAGTGGTGTCACATTTGCGTCATTACAGACCTTCTTCTCTTTAAGCATGACTTACTTGCCTTTCCTGCTGCAACTAAACCCTAATTTCTTCTCACTGGTTTCCTCGGAAACGAGTAAAATAAACGTTGCGATGGATTTCCATTTTTGTTTTTCGAAATCATGAAGTTTCGATCGAATTCTACGAAGCGAAAGTGTTGCTTCTCGGGTTATTAAACCCCTCTGATTAATCTGCTGTCATTAATAAGTATCTTTTCATCAATCAGATGAAACGAAGAAGCTACAGTCAAAATCTTTGCTATTAATTGTTGACATTGTCGTGTAATTAGCAAGGTTTACTAGTTTTCAGACGCTGTTGACATTTGATTGAAGTTTACGTATTGGTCTCATCGAAAACACCAAAATGTCTAAAAACGTGTAAAACTTGAAACATTAAAAAAAAACGAATTATCCGTACATTTCTAAATTCCACGGAAAACACAAGAAAAATTGACCTGTTTGCAGTGGCGTTCCACGATGTTAACCACATTGTGTATACATCTCGTACGCGATTTTTAAAGCGTTTATTTTCTTATTAAGTTCTTTCTTTCTGAGTTTGCGAACGTGGCTCGCCATCGCATTCACTTCTTCAGTGACTCTTAAAAATATTTCGGAATTTTTCAGGGTCGAAACATAGTTCGATGGAACAGTTTCTCTCGGTTTCTCAGCAATGAACGGAACTGAATGAAAGAAGTTAATCTTTATTTTTCTTTCTTTTTCATATCGAGATTTCTATCGAGGTATGAAATCGAGAACTGTACATTACCGATCTTCAAAATAACGGAAAGGTTACTCTTTTTACATTTATTATGCCTTGCTGTTTGCTCATTCAGTTTAAATCATAATTTTATTATATTTTATTCTATACTATTATTTTTTGCCTTTTTTATACAGATAAAGAATTGATATCGTAAGCAATGCATGCAAAATCTACATGATTTACATGATGAGTACATTACAAATCATACGTCTTATCACAATGATCACATATACACTTACAACCATTATTCAACAATCACAAAAATGCTACACTTCCTTACATTTTATTACAATTACAAAATATAAATTTACTATAGTTCTTATTACAATAGAAGCTAAATAAGCAAATCACCTAATCTAAATTAAATTTTCCTTTCATTAAAAATTCATCTACATTATAAAATGACTTGCAAAGCAAGTATTTTTTCAGTCTCTTAGAAAACAATTCACCCTTAACATTCTTTATTTCACCTGGTAGCATATTGTATATTTTTAAAGCCATTATCTCAAAGCTCCTCCTGCCAGTTAATCCTAGCCTATGTGATGGGGTCCTCAAAATAAACCTACCTCTCGTACAGTGTTCATGAATATCTTTTTCATATTTTTCTAGGTTGAGACGAATGTGGTTTACACGTGCATAAATACATGCTGAGGGCATTGCCAAGATACCCGATAATAATAATTACCGATTGATAACTATTTGAAACGTAATTTATTATTCAGATATGTGGAAATTTAACGTAACAATACGAAATAGAGTCAAACGTTCTGCAAGACTTACGCTGAGAGTAAAGAGTTAATGCAGCATCTGTAATTCCAAATGATCGGAAGATGAACTCAATGATAAATAAGATAACTTCTCAATTGTCAATTGGTATCGATTCAGATAAACACTCTGAACCATTCATCCCTTTTCTAAACTTCCATCTCGCAATAAGCATTTAAACATATAATGTAACGTAAGACAGCTGTTTGGAACGAAGGAATCCAGTCAATGCAATGATCTGGTGCGTCATAAACAGTTGGCAGTGGATATTTAAAAGCACCCGAAAGCGTAGACTAAGCACGAGGCAGCACGAGGCCTTTAACGGCCATTTTACGGAAATATTTATAATCGAAAAATCCCCAGAAAACTCTTACAGAGACTGGGCAGAGTATGTTGTTTACATTGAGACTCCCCTTCGGCTGTTCTGGAGCGTGCCCTCGTCTGCACCACAAAAACATTGGCTTCTTCAGGAAGCCTTCGTACTTTCATTGCTGCAAGTGTACTTTAATCTCCTCTAAATTATTACAATGATCTCTGAAATGTGTTCTAAAGATGGGATGCGTACACTCAAAGAGTTTTATTTCGCGTTGAAATTAAATTAAATTGAATTTATTAACAAAGAATCTCGATTTATCTTAAAATTATCCTATACGTCATTATATATTCCATCAAAAATTGGCTTTTCGCGTAAAACAGTCTTTAGGATAGTTTTCGAATGTAAATAGTAACGGCTTGCACATGAATCAGAGTTTAGTGCTCAGATTCTCCAAAAGAGGGCTCCGACGGGTGTGTGTTTTTGGCGCCACCGAAGTTCGCTGTTTATGTTTCAGCGGACTTAATCCCCTATCTTAAAAACATGAAATGTTGTTTAGGAGATATTTCCATCTGTACAGCGTTTCAGCGTTGCCAAGAATAAATTGGGCGGTAAAATAGTAGTTGGGTTATTTTTAAATTCGAGCTTTAGTCAAAAACTAGTTAGTTAGTTAGTTACTTAGTTAGTTAGTTGGACCTTTATTGGCGAGGTTAGGCCCAGGTGGGCCTCTCTTCCACCTAATCTCGCATGTCGATTACATTTAAACTTATTAAAAACTCAACTTATTAAAAAATACAAAAAGAAAGAGTAGGGTGTGGGAAAAATTCTTTGCTACTGAAGGTTGATAAAGAAAATGCCCACGTTGCGGGAAAACACCCAGGAAGAAGGGGGGTGAAAAAACCCGCGAAAACACAGTAATAAAAATAAATACAATAATATACAAACATAGATAAATAAACAGTGACAAAGATTAGATAATGAACTATTATTTACAAAGTAAATTTAACAAGAGGTATAGTACACTGAATTGACTTAGTTATAATGAAAGTTAAAAGCTATAATAAACTAAATAATCTAATATTCTAAAAGCTACAATATAGTATAATAAAAAAATTCATAAAATTTCTTCAGCCGGAGACATTTGCCAATCGATGTTTTCATGGACTGTCTTGAAGTCCTTGTCATTATATCAGTAATTCCTGTTAAATGGAGGTGCCTGTAAAAACAGAAAAGGAAAGAAGATACGGTAGATGAGAAGTATTCAAAGATTAACAAAGTAATAAGTGAATCAAGTAACATCCAAAAACTACGCAAAACACTGTTTAAATCTGATAAGGTCAGCTTCGAGGCCATTCTAAAAGAGTCAAACACAATTACTTAATTTCACAGAATATATTTGATGGGAAATGTGACTATTTCCGTCTCCAATCAGACATCTTCAGACCTGAAGATGTCTGATTGTTTTTTTAGTATGGATTCTAACGAAAAAGATTCTCCCGCAAATTAGAATGATACGATCTTCGGGTAAAACACAAAAATGTTTATCTATTATTATTGTCATTTGCTGCCTTTTTCATTTCTGTACTTACTTTACTATAAAGGAAAATGTTCGCAACGTTTCATTTAACGTGTGGCTGCATAAACGATTTTCGGTGTTAACTTCTCTCCACTTGGATCGTCATAATACTTAACCTTTCATCAGTCGCGCCTATTTTCATAACACGAGCAGTCGCGCAGTCCATACAAAGGATCGTTTTTCGGCCAAAATTGTAAAATTAATTGAACTAATTATTATTTCTGACTACTAAACTTTTGGTAATAATATAATTTAAGAGGATAAATTAAGAAGTAAACAACTTTAATTAAGAGGATAAATTAAGAAGTAACAAACTTTTAGTAAAAGTTAAAACTTTTAGTAAAAGTAAACAACTTTTAGGTACTCTCTGAACTTCAGAGAGTACCTAAAAAGCTAGATGTCTATTAGTTCCGAAATTGAAATGCCTCTAATAAATTTTAAGACGAAATAAGTGGAAAAACTCCATGTAAACGTTATAATAAGCAAAAATAGAGATCACCAACGAAAAACTTACCCAAGCGGTCCCGCGTTGCGTGTGTTACGACAGTCGTCACTTCACAGATTCGCTTTCGCAGTCGGTTTAAGACTAAAAAGAAGCATTTCACGACTTTAAAAGTTAATAGTAAGTGCGATAGAGGAATAGACCAGGGTATGAGGTTCAAGGGACCACCCAGGTAGAAACGGGACCCGAAAAACCGTTTGTGTTGTACAGAATACAACAGCGCGACTGTCGGAGGGATAAAGCAGATAAAGGAACCGAACGGCTAAAGTAAATTCGATATGTTTTCTATATAAATAATATTTCGACTTTATTAGGGTCATCATAGAGTTCTAATTGGTTACTTACAACTTCATAATATGTAGATAGCATAAATGCATGTGTCGTATTCATCAACATCTCTCGCGTTGACTGCCTAATTAACCATTTTTACAGGGAAAGTAGTGAATACTTATTTGGAGATGGATTTGAAAATGTCAATTCGTTCGATTGATAAAATTGGAGTAAAAGAAGGTGAAAAAAAAATGTTTCCGCCCGGGATCGAACCGGGGACCTTGCGCGTGTGAGGCGCACGTGATAACCACTACACTACGGAAACGCTAGTAAGTAATGTGAAAAATGTATATAATAAATGTCAATACCTTACTTTGGTGGTGATAATTTCTTTGTGGATTGATGATCAGTAGATTATCATCGATGAAAGGTATATTTCAATACTTAAAATAATGATTTCTCTTATTTAAAAATTACAATGTGTATTACAACCTTGAAGTATTTTCTTTATGATAGGTTTGTTTGTCAAAAGAATGAAAGTTACGCTACTCTAATACCATGGTTTCCATATATCACCCACATTCTTATGCTTTCGGATTTGTTATAAGTTTTGGTAAATCATAAATGTTTCCAAATGGTAAAATAATCGATCTATGCCGTCTTATAGTGTGCTATATATAGAATGGAAGAAAGCTGGCCAGGAAACCGACAATGATTTATTTGAATGCAAGACTTGAATATTTGCAGATAATTCTGTAAAGTCTAATTAAAATGATGGTGTTGTCTTTACGCCACCAGAATATGACTCGGATGACCAGTTACCGGGCTGATTACAAGAGCGCTATAATATGTTATTATTATATTATATGGTACATTTCTAAGGAGTCCAGTTTGGGTTATTTGATTTAATGTGTAATAGATCTTCTAGACCTTTGCGTGATTTTCTCGCAATAAGTCGTTTGATTCGTGTTGGATGGAACCGGGAAACGTCAGATCCGAGAATAGTAGCCTGTCATTTACACACGGATTATATTTAATAATCTTAAATGTTTAAATGGTATGAAATGGTTTGCTCTAGATTTTATGACGATTATTTGTACATTTTCTACTTTTATTCAAACGATACTAAAATAACATACGTACAAGTTTTGAACACTCAAATGAAAAAATATGATCTGTGCAATTACAAGATGAATGGTCAGCTCATGGAAAATATAATAAATAGATATCATTTCAGTTGACACCGAAATACCTTATGTCGCTACATATATCCTACTGCCATCCGTTTACTATCTACCCAAAAATGTTAGGGATAAAAATAATTTTAAAATAACGTGGAATTTAATTTCTGAATAAATTTAGGACATAAGTTTTGAGTATTGTTAGCACCATTATCCATATATTTCAAAATACGTGAAGACAATATTTGTTTACAGGTCCGGTACTTATTTCTACGATACGATTCTGAGCTAGGAATAAGATGAGGCGTTATGAAGGCTCGTTGAGGAGACGCTCGTGATACGCTCATTCACCCTTTTGCTACTGTTTGCGATACAGGAATTAATTGCCACTTAACCAAACGTTCGGTTTCCTTCTATTGCACCTATTCCCCATAAATTGAAACCCCTGCGATGTTTCATTACCCGTGCGACGCAAAAAAGCTACGCCACTGATGTGTACATTTCTCGAACATGTCTTCCAGTTGTACATCTTCCATCCCTTGCTCGACATTCTGCATACACTGTTTCTCTATCACACATCGTCAGTAATCGAGTGATTTCTAATTATCATTTTTCAGCATTCATTACTCACATCGGAATCGGTGATTCACTAGAGTTTTATTCTCTTTCACATTCATCTATATAGTTGAAGATGTAGAATTTTCAACTTGGTAAGACTTCTTATTACTATAATCTTATTAGATAAAATTATAAGATTTCTATGGTAAAAATACGGTAAGGGTTGGTTTATTAAATACGCCAGCAGATTAGAGAAACAGAATCTAAGGAACATCAGACAATTTAGCAGACTCTCAATACTTCTAATTGTTAATTAATCGCTAAAAACATCTATATGCTGGAAATCATTACTTTTTTCTGCATTTTCAAAACAGTACGGTTAACGGTTCTAACAGTGATTTCATGAAATTTTCTTTTTTCTGTCAAACTATGATAGAGCGTAAATATAAGTATTACATTTAATTAGTGGTATAGAGTTTCGTTACCCAAGGGACAGGAAATGACACAAAATAGAGAGAAATACTCGAGTATCAAAATTGATTATTATTTATACAGTACTGAGATTTATTGTATATCTTATTCAGACAGCTTTATATGGGTTTTTCTTTCTATTTCGAATTATTCACTCTCCCATACTGATCTTTGTATCGGATGTAATAATTTTGTAGCTCTACATAAACAATTAACATAAAACATATCTATTTACAAATAAGGAAAGGGTTAAGGTGACTTGGCACATAAGGGCGTTCACCCACGTTCTGGTCGGGTAGCCTAGATAGTCAAGGCAGCCTCCCGGTTAGAGGAAGATCCGGGGTTCGATTCCCGGCCCTGTCAGACCTTTTTCAAGTTCGTTATTCCTTGGGAAATATCTATTTACATTTTAACACATATTTCAAAAGTTAAGATAATTGTCCAATTTGTTGAGACTCGAATAAGCTATTATTTATGGATATTTCAGAACTGATATCCAAATAAAATTCTTCTTTTTTAAATATCATTTGTTTGCCTTTTCCCGTATTCCTCAGCCTACCTTAGTGCTCAGATATCGAAAGCGAAGATGAGATAACTGATCATGTCCCGTCGCAATAAATGGGACCAGTGCTGTGTTGGCCCTCAAGGGCCGTGGGAAAACGCATGGCGAATATGTGAGGGCCTTTTTATTGTTTCTCCGAATGTCGTTGGAGGTCCCTCGCGAATAATGAGGTGGGATTTCGAGAAAATTTTCGGATGGGAATAGATGTCTCCTTGAAGATACATGTGTTTGGGAAGTTGAATTAATTTCATAATATCTGGTAAATGTTAATATTTTTCTCTCATATAATTGTGAATGATGGTAGTTTTGATCTTTTCGTCCAAAGACTGAAGAGTACTCTAAATATAGTTTGTGCTCAAAATCACTTTCTGATGAACTAAATCGAAAACGTGATAACCTTGCGATTTGCGACCGCTAATCAAATTTCAAGTGGAGCGATTTCCATCTGGTACTCGAATGTATTTTTTGCAGAACGTAAAAATTATTATCAGATTTTATTTTCTAATAATTTCATTAATCTAAAATATCTAACTTTACAATGAGACGAAATATTTGAAATTCCATTCATAAAGTTAGTTTTTTTCATTATCTTCGAAACATTTAGGTTCTTAAAATACTTAGTTCTTTCTTCGGGTTCTTAGGGTTCGTTTATTGCTGACCATCTCTAACAATTTACTTTATTTTATTTATCACACAAACCATGAAGTCGACCTTTCTTCCTTTAGTATGCATGTTTCATAGAACAGAATATCAGGAGCAAAAGTGAAAACAAACTTTTACTATACCACAGGATATTTTATTAGATATCCTGAGAAACGTGGCAGATCCAAATGTGAAAGTTATTAACGAATGCGTGTTTCCCCTCACCTATCCTTTCCACAGTTATCAACACCCTTCATCACTTCCTCTCGTAACCCACCACTCCCATTCCCTCCTACTTAAATTTACGCTGTATTGATTTGTATTTAGTCACCTGGGGATATGAGTCGTTTCCAAATAAAATAGTCTGTTGTCTAGTAAAATTTCGTTTTCACTTTCGCTCCTGATGGATCCATACCACCAAGTCACGGCCCAAGCAGTTGATTCTAGAACAGAATATGTTTAATCCATATGTTGTATTTACAAATTTTCTACGTATATTTAGTTTATGTTTTTGTTTTCCATTCCCATAAATGTAGCTAATAAATTTCCTGGTGGTTGATACATCATTATTTTATGCCGATTGATTGTCACTGAACATTTATGTTCATTTGTCAAATGTCCAATTAAAGTTTTGCTTCGCTATATTTACTACTACACTATTTGCGCGATTTCAGTGGCGGAGTTTCAATTTTTACATAGAATGAATCTTCCGCCGTTCAAATATAGAGGCATTTCGAAATCATACGAGACTTAAATGGAATTTCACATAATAAAAGAGTGCCTTCGATTGGATTCCTTTTCATCCGAATAAACGCACTGCTCGAAGATCACGTCCTCTGTCAGCGCTTTCGTCGAAGCAAAAAATATTACATCTAGATTTCTACCGTCGTTGTCCAAAATAATTGACGGGTCGAAAAAGAGGCCGTCAGTCCAGAATATCAATTCACTGCGTTGGAACCGAAAGAGTGCACCTTTGAGACATTTGAGCGTCCAATGATTTCGCCCACGATAATATATCGAGTGCAAATCACGGTGCAGTGGAAACCAAATTCAAATTTGTTCGTGAAGCATGAAATCCCCGATTGAAGCATGCTTAACGCGCTCAGCAAGCAGAAAGTATTTAGCCCGGCGTCCGGTGAATTGATCCAGGGGGAAACGCGCACGCGGGGAATTGATCCCCCGCTGATCTTGTACTACCAACCCAACCTAACCCCCACGGTATAGATTAACATAAGACTGAATAACAGTAGTACAACATCAGCGCGGGGGATCAATTCCCCGCGTACCAATCTGTCGGGAGATCAATTCCCCGAGTACGAATTCTCCGCGTACGAATTCCCCCCGGGCCAATTCACCGGCCACGATTTAGCCCGAAGGTCGGTTTGTGCCTCGATACCTCTATCATTGACTACCAAGAACTAATAGGAAGAAATGAAGCTTATTAAGTAGGATGAGGAGTGTGGTTGTTCGCCCTCGGCTCCTCCACCAACCAGAATGCTATGAGCGGAACATTTAAGTGTAGCGCAACGACTCTGCGACACTTTTCTTGATCAGGGTAATTATTCACTAATACCGCAATAGCTTTTATATCATCAGAGACATGATCAAGACCTATGTAAATGATAGATATATTTTTCTCTATCCTGTACCAAATGAAAAATATTCCATTCATACTCATGTGGAAGCATGAGCATTATGAATGTAAATATGATTTTATTGATATTTTACCTTTAATTTTGTGTATCTCTTAAACTCAGGATTTGTATATTCCAATCACTTGATTGCATTTTTTTGTTTCTTACAACTTTTTTGAAAGGATATGAAATTATGCTAAATTAAAAAACACTGGATTTCTTCATTGCATTTGCCACTAGAAAATAATGAATAATAATTATAAATCAATTAATTATATCCTTCTTTTGATAAAGTAGTAATGAATCTAAATAATTTTGTTGAATGGTAACAACGAGATGTATTTTAAAGGAGTAAATATCGAAAACCACATAAACAAAGTTAAAGTTTATTTTTCATGGCCTTTTTGGTTCGATTTGAGAGGAACTCTTCTTAAAAAGTCCCTCAACTGCCCACACTAGAGGAGAACTGCTTTGGACGGTATGTACTTGTAAATTCTTTGCATAATTTATTCTTCCGTATAATGTAATACAGTATTTATTTCTACTAGTGATCGCCCAGTGGACGAAATTCGACCTTAATTCATTGAATTTTTAAGTCTGAACGTCATTGAGGTTCTTTTGTCAAAGATTATACCTGTATAATCATTGCTTATAATTTATTTCATTATTTTTCTATTGCGTCAGCTGTGAGCGTGTACAAATACGTCATTAGAGTGTGTTGTTTGCCTTAATTACCTTCAATAAATCTAAAATTTTAATGTTAGAAAAACAAATAAAACAAATTCAGCTTGTAGCTTTATTTATTTTTTGATATAATTCATTGTCATTTTTAATTTTAAAGATTGATTTCCAAAAAAAACATCCGTAAAATCGCCGTAATTATATCTCTGTTATTTATTAACCAGTTAGCGACTGTTGGCATCTCGGTTAACTCTTTTCGTAATTTCCGACATGAGTCCCTACCGTTAATTTGGTTTGGAGATAAAATCCCCTTCTAATGTGAAAACGCATAAGCTCGGATTCGCCTCGGTCGCCAGGGGGACTGGTTTGTTTACTACGAAGAAATTTCACAACATTTTCGTTCATTTTGCCAGAGTTCTCGTAATTTCGACTCGAATACTATATTCTACGGCCAAAATAAGAGTCTCTGTTCAATTCCCTATCTTTTGGTACTTATATCGATTTCCTACGACCATTATTTCTGATCTAATTCTGCAAAAGAAAAAATGTCTGCAATCGATCAAAATGAACTTTGCGTGCATTTCTTATGAGAGACGATTAAACTGGTTCAGAGTCGAACCAAGGATATTTGGACAAATATTTTAGCTTTCTGCACTCCTTCTCCGTATGAAATTAGACTATGCCAAATCTCAAACTCCTCCGTTCGCGCAATATCCTTAAAAAGGGATCCAAAATTGTCTCTTCGCGTATTAATATATAGATTGTCGTAATCTTTCAACGTTAATCATCCTCAATTATCTGGAGCGAAATAAACATCTCGAAAATTCACTTTTGGCCCAATGAAGCCTCTTCGCCATGATTCCTTTGCCGAAATTTCTTCCAAATGGACGGCCACCGTCCTCTGCTTGGACAAATCTTTTTCCCTCAACAGAGGTCACCTTCGAAGGCTGGTGTTTCACCGCTTCCGAGGGCAAACGAGTACTCTTTATTGCGCATTTGTCCCGTGTCCGAGGTCCATCCGATCGCTGATATTGCATACGTCTCTGTATTATGGTGCGAATCTATGCTGCACTCGCTTCCTCCGAACTTCAGATTCCCATACGCTCATATGCATCGTGATGTTAAC
This sequence comes from Sympetrum striolatum, assembly GCA_947579665.1. Lineage (NCBI taxonomy): Eukaryota > Metazoa > Arthropoda > Insecta > Odonata > Libellulidae > Sympetrum > Sympetrum striolatum. The sequence continues at coordinate 859,329 of OX388349.1, forward strand.
GCTCACAACTTATGGTTTTCCAGGGAAAAACATTTGGAACTGAGCGAAAGATTTACGAGTAGTGAAACGCACGCGTGACAACACGTACTGAAAGCTGGCGTACCAAATAGGACTTAACAACAGACTGGAATGTTGCAAGACTCCTTTGCGATTTGTTCTAACGGATTACATAAAAAATTGAAACGAATGTACATACATTCAATTGATTGGACGTAATGACATAGTGTACTAAACTGACTCGTCAAACAAAATTGTAATTAGAGAATTTGCGATATCCATCATCTTTACAGTATTTGGGATTAGTTACTTATATTCATCGCAGCTGATTTAATACTGCGTACAAATAATAGACTCAAACTATTGTAGAAATGTAAGTAATACGCCACTCGAGAGAGATCTGAAACAATACACTCTCAACATCCGTACTTTGCGTAAATTAATAATAGTTCTCCGATAACGCCATTCAACAGTGGAGAGATTGATATAATTTTTGAGCGTTTTAGTATTCGCCATGAAATCAGATGTAAACGAAACTTTAAAATGAAACTACAACCCACGAACAATTGAATCTTCGAAGTAATTTCACTGAATCAAATAACCAGAAATTGTATTTGCGAGAACATATTTTTAGGTACTTTATGATGTACGCCTTTTCTTTCTTAGGATTAGTGGAGGCCAGTGAGAATTATTGGAAAACAAAGAATAGATGTCAATATTGAAAGCGGTAGTGGCTACGTAAGTTCTTCAGAATTATCTAAATCTGCATCTACTTCTACATTAATACCCTACAAGCCGCCTTTCGGCGTGTGGCAGGGGGTGCTAACACCAGTTGAATCTAAACTACTTCCTTATTCGGTTATTGTCGCGTATCGTTCGCAGAAAGAATGAATTTTTAAAACGATTCGTCCTAGCATCTATTTCTCTTAACTTACGGTCATTATCGGATCGGTAACAGGGGGGTTGCATGATACCGATTGTATCTTCCGAAAATGTAGTTTCCCTGAATTTATTAAGCAATTGCAGCCTTGCTTCCAATCTCCTTTCTTTCAAGGATTCCCAACCTACGTCTGAGAGCATTTTTGTGCTTTTTTATCGTAGTATTTCTTAACAAAACGAACCGCTTTACGCTGCACTTTCTCGAGTTCGCGGGTACATGTCAAGTATTCGCCAAGTATTGTTCACTATATTATTTTGGATTAACTGTGGGAATCGAATCTCAGCTTCGATGACGCGTGCGGGAAAGAGGCAGATCGGAAGTAGCAATGGAACGTCGTCGTTTAAAGGAAGGACAAGAGACTTTCTTTGGAGCAGTCCAGTTACTCGGCGTGATTCACTTTCGAGACGCGTCTTGTTTGTTTCAGAGTTCGATTGCTTCCCATTCCCTTTTATTGCCGCTGTTTTTATTTCCGCTGGGAAAGGCGAACGGCTGAGTCATTCCCTGGGATTCGCTTCGAATCACAGACGGACTTCTTGCGATGTTCAGTGAATTTTATAAATGAGATCCGTCCGAAATAAGTCCCTCTTTATCCTTTACAGCTTAAAAGGCCTCGTCTATACGGAATACACGGTCGTAGACGAATAATTAACGGAAAATTAAGTTCATTTTCATGATTTACAAAGCAAGTTCGATAATGTGATGCATAAACTTTTTGAGCGTTTTTTGATGGATTTATTGTAATTTAGAATTCAAGAAGAGGTCGATATTCTCAAAATGAATCTTCAACTTTACAGCAAAATCAATTAAGGCTAATCGTCCCTGAAATAGTTCCGAGCCAATCCGCCACGTGGCGTCACCAAAATGAGCAAACTTCCGATTTTCATTCTGCAAACGGCCGCTGGAATATATCAAAATCCGTGGACCGCTGAGGAAAACATTTTTGTTCTTTTTTTTTTTTTTTTTGTTCTCAGCAGTGGACTTTTGACCTGTAAGCTTGAAATCTAGGGGCTTGAAAGTACTTTGCGAGTGAAAGTTTTATATTATTCCGTGTGATTGATAAACAACGCTACTGTTGAATTTGTGTGAGAGAGTGTACATTTCCGAAGGTGTGATTACGCGATCTTCGTGTCTCAGAACAGCATTATTTTATTATTTAGGAATTCATTATAAACTGATTTTCCCGGTAATTGCGTTTCGTTCATCGAAATCCTTCCACAGATTATAGTTCTCGCGTAAATTAAACACGATCTTGCTGATTCGCATCTTCCCAACCACTGTTCTCTTTTTCACGCTCCACTTGGCGGGGAACCCGTTTTGGTTGCCGAAATGGGCGTGTCAAAAGGTGTCTTTCGATTGACAAGCTCATCCCACTTTTGCTAACTATCTCTTTCTTTTCGTTTCGCATAGGACGATGGGTTAGGTCTAAGAAGAGACTTTCTAGTCACAATCTCGACCGAATAAAGGCCATTTATTATTATTATTGAAAGACAATTAATGTTTATAATCCCTAAACTGATGTATAAATATAATGATCATAGTCAAGTATCTCATTTAAGCAGCACAATATGTCGTAAGATTGTTATAAAAAACCTTTTTTGAAAACAAATGCTACTCGAAATGTAATTTTATCTGTTCTTTTTGCCAAGACTGAACTGTATTGTACCAATGAAACTATTTAACCTGTTTAAGTTTTAACTTTTATCCTTGTTCCATCGACAGCCTGATGGAACTTATATGTTCTTATTGTATTAATAACTAAATAAATAAATAAAATATATAAAATTATTATTATTATCCTCGTAACTACTGAATGAACGAATCCATAGTTCCCTCTAATATTCTCTTTGGTGGAAAGAAAAATAGAGCTCTTAGTTTAATGATAAATTACTTGCTTTGCATTTTATAGTGTAGATGTATTTTTTAATGAAAGGAAAATGTAATTTAGGTTAGGTGATTTGCTTATTTAGCTTATATTGTAATAAGAACTATATTAAATTTATATTTTGTAATTGTAATAAAATGTAAGGAAGTGTAGCATTTTTGTGATTGTTGAATAATGATTGTAAATTGTGATAAGACGTATGATTTGTAATGTACTCAGTGATCAGTTTATATGTAGTTTTAATTGGTTGCAATGCGATTAATGACAGTGACCTTTCCTATACATATTTGTATGTCCTTGGAACAATAAATTTATTATAATTATTATTATGGATCGCCGAACTATTAATGAATTACTTACTAACTGTTCCGTTAAGTAAGAGTTACAAGTTACAAAGTTTCCGATTGTTTATATTTAAATGACTAAATGAAACATCTCTTCCCACTGCAAACTTTCGCATGTTTTTCATCCCTTTCTTCTTCGCTTTTTCCCTCTCACAGTGGGGTTTTTCATTTCTACGATCTTCAGTAGAGATTTTCTTTCCCTACCCTTTTATATATATAAATTATTTTTTATAAATGGTTAACATTTATTTAAATGTCAACATGACTATGTTTATTGATTTATCCCCTATACGTACCTATTGATAGTGTATTTATAATATGTAATCATGTTTCTTACCATCTTTTTAGTTATGACTATCGGTAGGTTTGAGCAGGTTTTTCACACCCCCCTTCTTAGAGGGTGTTTTCCTGCAGTGGATAAATTATTTTCCTAAGAATTTCTTAGGTTATTTATATCCACAATTCTTCTCATATCTGTTTCATACTATCTCTTTAAATTGATTATTTATGTATTGTATGACGATGGGTTGGATGGAAGAGGAGACTTTTAGTCTCAATCTAGCCCAAATAAAGACGTTTTATTATTATTATTATATCGCGTTATCTTTTTTTTGCATAAAATTTAACGTGTGCATTTGAGGTGTTTTAAAGAGGTCAATTTGGGCCTTGATAAAGAGTTCAGTCGTTAAATAATAATAATGAATTTAATACGGATATCAAACCCATTTACATAATACTTAATCAATACAAAAATACTTATAGAATAAAGCAAAACATACAAGTAAATTCAAATACATCAATGACAAGGGATAGAAAAGAATATAAAGCAACAAATGTATACTGAGATCACATTTGCAAAAAATAAATCAATATCATCTTTAATGATGACCAAACAGACGTGAGGAAAGTGCTTCCGGTGTGCCGCGTAATAACTCCAGAGGAAGGAACTTAATCCGTAGCAGCGATAAGCGACTCTTCGGATGCATCACAAATGACAACAAATGAATCTTCGCTACTCGAAAGGCAAAAAAAGCGATTTTATGCGCAAAATTAGCTGCCGCTGGTGGAAAAAGAAGCGAAGAAAAGCACCCCCAGCGAGATTGCGCCGTCCTCGTAAGAGAAGATGGATGGAAGAGCCGGATTTCATGTTCTGACGACGGAGCAAAACAAGCAAAAGGCGGGCTCCAAGGAAACACGCCGAATGTGACAGGCCGAACCACGATCATGCGAAAGCCACGTTACAACATTCACTTTTTGGTATTATGGTTGCTTTTGTACTCCGAAGCTTTTCTCGATGAATTACATTAGTTAACCACCCTCAGAGATCGAGACTAAAAATTTGTGAAGTAAAGTTGTTCTGTTGCCAAAATGTACCCTCGGAAGTAAACATTTCAAACATATGATGAAACATATTAGTTTACAGTAGTGATTTAGTCATTTTAGTTAACATTTTTACGTATGCTTATCGCCTCATAATATCCTACATTAACTCTACCCGTTAAGTGCATCTTGTAATAAAGCCTAGATATTTTATGCACTTCCTTCAAGTACTACTGTCTTGAACAGACTATCATACCCCTAAGGGTACACTCCGCTTATAAAGGACTTCACCAATCGATAATTTTCTTGCACTTTTATTCTGAGGGATACCTCGTCAGCCGTTATATCTAAAAACTTATTGAGAACAATGGTATTTGGCCTCGTGAAATCCTTCTTAAATTTCAAGAGAACTTAAAAATGCTTGTCCAAATTTCTTTAATTGGCGGATAACTTCATTCAGCAACCTGAATATAAATAAACTTCTCCAAGAACGCTAAAAAGAGGTAGCAATTGGCTATAAAGTTTTGCTATGTTATTATTAATGCAATCCCATTTTTCAGATTTGAGATAAAAATCAAATGTTTACATATGTATTGCGAATATATTGCAAACATTTGACCGAGGTAGTTAATATTTAGTTGTAAACGTTTGTAGAAAAATGTCAAGGGAAGCGCGTATAAATAATTATACATGAATACATTAAAAAACCGTCGAAAAATGCTAAAATAGTATAAAATGAAACAACTTAAGGAGTTGTGGAGAATATAAAAACAAATATACGCTGAATACATTTCAACGGATGTTGGTCGAAGAAAGAATTTCTTTACGCGTGTTGTAAATGTGTTAAAATTTTATAACATAATGTTAACACAATATGAAAGAGTGCCTGAATATTTATGTAAAGAGGTTTCATTTAATAGTGACCATCACCCTTATGTAACAAGACACATTATTAAGAATTCCTAGTTACAGAAAGACTTTATCAAGAAAGTCAATCGTGACTGATGGAATAAATCTATTAAATACTTCTCCTCAATGAGAAAGAAGATTAGAAAACGCTATCATCTTTTAAAAGGTAATGTGTACATTTTATAAAAAATAGGGTAAATATACAGGGTATAGATAGGGTAAATATAGTTTCAAATGTTTTTTTTTCTGATTACTTTTTGATGTTTCTGTACAATGATTGTTATTTTTATTAGTTTGTTTGATGAACTGTAGACTTTATTTTCAAAATTTAAAAGTTTGTGTTCCAGATGCTTTTTAAAATGTAATTATTCGTACACTTCTACATAAACTACTACTGCAACAACGAATGCGGGATATTTCTTAATCAAGGACAACGATATACAAGACGTTCCCTTATAATGCGGATCGAATGGTACCCCTAAGCACTTCAAATTTCGCGAGAACTAAAATCTCGAGAAGTTGTCCCTTAAAATGTCTACTATATGTTTCGAGGGTTATTCACTCGACATCTTCGCTTGCATTCCAACTTTCCAAAGACGAATCGCATTCTCGGACCCTAAATTTCAGGCATTCCTCTTTTTTTCGAGATTACCCTTGGAAAAATATTGTCCGCACAACCATTTTCACCGTCGACACAAAGTCCGCCTTCGAACAATAATAGCCCAGAATCCCCTGGTTATCCGCTGTTCCCACGCAAGTGGATTACACCGTTCCTTCAAATGCCATTAGGAGCAAGTGCAAGCGCTAAACACCTTTCTTTGTCGCAACACTATTCCTTTGCTACCGTCCTAGGGCCCTCACAAAGGCCTTAGAAAGTCTTCGGGTCCTCGGCCAAAGAAAAAATCGAATCCTAATCCTCTCTTTTGTACGTCGAACCCGGTCCTTTCGCTTGGCTGACCCCTTTCGGCACTCTGCAAAGGCCTCCTCGAATCTCGGTTAAGTCATGGATACAGACTCGTATCGGAGGCTGCGATCTCTCCGTATCGCTCCACTTCTGAGGATCCGACGGTCTCTCCTTTCGGCGAGACGTCCACTCGAATCGACGGATGGACGTCCCATCCAAATTACGACGGAGACTAATTTGTCGTGTCTTTTCGCACATAAATCTGTGCTCGAACGAATTGACGAAGGTCATTCGAAATCAAATCCTCGTAAATCACTGGGAATATGAGATCTGTGCTCTAGTCATTAAGTATATTTGTAGATGTATTTCGTTTTTTTCTTTCGTATATTCCTAGGCATAAAATGTATACCTATATTAAAACTATATTTCGTAATCAAACTTGAGAAAAAGTAAGAAACGCTTATACCTTTACCAAAGTAATAATATTACTGTGGCAAAGGTTTCTTATTTTTCTCAAGTTTGATTATGGAGAACTACCGCAAAGTCAAGGCCGAAGTAGTAGATTTGACCATATTTCGTCTTTATAACAAAGATGGTCATTAACATTGATTTTCGAAAGTATAAAATTGTAGCGATGACCATAATTAGGGAATAAATCGCTTTTTAGATTCATAAGTAAGAATTTTGCTGCACATTTTGATGGTATCGCTTTTAAAAGAAAAAATATTGTTGAAAGATCTGCTGTTTTCCCGGTGGATAGTTCTCAAGAAATCTTCACGGATTGTCAACCGGAAGCAAATCAACGAACCGGTTGAACCGAACCCATTGCTTGAGAAAATGATTGTTTCTTAAAATACAAATCTTCATGTTATCAGTTATCCCTAAAAAGTCGATTCGATCAACTCGCAATTGGATAATGCGCGCCGATAATTTTCGGCTGTTATTTTCGTCGAAATTGAATTTAAAGATAGACTCTCTGCTTTTTCCTCAAAGCGCAGCCGCAGTAGAAAACATGTACTCGTTGTTTCGCGTTTGTCGAATCGATGCATTTAAACTTACCAAAAGTGGCACCATTCGCACCAATTCCTTTGAAAACGGCACTTCAAACGGACCACGTCACACGGTCCAACTGAAAGAAAGGGATGCCAACCGTAAAACTATTAATTGCATTCAATTACAAAATTGGAAGGGTTTTGGCGTTTTCAATTTTTCAAAAGAGCGGTGCATGCGCAATACATCTCTCATTAATACCTCGCATATTTATTTATTTATTTACCATTTGTAATTAACTGTTAAATTTTGCGTATGTCATTTTTGAAACAATTTTTATTATTTGAATGTTCTATTTTATTTTATTATCATTTTTTTTTGTAATTTCGTCTGAATAATATATCTTATGTTTTGTCTTATTAATTGCTTCCTCATGGTTTACTATTGCAGTTTTTCCTGTTTCTGATTTTATTTTATTATTAATTTGCAACTATTGCTTTTGTAATCTCCATGTTAAACACAGCTTTCTTTAACATTTTTTAGCTCGTTTATCAGAAGGTTTTTTTCACAACCCCCTTCTCTGTGGGTGTTTTCCTGCTGTGGATATTTTTCCTAAGATATCACCTTAGGTTTTTTTACTTCCACTCCTTCTAAAGTTTTCCTCTCTATTTCTGTTCAAATACACACAAGTTGCTATGTATATAATTCCATTGACGAAAGGTTAGATGGAAGAAGAGGCTTTTCAGTCTCAATATCGCCTTTAAGAAACACCTTAATAATAATAATCTCTACGTTCTATCTATCGATGGAATCGTCGATTATTAATGATGTATCTATTCCACTTAGTTCTTTCACAATCTCTAGAATATTTAGTTTAGGGCTAACTACGAAGTGATACCAAAAGAAAAAAGTACTCGAGATCATCATCGCGATCATACCTCATTATTAGAGTGATCAAGAAAACTGTGGTGTTAATTATTATCCTAAATGCACTTTGTTTGAATTAATAATATACGGAAGACATATTTCACTGATTTTAGAATATTTATCGGGACAGGATTTACGTAGATGTACGGATTTATTACAAAATATAATGTGAAGACGATATTGCTCAAACGACGCTCTGGATACCTCATTTAGCGTTTTTTATAATTATAAAAATATATCAGCTCTACTTTACAGCCCATCTTACTTTTTTTTTCCTTAGTCCGATCACATCGGGATTTCGTCGTACTCTGTTACAATCTGGACAAACCGTCCGAAAGGTTGGCAGCCCTGTCGTGTGCATTACTCAGCAAGAGTGTAAGCGAGGCATTCTTTGATCCCGAAAAGGATCGTGCGTGAGGGACGATCAAAGGCACCGCCGCCGCCCAACCTCCCCCACCCCCACACACATATATATGTATATAATTCCCCTTTGAAATCTATATAGGCCACTTCATCCATTTGCTCGTCGTTAATCGTTTCTTTGGACGACCATCATCACCCTTCAACTTGATCAATGGATACGCCATGTGCCTTGTGTTCGCCGATCACTCAAGCGACGCTTAAACGACTGCTTTTTTATTCGATCGAAGGATTTTAGACGGCTAAAGATTCGGAAATAGACAAACCAATACATGGGAGAATCTTTACTATAAAAATTGTAAAAAATCCGGAAGGAAATGACACAAATCAGGGTTAAACCAAGGTTGTGTCGAGCGCAATGCTCCTGTTAACGACATTTACAACAGCCCCAAGGAAGGAAATGTATATAAATAAAAAATAACTTTAGTTTATAATAAAACTATTAAACATATTAAATAGTTCGACTAAATGAGGCTTTACTTGGTGGTATTCCATGACAAAAGAAGCAAATTGAGAAGGAATAGATTTATTTATACTACTACCACAGAAGAAATTGTTACAGGCGACCCAGGGTTTGGATGCATAGCATATTCAGGTCTATATTGAAGATGATTCTATGCATCGAAACCCTGGGTCGTCTGTAACAATTTCTTCTGTGGTAGTAGTATAAATAAATCTATTCCTTCTCAATTTGCTTCTCTTATTAAATAGTATCAACAATTCACTGAGCAAGTCGTCACTTGTTGTAACTACATAATCTGTCTGTAAAGAATTCAGCAATTACAGGAAGAGAGGTGGTGTCAGGGAAGGGAGAGATAATTGGGAGGTTGAGGAAAATAGAAATAGGTTTTATGTTAGTGAGGTGGGAGTTACTTTGTATCTGGTGTGATGTTTCCAACTTTCATGAATGTTAAATTTGTGTCCTTTAGGTAAATTGTGTAAAAGGTGAGGTGATTATAATTTAGAAGGACATTTTATGAAATTTTAACTTTTACTTAATTCTAAAGTTCTCATATCATTTGGTTTGGTATCGATACTTGGGCGCAAATCACGCATCGCTGAATATTAATCCATACATCCACGGATGGAAAGAATCGAAGTTTCGAACCGAAATAAGGATAAACTTTGATAGTGAACACGTCAGAGGCATCTTTCTATTCTATTGCATCATCTACATCTGCATTGATTCACTACAAGTCGCGTTTTCGGCGTGTGGCAGGGGAATCATTATTGATCACTCTATTGCTATCGAAACGAAAATTATGTTCGCGGAACGAGATGTTGTGGAACTGCATAAAAACATACAAAACTTGTAATTTTCTCGCAAAATTTATATTTTAATTAAACTGACCAGTTTTCTATAAATAATTATAGCTATGTGACGAATTTGGCTCGGATTTTCTGGAAACGGTGCCGTTGTTTTTCAAAAACGACTCTCTTTTCTCTGTCCAAAGGAAATAAAATACCGCAGTACATCTGTACTCTATTCTCTCAAACTTCCCTCGAGCATTTCAAGTTTTCTCTTTTTCATAGACGAGTAGACGTATTTTTTCAATGTATTTTATTAGCAGGATTCTTCTCTTTCCGATCTATTTTTCTTCTCTTTGCTCTTCCTCATCTTTGTCCGTCTTTCAACCTTCGGCCAACAATCGAGCCCTTGTGCTCTTCTACTCTCGACCCAATCTTCCCAGCATCTCCTTCGAATCTCTTTCATCCTTATAAACATTTGCCTCTCTTTTCCAACTCAGATTGATCTCTTTTTCCTCGACATTCGCCGCTCGTGAATGAAGCAGGAGTTGCTCGGACACCATGAGCTATTGCGTAATAACTTAAAATGATAAAAGGCGTTATTGTGCTCTTTATTATATTATCTGGAATTATTTTCAGAGTATTATCGATAAAATAATTTTCATTCTCAGTTGTTCACAGGAATAACGTTTGAGTAATATGGAATAGGAATCGAGTTACTTCGGGTTGCAACTATAAAATAAGAGAAGGGAGAGAAACGAAGGCAATACATTTTAAAGCTCATTTTAAATTCTTTCGCTTTCCACAAACCGTGCGCCATGGAAATAATAAATTGATCGAACTTCAGGTGTTTACACCACCAGCCGATAATCGGCTGAGATGGTTCCAATGTGACACTCTTTAGACACGAAAATGATCGAATGTACGCAATTCTTAATACAAATTATGTTTACATGTATTTAGGCCGAAAACTGACGGCCTGAAAAATGAGCGGCTGACTGTATGGCGCACATAATTTGATATAGCGTGGACACAAACAACAATTACCCTAGCTTCAGGTCATTGCAGACCATCCAAGCGGAATTCCTGCTATTTTCCCTCGAAGTTTTGAATATTTAAGCAGCTGGACAAAATTTTAATAAATAAATAAATAATAATAAATAGTCTTTATTCGAGCGAGATTGAGACTAGAAAGTCTCTTCTTACACCTAACCCATCGTCTTATGCGAAACAGAAAGAAAGAGATAGTTAGCGAAAGAAGAAAAGTAATATGTGGATTTAAAAAACCTAAGCTGAGGGCTCAGGAAAAATATTCCACTGCAGGAAAACACTCACAGGAAGGGGAGTGTGAAAAACCCGCGAAACCTACACATAGAAAACTATATTTTAGATGAAGGAGAAAGAAAAGAGTTATGATAGACAGGTTTTCAGCACACGTCCCTGTGATGGTCAGTTTCGCTTCCGATGATATTTGCAGCTATGTATTTTTTTCGATAATACTATTGCAATGTACAGACACCACCTTGATATTAAAGCGTTGGGAAGTGTCTTCAGAAAACATCCGTTCATTTATTTTCACCGAAAACTGTTAGTAACAATTTTTACTAATCATTTATGTTTCTGATGGCATTTTCCTAAATTTTGCAGGTCTTTTTGTTTGATTGTATCTTTTTTAAGCTGTAACTGCTTTTATCATCGAATCATTTCCTATGCATTTGGTAATCGCATTTATGATCCGATTCAAAATTGTTTATATATTCCCAAGTAAAATGTTACCCCTTTGTTAATTTAACAAAGCGAGCAATTTATGTCGACTCTAAAATTCATTTAAGAGGATCTTATTTGAGGTCATTTTCTAACGATGTCATGTTTTAAAAAATAAAATAAACGTTATCTACGGAAACGAAACAAGTTGAGGCGAAGGCTGAAGGATGAAGATATTCCTTGAAGTGTAGCTAAAGTTGTTTTTTTTGCAGTGTCTCCCTTTTTCATAACACTGTTATTAAAAGACTGCAGTTTAATTTAAACACATTAAAATAATGATTTTAAATGAGTCTAATTTCTGTGAAAGAATATCGTACAGTAATTTTCATTTTGTGGAATTATAATTAGCCTGATATTTGTGATAATTCCACATCACATTAAATAAGATTAAATTATAAATTACTGGTGAATTGCGTTTTCAAAGATATCTCCTAAATTTGTTTATTTCTCTTCAATCGAGGGCCCCGATTATGTCCCAATTGATATTGAGCAATAACCACTGAGAAATCATTAGAATCGAATGGAAACTGACAAAAATGTTCGCTGAAGACTATATAGATCGAAACTAAGGAAAGATTTTAATAATGCGCATGACCCACTATTTATTATATAGTTTGCGACTAGCTGAATCGCTCGTTGATTCTATAAGGGGAATATGGAAGCAGATTGAATTCATGTTGTCGGTCCTGCAATGAGTAAACACCCATTTAGTATACGAAACTAAAATCCCATTCTTACTATTCAGGGAAATGCATGGATTCAACAATGGAATCGGTCGTCAGGGGGACTGGTTGTTTACAACATCAAAAGATTTGGACAATTTTCGTGTATTTTGTCGAAATTCTCGAAATTACGATTCGAAAACAATATTTCACGACTTATATAAGAATCTTTATTCAATTTCCGTTCTTTTGGTGCTTGTCCCGACCCTGTAAGACAATTCTTTCTAATTTAATTCTTCAGAAGAAATGAAGTCTGCAACCAATAAAAGCGAAGTTTAAGTGTATTCTTTATGGAAATCTATCTGAGCGATCTTGGTTCAAACCTAGCTGAATTATCAATTAAAAATGCAGCAGTACTTCCTTCCTGATCCCAGAGAATACGTATCAACGAAGACGAAGACTCCTGAAACTTTGTTTGCGACTCGCCAGTCATCAAGGGAGTCTTCAACCTCATTGTGTTATAATTGCCAGATTATTTGACGTTTTCTCGTCTCATCAATCTCTATTTACTTATCGAAAGATGCCGTATCATCAGAGGGCAATTAATAAATTTAAATCCTGGAAAAAGAGGCCGTAAAATTTCGTCGAACCAATTTCCATTTGATTCGAGATAAAGCGAGTGAAGAAGGGAGTTTTTTAAGGACTTCGTGGTCCACTCACAGTTCAACGACATTTAAACATTCTTAATCATAGCGGTCAGCTGACAGAGAAGATATGGTCAGCCTTCCAAAATAGAATCTGGATATAAAATAACCGCTATACAAACCGCTTCGCACTTAAAGACCGGTTTCCGTTTAGATTTAAAAACCTGATTCTTCTTTTTATTAATGATATTTTCATAGGAAGTCGAACGAAGAGTACGTTCGCATTCTTTCTCGCACGAGCTGTAGTAAACTGCTTTTATTGCACTTGCTAATAAATCTTACCATAACCACACATTGAAGTATCCACAATACACTTCCGTTATTCTCAAAACGCGTTTCATATTTATCGCAGAATGGAAATGTAAATAGGCCAACAAGATTCCATTAACACTACAAATCTTCCAATTGAGCATCGCAGGATCGGCTTCTTCCTCTTAAAATTAACACAATCCAAAATCTGCCTCAGCATAACCTACGTTTTCTCTGTTATTCTTCTAATATTGTAGCTTTTAGAATATTAGATTATTTAGTTTATTATAGCTTTTAACTTTTATTATAACTACATCAATTCAGTCTACTATACCTTTTGTTAAATTTACTTTGTAAAATAATTGTTCATTATCTAATCTTTGTCACTGTTTTTATATCTATATTTGTATATTATTGTATTTATTTTTGTTACTGTGTTTTCGCGGTTTTTTTCACCCCCCTTCTTTGTGGGTGTTTCCCGCAACGTGGGTTTTTTCTTTGTCAACCTTCAGTTGGGAAGATGTTTTCCCATACAATACTCTTTCTTTTTGTATTTTTTAAAATAAGTTAACTATAAATGTAATCGACATACGAGTTTAGGTGGAAGAGAGGCCTAACCTCGCCAATAAAGGGTCCAACTGACTAATGCCGTCTTCTTCCCACTACGACAGTTCGATCTCGTCTGTTCAACACTCTTTACTTTTTTTCTGCTCCTCCTCATTCTGTCGTCAAATTACATTACTTGGACCATCAATTTTACTTTATTCAGTCATTTTTTTAATCAAATTTTGATTTATTGTAACTCCTCTTTTCTGCTGCTAGTCGATGGACGTCGCTGGCTGACCTTTATTTATTTATCAATGTTTTCTTTGACGAATATTAACTAGTAGGACATTTCATCATATCTGTTATTTTTAGTACTCAATTTTATTTCTTACTTTAGTAAATGATATGTATATCTCTTGTAATTAATAATATTTTTATTTTTCGGTAAATTTATTTATTTATGTATATGCTGTATGTAATTATATTATTGTCTATACGTCATTGTTATTTTTTACTGTGTTTTCGCTGGTTGGTGGGTGTTTTCCCGCAACGTTGGGTTTTTCTTTGGCAACCTTCAGTTGTGAAGGTTTTACCCCACACTCTACTCTGTCTTTCTGTTTTAATTTGATTTATATTTGTTCATATTCTGACGACATACGAGGTTAGATAGAAGAGAAGCCCACTTGGGTCTAACCTCGCAAATAAAAGGCCTTACTAACTGCTGCTAAAGTTTTCGTCTCACATCCAATCAAAGTGACCCAGTTACGTATCCAAGCAACTGTCTCTGTCCTCTATCGCTTCTCTGAATTCGACACATAGCAATTCCACGTAAAGCAATTTCCGCGCAAATATATTATTTAATTGATTAAATATTAAAATTTCGTTTCCCTTGAATCGGTCCGGAAATTTCCTAAGACGTTTTCGAAAGTTCCACGTAAGTGTAAGGTGCATATTTAAGCGCCGAGGGCTCCCGAATTCCACGTCATTCTCCCAGTCGGCCATTTTGTGTTCTCGGATGGTTTGACGCGTGCTGCACTGCCTCTTAATGGACTTTGAAGGAGCTCTTTCTTTGTCGGCGGCTACCGTTCTCCTCAGCGCCCTTTGAGACGGAGCGCCGCGGTCTCTTCAAAGGGAAACCCCGAAATTATGAATTTCAGCCGCACACAATATTATTCTTGCCTTTACTTGCGTCTTATGGAGTCAATCTCTTTTGCGGATTCATCGAGTGTTCTCTTCTAATACGTCGCTTTCTCGTGTATTTTTAGGAAATCATGTCGCAAATTATTTTATTATTTATTTATTTAATTGCAAGGACTGTAAGTAGGCTGTAGGCCAGGTGGTGGTCATCTTTTCTTACATTACCCTGCCTCACCCTAGTTGAGAGGAAAACCCCCAAAAACCTCCCAAAGGCAGTACATCGTATAATTTACAATTAAATTCATACAATTAAAGCATACAAGTAATTACTATACACAATAATGCAATTGAAAACCTAGAAAACTGAATTGCCCATAATATTAAAAACAATTATCACTAGACAAGAGATAATAATATGAGCATTAAACAGAATGTAGTCAAACCATTGCTGAATATATACAAAGGATTTATAAGCTATTTACTACGGATCTTCTTTTTAAATTGTATTACTGTTACAACTAATTACAAGTACTACAACTTATTGATATTATTTTAAGCAAATATCCTCCATAACGACCACTTTGAAATTAGGTTCATTCCGGTTTTGAATGTTTTTTTTTAATAGGGAAATCACAGGATGCATTTTCAAAACGAGTAACTGAGCCCAGTAAGTTTTATTGCGTTAGCTATCGATTGACAATACTATATTATACCAATCATAATCTTTGAGACCATGACTTGGTGATATTCCATGACAAACACTCAGATTTATTTAAAAAGTAATACTTAACCATAACAGCATATTAATCTCAAATTTCTTTATCTTTGGTATCGTAATTAACCACGGTTTTTAATATTTTGGATAGTCATCCTCTTTTTCTAATTCTAGTCATTCGGCGTATCTTTAGCAGTAGATATATTTGCAATAGTATATTTGGTATTTCCACCCCACAATGTGCGAACTTTTGCCCCACAATCTGCGTACTTTTGCCCCGTGGGTGGAGCAAAATTTCGCCCATGTAACTTTTCGGTAAATAATTTTTCAAAAAATTTCTACCAAAGATAATGGTGCAAATAAAACGTCATTTGGTTACTATCTACCGGAAGATTATTTTTTATCAGTTTTGGTACAATAAAGTACAATAGTGCAATAAAGTTGACCTATTTGTTAGGGGATTATACTTCAAGTGCGTGCTCTTGCCCCGACCTACTCTACAAGTCTCCATTCGGATCCTTCGATGGTTACGCGAACTTTTCTCCTCACCAAACGTAAACTATTCTCTTTTGTCGGTAACTGACCATCGAATGAATAAAGAAATCCCTCAAAAGTGGTTTAAGGAATTTTTAGAATATTTGCGATCGTAGGCTGCATTGTTAGTGGCTCCAGTGCCGAAAAATTAAATATGGATTGTGAACAACTGCATGGAATAGGCTGAAGAAAGTTCGGCCGTCGGCATGATGCACAAAGAGCAGTTGTGGAATTGTTTTCGTTTGGGAGAAGTGTTTTCGGAGTTCGCGTGGTTGGCGCCGCAAGAAAGGGCAAACTGTATGCTAATCCTAGAGCACTCTCTAAAGAGAAGTGCGTAAACAAAGGAGTGTATTTTTCCCATTCTTACTTGACGTTTGGGACGCCCGAGTGTCGGTGTGCACAACAAACCAGCCGACCGACGGATTTCTAAGCCTTCCGCAATTTAGACACGGTTTGCTGATAATTGACGTACCTTCACTTATTAATTGCAAGAAGCATCCTTGTATATAATTTCCGAAGAGTCCGTCCGTCCCCCCCTTTATTTCAGAAACGGTTTGAATTAGAGATGCGAAACAAACTGCATTGTGTTTCTACGAGTTAGAGACCCCTAGGAAAACTATTCCCTTTACTAAGAAAGCCCGGGTTGGAACCCAGGAGTCCATAATACGGTTCCATAAGGAATACACGTAAACTTCACTTTTATCGGTTGCAGGGCTTATTTCTTTTGCAAAATTAAATTAGAAAGAATCGTTGTTAAAAGTCGGTAATACCAGCAAAAGAAGGTAAATTAAATAAAGTTTCTTATTTTAGTCGTGGAATAGCGATTTCGATTAGAAATTGCCAGTATTTTGATAGAATAGAAGAAATATTTGAGAGATTTTTGAGGTAATAAACAAGTCCGGTCCCATTAACGACGAATGCGGTTGTTGAATTTACTCAATAAACCATATCGAAAATTTAGGCCCGTGTTGACGTCATGATTGTTTATAGCAACGAAACTATTTACAGATGATTCCGCGGATTTGGCATTATAGCGTGTCAATTGAATTACCTTACGTGAAATCTGGAGATTATTTGTGTACTCCCTGGTAAGTTGAAGACCTTTTTTAATGTAATTAACTTAAATTATAAAGCATATTGATTTAGGACATCGTATTTCCGCGGTCATCGAAAATGATTAACCTGATTAAGTGAGCGAACGTCTTTCTTAATATGGTATTTGTTCTATTTGAGGTGTTGAAATACAAGTAGTGAGGTAGAAGAATATTGAATATCTCACTCCTGACAGAAAATGTAAGGCGTAAATATGTTTAATTATTTGGAAGATGTAAATAATTAAAAATATATCAGTGCGATAATAATTGTGACTAATTTTCACTATTAATTACACAGCATTGATTTATATTTAAGTTAAAACTGATTTTCTAAACTTAGGTCCGGTATTATAACATATATTTATAACATATATTTAGAGTCGACTGAAATCTTCACTTAAACTCTAACAAAACGTAGTTTTGTCGATATTTAAGCCTTAATTGGTATTCAACTCTTAAAAGTAACTTTGACCGCAATGCATCATGGGTGTAAACAAACTATATGGCGGAACTTTATAGAGCTAGCCTCTCGCCTCAGTTGGTTTATCGCTTAAAATAAGTTTATTTAGTGGTATTTTCGGTTGAAAATCCTCAAAATGTTTTAAATACATTGGTCTGTTTCCTTTAAACGGCTCGTGACATTGCCTTTTTCTTTTTTGTAAATCCTATCACAGACGTTTGGTGCTGTGAAGTATATTTTATAATTCAAATACTTCAAAAGTGTTATAATTAGTTATAAATTGGAAGCGAAATGAATTTAATTAATTTAAAACTGCCGATTAAAGTTACTAAAGATTAAATTATTGCATTTATTACTGATGAAGTATAAGCAGAACTCAGTTTCTACGCCAACATAGATGAGTTTGACATAGTTAATAACATACATACGAGTATTGTCATTAACTTATTGATTAGCACAATTAATCATGAATGAATAATATAATTTACCTATGTTTTTAATGGAAGTGTTTCACTAAGATATAACCGTGATTTTGAAAAGTGACCATCAAAATGTCAATATTTTAGTATGTTAGACTTTCTACATGTACGTTAGTTAGGTTACGTACCTTAGTTAGTATTATTGCAATCTTTTATGACGATAGTGGGTGTGCTTTACGCACATATAAGCGTTGGAGTGTCCAAAATGACACTAAGTACGCGTACAGGAGATTTAACCTTTATTGAATTTAAATATTGTCTCATAAGTAATGTACAGTATCTGTAGAATGGGAGAAATGAGAGGCATGTAGTGTTGGAATCTATCAGTAAAGGCCTGCAAATCTTATTGGCTTTCTACAATCGTATAAGAGCCATTGTAACTGTATACTCATTAATATTAAATGCATACAAATGAAATACCTACAAGTAGATGCATACTTATATACTATCCAAACATCATAAATTTCATTCTCAATCCATTTTCTTAGATAAAATCTTTAATGCGTACCAATGTACAAACCATAAAGTCATCTACCTAAAGGCTGAGAGGGTCTTCTACCGGTCAACCATTAGCTGCTAAAATCGTAGGAGAGTATAACTTCATATATGTTTAATTATTATCCCCGTTGAATTTCAACGGGCACTTCCGCTAGTTATTGTAATTGGCCGAAGTCGGTTGTCAAATTATTATTATTACATTATATAACACTACAGGTAGATTATAAATCTGGTAGCAGTGGTATGACATTACATATAATACATTCATACAGTCGTACATGGTCAAGCAATATATAGATAGTCAATATAAATTGAGGGGTAAACACTACACCTGTCAGGCATTTGGAGGGAGGGAAACATAGCAACATAGAGCAACATAATACAAAATTTTCAAATACTATCCCGTCCCATTAAAAGAAAACATTAACAGAATTAAATTAACAGCTATTACAATTTATT
Source organism: Sympetrum striolatum (assembly GCA_947579665.1). Classification (NCBI taxonomy): domain Eukaryota; kingdom Metazoa; phylum Arthropoda; class Insecta; order Odonata; family Libellulidae; genus Sympetrum; species Sympetrum striolatum. Next base: position 878,511 of record OX388349.1, read on the forward strand.
CAACTTCGCCTTGAAGGTACGCACTTGGGAAGGAAATAGCTCAAATATAGCTGCAGGGAGAGCGTTCCATTGATCTATTGTTCTATTTAATAAATGTCCAGGATATTACCAATTAACACTCTTCATTTTTAAATACTTTTATTCGATGCTTACGAGAAGTAGCAGAATTGTACAAAATGTGATAAAACAGGTTAATAGGTACAAAATTTGTAGGTGTAAATGACAGCGGTACTGAAAGATATGTCGGCTGAGAGGATCGCTGAAAAATATTCTCTCGTAGTGTGGAATGTAATCTGATAAAATTAATTACCAATAAACATACCCATGTCTATACATTCACAAAAAACAACACGGCTCTAATCGGTGCGTTTTTGCCAAAATATTTGGTTCTTCTATTTTCTATATGTTCATTGGATATCATAATTAAAGTAATTTAGTGTTTGGTTACCACTGGTACTCGGGGAATTTGATGTCGTTTTATTTCATTCGCAACGACTTTTTGCTTTCCTCATCTCTTTCTTCATTGCAAATTCGACAGATTCCGGTTTTTAAATAAAAACTAAGAATTCCTTACAATACTGAATTCTATGAATCAGAAGGCGTTACGTTGTGAAGACGTGGAAATGCTGGGAAACGGTGATCAGTTCCTATTTGAGCGGTGTTTTAAAGTATGAGCGTTATCACTGGAAAAACATTGGGAGTTTTTAAAATTCTAAATCACTGCCGAAATCCATCTGTCGGACTATTGGTATAAAAATGTTATTCCTCTTTCAGAGAACTGTTAAAAACCTTCGCCGTTGCTTTTTGGCATCTCATAGGCCTCGTCTGACTCTCATCCTTATCCTGCGCAATAACAAAAAAATCTGATGTGGCCAGCACATTACTTTCTCCATAAGTAAGATGTAAATATTTATCTACGACAGTATTTATGAACTCTATATGCAATCTAAACTTGATAGATAATTGATTAATTTATATCATATTATCTTTGACGTCACAAACATTGAAAATAAAGTTTTCGGGACATGCCCGATGAAAAATGGTGAAATTGGCCTTTTGAGTCTACTACAAGTACCACTATAGGAGGAATAACAAAACTGATTATATATAAAACTCGATATAATGGGCGATGGAAACGAAATCAAAATACGAACGAAGAGCAAAATAACACCCGACCGACACAAACTTAAAAAGTAGCAGATAATGACGAAAATTATTAATATATATATAAAATAAAACTAATAAAGAAGACAAATGGAGTAAAATAACAAAGAAGGAACCTTTTAATTATTTTGAATCAGCCAGAGCTCAATCTATAGCAAGAGACTGAGCGATAGACGCATTGCATTGCATTGTTTTACATGTAAACAAACCCATAGAAACGAACTTTATTGTTATTGTGGTGAGTAATCAATAACGGCAAGAAACCATGATAACTGAATAATCATTTTGTAAAAAATACTCGTGTTTCAAATTCCAAATAAACTTCCAAATAAAACTTTGAAGAAATATAGTAAGCATGTTGAATATAACATTATTGCGAAATGGTATTAATGAAAACGACATTTTAACGTAAAAAGAGGAAATATTGTTTAAGATAGTTGACCTCATTATCGGATAATATTATTCTCCGTTTTCGCACATTGATGCAAGACGTTTAACAATACTCTAATGATTGATTACAAACACGGCGTCCCACGGCTTGCGACGCTTTCAGAGGATATTTTTTGTATGATTTTCGCCTTTCAGGGTAATATTATTTCCAAAACGAAGAAAATGCGTTTCAAATAACATGTGGTTTCAATTGAAAATGTCTTATTTCCAGTTATCCATTCAGTTACTTCAGAAGGATCTTAATGACGTCAGACCTCAAAGAGATTTAATTTGGCCGATAATTTCGATTTTTGAGAATTGGCACTCAATGTTTATTTAATTCTAATGCCATATATTTTCTCTATCGTTTCCTTTTGTTGATTAGCAACCATTGTTGAGCTGTGGTTGTATTATGAGACCGACTGAGGTCCGTAGTTCATTTCGTGAACTCATTTAATTATTTTCAGTAATTAATTTCCTCATACGAAGACCAGAACTTCGTCGGCTTATTCTTCTGGAATTACTCTTTCGTTTTCGCTGGAGTCATGGAAGTATGCAACGTCAATCCAAACACTTTTGCGTCTCTTGAACTTTTGCCTTCTTTTTCCTGCTTTTTCCAGGATTTTTCAATTTCCACGCAAATGGGAATAAAAAGTAATACCTTAACATGGTAGATATCTCGAGAATATCCAATCATAGCAGATTATTCAGAACCTTCCATCCGGCGTCTCTTTAGCTCTTCCTGGATGCGCATCTACCTCTAAACCGAATTCAACATATTTCTGAAACACTAACGCCCGAAATCGAACCATCGCATTTATCTCAGCAACCACTATTTCCTTCTGTTTTCGCTTCTGGTTTTGCCGATGCATAGTAGAGAGAGCTTCCGAGGATGGCCGCGATCGCGTCCGGCGTCGCCACCGTCGATGGAATCGCGTACAGAAAATGTATCTCTGTGAAGTCTTGTTTTTGTTTTGTTTCCCTTTGAGAGAAGCAATCACTATTACTACCGTAGTCTGTGGGAGTCAGTGTCCGGCTCAAGGGCAGCGCCTTGTCAATTCAGCTCACGAGCAGCCACCGCTTGCACTGGGTATCAATTGCTAGACAAGGGAAACGAACACGCCTATACAACAGAGGTCCCTGACCATCCAACAGACTATTTATTTATAACTTCCGTTTTTCGTATTATCAGTTGATCATTAAAGGGATGTCGAGAGATGTTTGATCTTCTAATACGGCGATTTCCATCAACAAAATTGGAGATGATGTTCGAATGTTGAAAACTGATCGCTGTAATTTACTATCTTTTATGGCACTTTCCTCGGCTAATAGTTTAACCCTCGAGTACTCGCGTCTGGGTCGAATGTGAATTTTAAAATTCCATTTCTTTTTAATAGTGCTTTTTTACTTCTTTTATCTCATAGCAGCTGAGTTTTAGAATGTTCTGAATAAGTCATGCATTTTCGCCAGAAATGGAAGTTTAATCATTTAAACAAATTTTTCTTAGCTGTAGTGCCAGCAAAGACCTTTACGTAAGATATTGCATTTTTGACCTTGCTTCCGCCTTAATTTTTAGAGATATTATATAAATTTCATATAATTAATAATTATCATTAGTATATTAAATGTTATTTTATTTTTAAACAGATTACTTTTTATACGCAATACTCCAAATTCATCAGCCATATACTCGGCGTCAGGGATGTCGAATTTTTACTGAATATTTTTGCTATTTCGTTTGCTTGTCATTTTAATAACCAGGTTAACCATTAATATGATTTCATCACTAATGAATTAAAAATTTATTCACTACATTTTGAGACAATTTTCCCCTTAGTCGATTCCACCCAACGCGAGTACTGACGATTGTGAGTGCGAGTAGTCGAGGGTTAACATCCAAAAACGCATTCGCAGGTGTGTAAACCACCCAACCTGCCAGCAACTTACATATGATTGTAACCAACCAGTCTAACAGTGGGCTAGAATCGACAGAAGTAAAAATGCTGTTTTCTGATGATAAATTGCGTGATTGGGTTCAGTCACTTCTTTGTTAGGAGAACTATTCGTTTGCAACAGAAACAAGTTTTCCAGAGAAAGATAATTCCGTTTTTGATAACCAAGCAAAATACTCACTCAATAAGGACACACGACATGTTTCCATGCACCATTTTCAATCAGCCACCAGCAACGCGTATTTCAACCAAAAAGAGAAAAGGGGGAATATTAAACATCTCATAATGTTCGTCTGTTTTGCCGTGATTTTCGCAAAACAAAACGATTCCAAAATTGACCAACATAAGAATCATTATTGAATCACTTTTCTTTTAATATACAAGTAGATTTCTTGGGAACCATATTTATAATCAAATTTTCTAAGAGAACTAGAGATAAAAACGAACTTTAGGTGCATTTCTTATGGGATCATTTTAAAGGCGTCTGGAGTCGAACCAAGTATGCTTTTGTAAAAGTTACGACGAATTTCAATAACCGATATTTTTTAATAATATATATTAACCAGGTGTTTTGTGAATCTAGAAATTTTATTCTTCTATTAACTAAAAAATTGAGTAAATTATCTTTGAATTAGTTTATCAATGCATTTCTCATGAGTTATTTAAACTTATATCAAGGATAATAAGTCGTAAATGAGTTTTGAATGCAATAGTAAAACTAGGTGATTAATTAATCTTGTATTGGTCTATTTCTATCTAATAGACAACACATTTCTCTTTGAAGGAACGATTATTTTGACCAACTCACTGAAACACCTCAGGTCTCAAACAGAATTTATTTCCAAACTAATATGCAGCCACTTTGATAGGTTAAAAGCAAAGCAGTCAATTTTCTTAAAATGCGATAGTTTTCCATTAAATGAAATTTGCTATTATTTTATTCAGAACCTTGACACAACCAAACTATTCCCATTATTTGTGAACTTTTGGCAATGGGCAGAGGTTGAATGTTACTGTTTGTTTATTTTTTTAGCAGGAAATGGAGTGTAGCGATACTGTCTGAATTCTAAATTTCGAGTCAATTATGCAGGTATTTAACCTCGTTTTTGGACGGTTGTTACTATGTGAGAAAGGGAAGAAGGTAAATATTTTGAATCCGAATACGCAACTGGCTATTCATACCACTCAAAGAGTGCTTCACATAATTAAGGAAAATTTTCACAAAATTTGTGGACTTTTGCGGATTTATGGAGCCGTAAAAACGGTCCAAGAATCTTCTATGAATTCTACTAATTACTACATCTTTATCGTGCGATCAAAATTATTAGGTTTACTCATAATTATGTGTACATCGCGTATGATTAATCTGCCCCAACAGTCATCATCAAACTTATGTTACATCTAATTTTAATAATAATAATAATAAAAACTCATTATTCGGCGAGGTTAGGCCCATTAGGGCCTCTCTTACACCTAACCATTAAGGGTAACTAATATCAATTACAAACAAGGTGAAAAAAGGAAATAAAAGTATATAAATAATAAGAAAATAAAAAGAAGAGGTAGGAATTGGGATGTGGTGAAAAACTGCTCGGCTGAAGGCTTTCGGAGATAAACCAAACTGTGCGGGAAAACGCTCACACAAGAAGGGGAGCGAAAAAAAACCGCGAAAACACACATGGAAATAAACACAAGCAGGTATATCACTAGTTGCATTATTGCTGACCAATATTGTCGGGTGAATTTCTTGGTGGTTGACTACGGATGTCATTTACCTGGAAATAAAGAAGAAGAGTAGACGGAAAATAAAGAGCTTTCGGAAATGCGATTTAAGTAATGGAGGCCTTAAAGATTAAGATTGATATACTACTGTAATGTAATTAATTATCTACACTTAAATATTATATAATAGTTATAATGGTAAGGATAATTAAAGTTATATTGATAGATAAAGCATGATTTTAAGTCTCTTATAATTTAATACATAATCAGCTAATACCATTTATGTTTATAAATATCCATCCTCATTAAATTTGAAGTGAAAAATGTTTGCAAACTCTCAAAAAATATGTTTATGAAATTTTACTGATCACTATGCAAGATCTTTTCGTTGAACACCTCATTTCTGTTAATAATTCTCAAATGTCAAAATACACAAAATATTAATAAGTTGCTGTACTTTTTCGCCTTCTTTATCGCAATAAATCGCAAGTCTCTTCTCTAAATACCAGATGATTAAGAAAAATGTTTCCTGGTCATAAGTTTGTCCCTGCATTTTGTTTCTCATAATTATGTGTAAATGCATAAAAATATAAAAGTAAACTCACATAGCGTCTTAGAAGTGACGATTATCTTCTCACCATTCATTGTATTTCTCGTTTGAGGCTTGAGCTCGGATACTATAACCTTGACGACGACTTGTTTACTACCGCGAAATTTCACGAAATTTTCACGTTTTTACCATATTTCTCATGATTTCGAATTCTGAACGACATTCCACGACCATAATAGGAATATTTATTCCTTTTACTTTATTTTGGTACTCATCTCGATTTAGTTGGACAATTACTTTAATTCTGCAAACGAAATAAACAAATGAGCAAACGAGAAAAAACAATTTCCTGAGGGAGTATTTTTGAGCCGTCCCGAGTCGAACCAGCGATATGGACGGGAAAACGCCGTAAATGCGGACAGAGGAACTGCGATTAACCAAAAGAGTGCATTTCCCCATTTCAGCGTTTATTCTATCGAGGTTATATTTCCTCCACTGGAGTATTTCAGTCACGACGTTCATCATCCGGATGTGTTTACCGATGTTTCTTTCGAGCATTCTCTTGCGTCATCTCGAGTGTACTGGTAATTTATGCAGAGTTTCCTCTTCCGATTGATGACGTCATTTCCATATCGACGCACGTAATTCGGTATCACCTTCTTCATATCGTCACCCCAAACATGAATCATCTGGTTGCGTGACTTGTGGTCGTGACCGCGGCATCGCACTCTCTCCAAGATAACTGCAATTCGAAACGATTTTCAGCAAAGAAACCTACAAGTTTATTAAGTACGTGTAAAATCCTTTTGAAGGGACTGCGATTCCCTGAGGAAGTGAAAAACGTGCGTTATACAGACATACAAAGGACTTAACTTGGCGAAATTTGGACTTTCCCATCTTTCATTTAACCAAAAACATTTACAATACATATGGCATAGTATAAAAAAATTCAAATTATACAACAAAATAAAATGTAAGTCTATAAAAATATTTTAAAAAATACAGCTATATTAATATATATAACAAATTGAAAAAGAATACTAATATAATACATCCTTATACAAAGTACAAATCTATTTAATATGATACCAAAAAATATACTTCAGTCGAACCTCTCTAATTGGGACCTCTATAAGTGAGAAACCTCTATTAGTGAGAAAATTTGCGTGTTCCCGACGTTTTCACCCCCGAAAACCTCTATAAGTGAGAACATTGAAACCTCTTTAAGTGAGAATTTTTTTTCCTTGCCGCGACCTCTATAAGTGAGAATCCGGTGACCAAAAACCTCCATAAGTGAGAAAATTCCCGGAAAATGTAGGACCGGCTCGTCATGTAACACGCGTGTTTTCTGAAGTTTTTTGATAAACTGTATGGGATTAATAAATGCATTTGTAAAGCACAGACGGAAAAACAGACTAAACTTACTGACTTTTTCAAACCTTAAAGTGTTTTAGCTGTGATTTTGTAGCTGTTTTTCGTACTTTGTGATTGTTCCTACTGATTGCCAATGATTAAGATACCAATGATTGTTATCATGTGATAAAAGGTTGTGCTCGGTTATGCTTGTTCGTTTGACATTTTAAAATAAATGTACGCCTACGTTTACATTTTGATAAAAAGTGTATTTTTCAAAAACTGTTTTGATTTTCTTTTTGAGCTTACATAACCTACTTTCAACGAGCGTAACTACGTAAGTAATAGAGAACCTTAGATTTTGCTTGTCAGCTGAGAAAACTGTCATGTAGACCTCTTTATAGAAGAAACTGTTTAAGCGAGAAAACCAGGCTTTTATATCTATTAGTGAAAAACTGGATAAGTGAGAATATCTGAACGTAGACCTCTATAAGTGAGAAACTGGACATGTGAGAAACCTCTCTAAGTGAGAAAAATACCCTTTCCCCTTGGAGTCTCACTTAGAGAGGTTCGACTGTAATATGAATAATTATAATAAAAATGATTACTAATATAATACAGACTTATACAAAATTGAAATACTATCACATACAAGCGTTGAAATACAAACATAAACATATAAAATAAGGTTATTTGAGTGATCTTAAGCATTTCAGTATGTATGAGCTGTAACTGCGTTATTTAGTATTTTTTTGCCTCAGCCGGATCTGTTTTTGAATAGAATAGCTATAGATTCTGCAAAAGAAAATTGCGATTAATATTTCTTCAATTCCTAGTCTTTAGAATCCATTTTCCATCGTCAGTTTTCTTTTCTCACATCCTATTCCATTTATTACATTCTGGTTTCTCTTTCCTTTAGCTAAAATATGCTTCCGTTTGAATTCTCTTCAATAATACCTCTTCATAGTTCGTTGCAGATTTCTGCTGCTTAAAACTGTGCATCAGCTTCGATTTATTCACCTTCCAGTGGCCTCGTCTCCTGTCACCGATTTGTCGCTGTGAGACAGGAATTCAAAGCTTAACAGCTTTTCCAGTTAATTAGTAACCGGTGATAACGATGATTAAATTTTAAATCATTTTACTCAAATTGATAAAGAACTTTGATTTCGGACAACAAAGAGAAATATTAAGGAGAATTTTTTTCTAATTGAAGGAAAGATAACCCATAGTTTGTCGACATTGCAAGGAAACTTGCGTGTTTGAAGTGCCTGCCAAGCGACAAAGGTGTCTTGAACCGTTTAATTTAATGGCCAATGTAAAATCCGTTTCAAGTCAATTGACGTCCTAGGAATAGAGGTCTGCATGGGTCGAAAATTTCAGCCCGGCCCGTTCGTCGTTGAGCCCGAGCCGAACCCGGCCCGAACGTTGATACTAATTTTCGTTCTCAACCCGAGCCAGTTCTTTCCATAAATCGCCCTGTAATAAATTGTTGTGAATTGTGAAGAAATACATTTTTTTAACCCTTCCAGAAGTCCCAGCATTTTGTTTAAGCATTGCGTAACAACTTTAAGAGGCTTTTACCGCTATGCTAGAAACTAAGGCTCTTTAAGAACGAATAATTCTCTCTCCTTCCCGAATTATCCTTGGGCCCAAGCCCGGCCAGAGCCCAATAGACTGCCTGCTTACCCGGCCCGAGCCCTGCCCATGCAGACCTCTACCTAGGAATCAACCAAAAGTACATTTATAATTCCTCAACTTTGGTGAATTGTTTTGTGGTTGGGACTCGTCATCGGAAACGAATTAAGATCCGTTCCGAATTTTTGGAAGCGAGTTTTACCGTTATATGGGGGCCATTTACAGTCTGTTGTCGATGCGCCCTCCGAAATCGCCTCAAACCTACCTCTCGGAAACTGATGAGAAGACCATAGTAATGGAAGAAAAACTGTTCCTTTGAAAAGCATATTTCGTCTGTGCGGGTAGGATTAATTGGCCATGCGTTCTCTCGAATGGTGGGATTGATACTGCCCTCGGCAATAAAGTGTCCTCCGGTTCAGACACCTGCGCATCACCGAATGCGGCCAAGAGCCATTAACGTCATCCTCCGTGAAGGGTAAAAGGGATTTCTGGCATTTTTTTATTCTTCAGAAAAAGGCTAGTTTATGGCGAATGGGAGAGAAAGTTCGGTGGGGCTGAAAATAACATTAGGTCACCGAAACCGCCAAGCTGAAGGCTCCGTAATAAAGAAGGGTCTTCTGAAGCTTAAACTTAAATCCACGAGGAGCTTCCGCATCACGATGCTTCTTAAAAATAGTATTTTCATATTCCAGTGGCAATAAACCAGGACATATCACATTCCGAAGCCGATAAATCGTAACGTAGCCACAGAACTTAGTCTGAGTTACTTTTATTTACTTTCAAGACACTTTAAACATAGACGTCAAAACTTTATGAAAATTCGAGTTACCGTCATTTCTTTCATTGAAGTCTCATCATCTCATGTTCTTTCTTCAAGTGTTCTATGAAACCGGGTCGAGAGAAAGATTGATCGAGCACATTCGTTAACACACTTACATTCAAAGGACTTTATTTGGCGAATAAGAAAGCTCATGGTGCAAAGGGTGCGAATGGTTTTAAACAGTTATTTCGGTGGCATCGAAGTAAATCAGTAGCAATTTGTCAGTTTCGGTCATCAAGTTCAACTCGATAATTTAGTAAATACATTCGAAGGGACCTCGAATTAGGCGTCTCGAGACAGTGGCCTCAGGGTGCAGACATCGTACGGAAGGGGAGCGCAAAAAACGGGTAACTGTACATCGTAACGCCCTTTCGCTCCTCCGACGGATCAAATGTTTTCTCTGCGAATTAAGCGAATCTTTATCGAAGAACAGTGTGGCACAAAATATTACTGCGATGTGAAATCCATGATGAAATATGACAATCAAATGCTGGTTTCCAAGGAATCCAGGTAAAAATGCCACTGGTAAAAATGCCACGGTAAAAATGCCACCCAACTCAACCCATCGGCTTTTAGCCAATCTAATCTTTAAGTGCCAATTGGAAAACAATGCCGCTATGCGATCTAATAATTATGGCATGTTCCATTGTCAATATGGTCTTAAACGTTGTCAAATGGTGTATTATAGCGTAAAGATGATTGAAATTTAACAGAATTATTGCATTCTACACAGGAGTAACTACAACGATAGGAGCCATTGTCAAAGTGGTCTTTAACATTGTCAAAACGGTTATGTTCCCCCGTGAAAATTCTGTTGTGACATTTTTAACGCCCACAGAATTCCAGAGTGGCATTTTTACCTGTGGCATTTTTACCTGTGACATTTTCACCTGTGACATTTTTCCCGCGCACCATCCGAAGTATTACCAAACGCCGCAGCTGGAAATATAAGCTTGTATAAACTAGAAACGTATGAACCATACCATAATACAGTAGCTGTTTCGAGATGCGATACATTCATGGTTTGCCAAGTATCCGGGATACATTCATTAAAGCTGGAGAGCTTCAGACAGATTCAATATAAACCACTATTGCAACTTACGTTATTTTATGTAATGATAATCGAATTAATGAGTTCATAATCGAACGCTTAAATCGTTTGCACTCAACGAAGCAATGCGTTTGTGAAATAATGCTCAATTGTCAGTAACGCTGAAATGACTCTTCAACGTGGACAATCGATGGTAATTCTTTTGGAATTGATTCTTCGATTGCATTCTTTGACATTTCAATGGCAATTAACCATTAACATAAAAAAACAATTAACTGTTAAATTTTCATATATCATGTTAGTAAGTGTCATTTTCGAAACAATTTTTATTATTCGAATTTTCTATTATTTTATATTTTATTTTATTATTATTATTTTTACATTTCGTCTGTATGTTTATCTTATATTTTGTCTTATTAATTGTTTCCTCATGGTTTACTATTGCAGTCTTTCCTGTTTCTGATTTTCTTTTATTATTAATTTGTAATTTAGTTGTAGTACTATTGCTTTTGTAATTTCCATGTTAAACACAGCTTTCTTTAACATCTTTTAGCTTGTGCTATCAGTAGGTTTTTTTCACACCCCCTTCTCTGTGGGTGTTTTCCTGCTGTGGATATTTTTTCCTAAGATCACCTTAGGTTTCTTTTACTTCCACTCCTTTTATTTCTAATTATTTCAGTCTCAATCTCACCTTTAATAAAGACCTTAATAATAATAATTTCGACGATCTCACCTTCCCGGACGGTTTCACTCTAAGAGAGTGACTCTCGGCATATTTAGCATCAATTACAAGCAAATATATTTTATTTTTAAAAGACCCCCATCGAAGTCTGGTATATCCATATTGATGACAAAAGAAGTCTCCTTCCGCCTCATTTAGTGTACAAACCATGGACGATATCTGACGAGAAAGAGAGAAAATTGGAGGCGAAGATCGGCCGAGAGGAGCAAGTCCCAACTTGTCTTCTCTTGACCTCGCAATGCCAACACAAATCTTATCTCTCTTCCCGCCAAAATCTCCCTCCATACGCGGAAGTGCTTGCAAAAGGAGAACGGGACAACGGCGTACTCTTTCCAGTACTACGACTCCGTAACCCAAATAACTGCCAATTTATGAGGCTTATCTCCCCAATGAATTGATTTATAAGCTATTACATTGACCGGTTAGTCATCCAACTCCCAAAGCAGGACTGCCCTTATTTTTTGAATTATCGCTATTTTTTACGAAAGTAACTATCAGTTTGCCTACTAAGTTGCTGATTTCATTATTTAAACGAAGAGAGGGAACTTTCTCCTTGGTAATAGAGGCGTCCAATAATTAAGCGTCCTCCGTTAAGTATATTAATCTCAATCTTTAAGGCCTCCATGACTTAAATCGCACTTCCGAAAGCTCTTTATATTCAGTCTACTCTTCTTTGCTTTCAGGTAAATGACATCCGTAGTCAACCACCAAGAAATTTACCCCACAATATTGGTCAGCAATTATGCAACTAGTGATATACCTGCTTGTATTTATTCCATCTGTGTTTTCGCGGGTTTTTTTCGCTCCCCTTCTTGTGTGAGCGTTTTCCCGCACAGTTTGGTTTATTTCCGAAAGCCTTCAGCCGAGGAGTTTTTCCCCACACCCAAATTCTCTTTTTTACCTCTTTATATATATATATCTGTATTTTTTTTCCACCTTGTTTGTAATTAATATTAGTTATCCTCAATGGTTTGGTGTAAGAGAGGTCCTAATGGGCCTAACCTCGCCAGAGTTTTTTATTATTAAGTTTTTTCCGCCCGAAAAACCGGAGAGATGTATGGCATCGATAAAATTAAAATCAATAATAGTAAAATTAATAACCTAGATAAAAAATTATCGTTTTCTTTGTCGCTACTAAATATATCGGTGGTAAGAAAATCGCAAATCATTACAAATATCCGTGAAGTGTCACTTATTTTTCCTTCTTTTTAGTGTTTAATCTCGATTAAATAACACCGCCTTCACGAGAATAAATTTTACTTTACTCTGAAGGTTTTGAAAACCAATTTTCGCCAAATCAATGTTCTATGCAATCAATAAATGAATTCCACAAAGTCAAAGCTTCCTCGATTGATTTCGTTCTATGCAATTGTTTCAATAGCGCGAGTCATTCTCATCTTCGAGTATAATACATAAATTACAAGAGATAAAAATAGTCGTTAACTACGCTGATGGAAAATTACGTACTTAATTCTGCCATATAAACCAAACTGGGTTGATTAATTTGTCGAAAGTATTCTCATTTTGATTCTAACTGTGGTCGAGGGAAAAGACGTTGTAAACGAATTTAAAAAGACCTTCTCTACGGCGCTTATTTCGGAAGGGCGTCTATTCGACGCCTTTTTCAGGAGTTCAAAACCACGCCATAAAATTTTAATACTTAATTATATACTATCTTGAGGTTCATTACAAAATTTAATAAATGTTGTTTATTTTTTTGCTAGTGGTGTATCCACTAACCTCCGCATCCAAGTTGTTTACTGATATCGATGATAAAGGAAAACGAAAGAAATTAGTAGATGTTTGTTAGTGAATCATTTTTGTGTTATAAAAGACAATGGAACGCAGGTATTCCTGTGTGTATCTATGTATATAAAATCGAAATTCTGTGCGTGTTGTTGCGGGTTTGTGTGTTTGTCTTAGATTTGAGGCCACACCTTCCGTCCGATTTGCTTCTAGCTTTATATACGTGTCCTCTGCGACCTGGAAGGAATCACTCTCGCCTTTTTATTCGACAATTTTACGGGGTTCGAACCCAGATCACTCAGATAGTTTTCCATAAAGAATACACTTAAAACTCATTTATATCGCATGCAGGGTTATTTATTTTGCAAAATTTAATTAGAAGGAATAGTTGCACGTTAACGAGACAAACACCGAAAGAAAGAAAATCAAACGAAGATTCCTATTTTATTAGTGGAATCTTACTTTCGACTTGAATTGTCGTTTTAGAGATATGAAACCCACGTATGACAAAATATCACCGATATTGCATCTAAATTACGAGGTTTTCGTTGCATTTTTGCCGCTTGAAAGGCTCGTTCATCGTAGATTGGGATTCAATGTTCTCGTTATGTTTATGAATCCCGAGCTATTCAAAGGAGCAAACAGACTACTGCTACTACTATTGACTATCTCAGCGACGCACACCTGTTGCTCGTGAGTTTCTCCATCGGAACGATAGATGGAACCGCTGCTCCTCCCTCTGCAATCCACCTGCAGCAACCTGTTGGGACTCGTCTCCGTGGACCACCGAGGATACGTCCTCGCAATGGCATCACTTGAATTCTAACTTGGGATCGAACACTTTTAAGTCGTCCAAATCATTGTTAAACTGTGTATAAATCGCCTGAAATAACTACCAAAATACAAGGCAATTCAGATGGAAATATTACCGCAGCATTTGACTTTCCGAGTGCAACATGAATGCTTGGATGATTTTCTCTCGTCATCTGTCTTAGTTATCGAATATCATTTATCTGATACAGTCAATATCAATGGGAGCGACTCTCCATGAGGTGGGGGTGGGACGGATTCTTTTTGCCGAAGTTTAACAGGTGGTCTGTATATTGTATTAAGCTAATATACAATTATATATTGTATTTGGCATATTGTAACTACTCTATTACAGTTTAAATCGTTTAAACAAACACTTCCTAGTTTCTTTGTAAAATGAATTTAAAAATCAGGGTCAATTTATAATTTAAATTAATTGCAAAACATCAGCTGAACTTGGTAACGAAACCGTGGTGCAATGGATAGCATTTCCGTCTATGAAGTTGAAGTATGCTGGTTCGATCCTAGAGCAATTCTTTTTTTTCCGCATCTTTTATTTCGGTCGCAAAATTACTGTTTTTAGTAAATACTTCATCAATTTCAATGCCACAGTCAGGAATCTGCTGGTTTTACTTTTCATTTCATTTTGCTGAATAATACATATAATCTTTTGGGTAGAAAAATTATTCGTCGACGGGAATATTTTCAACGCAGTCTCGCAAATGTACGCTGCCATTTGAAATCACTTAACTACGTTCTAACGTCCGTACATGCACAGTGGAAATTCAAAATTGGCTGTTTTTCGAAACACCTCTTCATTGCTACTATTGGCTCCAGTGGCGTCCTTCCCTCGGTGCGGGAAAAGGCTGCGGAGGACAGAACTATAACAAATGAACGCTTGTCATTCCCCTGATACGGCCATACTGTATCACTCCTGACAATAATTTGTAAATCGGAATTTCATCTGCACAACTTTAGCGATGTGTATCTCGAGTTATATTACTCGTAGAATCGGTTCCATTGTTCAAGTTTTACTTTCTCCCTATAAGTAGTGTAGAGAAAGTATTGTATTCGCAAAAAAAGTCGACCTCCAGATTCAACGGAAATAGATGTTTTGGGGCCCATAGAGCACGTTTTCGCTATTTTCCCGAACATGTCTGTGTGTCTGTGTGTGTGTCTCTGTGGTAAAAAGTTTGCGCTCTATCTTAAAAAGTGATTATCCGATCATTTCCAAAATTCATATTTAGTATTTTCCTAAGAATTCCAAGAGTTGATTAGTTTTTGATGAATATCGCTTATCCGGAAGTTGCGGTTTATCCGGAACAAAACTTTGTTTCTTTAATATCTCTGTCAGAATGCAATGTAGGTATATACAATTACATACAAAAGTTATAGATAAAGTACTTTACTACAACTATTGTATGAAACATTTTTCTGTAACACTCATTGTTTTGGAGTTATTTATATATTACCGGCATAGGCTTCTGTTTTCAATAAATCTGGAGAAAGTCATGTGTTGGCCACATCAGATTTTTTAAGTTCGACTAGCTTGACTCCTTATCTAATGCTCTCTTTGAACCGATCGCCATACTTTTCAACTGCACTGTTGATTATTTCGCAGCTGATCTTCATAATTATAACGTTTATTAAATAATGAAAATTCTCGCGGAGGACAGTGGAGTCATCAATGGGCATTCTAAAGATGCGATTATCTCTGCTTCTTATCACCGCCGCCTCTCTTAAGAACAACGACAACTCCCTTTTAAAACAACAACAGCTTCCTTCCTAAATAATTATTTATTATCATTCGTTCCATTTTTCCATTCCATTAATATTGATAATTGAGTTATTTATATATTCTTAGGCTTAGTATAAATTTGTTTAACAATATTATGACTTTTTAATTTAAAATGTAAATTGTAACAAGCAGAATTATTATATACGAGTAAAATGTTACTTACTGTGTAATACAACAGCAGTTCACAATCTTTAACTATGTGTAAGAACTCAAGCCGAAATATTGGCTGCAACTGCTTCAAACGACGTCCTACTTTTCCTATATAGTTCTTATGTGAGCAATTTTAATGTAGTCTGGTATCGAATCCAGGAACAGTACGGTCTTATCTAAATATTTTTCTTAAACGGAGTCTTAATATACATCTTCTAGCAAAGCAAGAAATTCCTATCATTTCAATAACTGCATCAAAAATAATAATGAAAAACCGCCCCAACGTATTTTAAAAGGGAGATTCTTGCATCGTCCTAGCATCGAACTCAGGATATTTTGCGTAAAAGTCATTTATGCTTTCGATAGATTATGCCCATATCTATAAGCTCCTTGAGTTGTGATTCTCTACCTACCCGGGAAATATTTATTAGAAATTCCCGAAAATTAAAGCAACACATTTAAATGGGAAAAACCGCGTTTTTGAGGCCTT
This sequence comes from Sympetrum striolatum, assembly GCA_947579665.1. NCBI lineage: Eukaryota > Metazoa > Arthropoda > Insecta > Odonata > Libellulidae > Sympetrum > Sympetrum striolatum. The sequence goes on from OX388349.1 coordinate 894,923, forward strand.
CTGGCATCGAACCCATGACACTGAGGTTCAAAATCCTATTTTTTCTGGGGGTTTCACGTTAGGGCCTATACGCTGTAAAAAGTTCAAGTCAGTGACGCTCGTAGTTTAGCCTGTGAATTAGTATCCTATCTATCTATCTATCTATGTATATGAATGAATCCAGAGAAGGAATTATATATAATAGATTCTTGAAGGCCACCTGTAACTATTGAGAGTTGATCGATTCTATTCATTGCCGATTGCTTCCATTACATCGCGGCTCAACGGCGTGTCATCATTGAAATATCTCTTATAATTGCTCAGCCCTTTTATTCACCTTGTTTCCGAGATTCTGTTGTTACTCCAGGCATCTGTGGAAATTAAAAAAAGGGGCAATAATTAAAAAGTGAGGCCGAATTGATTTTGGAGGAGAGGAGGAGGTTGTCTTCTTTATAGTTGTGACGTCATGGATGCTTCAATAGTGATGCTGAATCACTAATTCTGGTCTTATGGAATGAGAAGAAAAGTGTTACTCGAATTGTGCTTCATTTACACAAACATGTTGTGCTTAAATCATTTTGGCTTTGTGAGGAAAGTAAGGGAACTACCTCACTCCTCATATTGTATAATTAACCTCATTCCCATTTAATAGGTTTTGTAACTAATGATGGAGGGGTTGAGGTAAAAAAAAAAACAAAACAAAAGAGGAAATATATAATTCATGAAAAGACTATAATCGAGTCTTATTTTCCCATATTAAGTAAATACTCCCTCTGATGCAACAACAAAACCCAAACCTCTTTACAAAATATACATTTCGTGGCTGCTTGAGTCAGAAGTGGTGGTAATATACTAAATATTTTAGGCCGAAAATAATTGTCACATTGTCTATAGATCTCTTTCTTGGGCCTAGGAATCAGCAAATTTTGCTTATTTCGAAATTCATAAGCCCTGGGCTTATTTTGTTACTATTCTGTCGTATGTTTCTTATTTGTCTTATGTTATCTGCTCGTTGCGATGAAATCCCAGCGAATACATTTCCTCTCTTCTGTTGCCGTACGTCGTTACTGATCATTCGACGCAATTCGTGTTAAATTAATGAATTCCTTGAAAGAGTAATAATGATTATGACAACTGAGAGATGTCTCTCGTTCGCTTCGTTGGATATTTAAGCAGCTCTCCTGATTAAATGCTGAGGAAATCAATTTCCATTGTGCTGCAGAAACAGTCCGCCATGGTTTTGATAGTTGATGGCGAAGGGGTTGCCTCCGAACCGATGCCCTTTCCTTACGGGAATGAAAACATAACTGCCGTGTTGTGTGTGGTCCATTTAGCTGAGCATTTGCTTCGTTGACTCTTCATTGTCTCGATGGACTTTGAAAGGAAAAGCGCGGAAGACGAAATCCCGGTCAAAGGCGAGGTTTCGCATTCTGCGAAATGATGCTTTAAAATGCGAAAAGATCGAGCGAGTTGACGTAGTGAAGAGGAGATATACTTTAAATTGTTCAGCTCTTAATTCTCTATCGCGTGTCTCCTTTCCTCGAGAGATGTTCGCTCAGAGAGTATTTAAGATAAAGAAATTAAATAAAGTTCAATTTTTATCACTTTGAGGTATACTTTGTTAATAATAATAATGTTTATTACGGGTTTTACCCCATTTACAGTTTAAGAATCATAAAAAATGGCATAAAAATAAATATGACAAAATTAAAATTACAATAAATGAGGCACAATTTTACAACTTATTATAAACATATGCAATTAATTGAGATATAATTGATACATTCAGGAAAATTCCAATGAAATATGTATGTAAACATTGAAAACAAAAAGCCAAATACAGAAAATTATGAAGTAACATTAGTTGTAAAAAGCTATTGACAAATATAAAATTGCTACAAAGCAATTTAGTATATTATGCACACGATATTATTTTACAGAATGTAGATATATAAGCAAGTAAAGTAAATGAAATAAAAAGAATAGGAATAAAAATTTAACGAATTATAATAAGAAAATATAATAATACCTACAAGTTTAATTTACAGTTATAACCAAGAGAATAATCTTACCCATTAGAAATACGAAGTTTAAGAGAAAAAAACATAAATTAATATCACAAACTCTCAATTTTCTTTTTAAAGATTCAAGACTATTATTATGTATATCAATTTTATCACACCATAAATTACAGTTTCTCATTGCTTTAAGTATAGGTGAATTGTGAGAAAAATTCCTTTTTGTATGCTTGGTTATAAATGTTAAACAGCAAAATCAGCGATCGAAAAGCTGAATCTTAATTTGTGGAAACAAAATAATTGCATCGATTCCCTAAAAATGAAACGAGTGGACTTAAGCATCTGCGAAGGAAATTCTATTGCCTATTTGTTTCCAAATATGAGACTAAATAAAATAGTTGATCTTTTAAGGAGTAAACGAGAGCAGTTTTAGCTGCCTTTTGAAAGAAATAATTGGAGAAACAGGTGTTGCGGGAATACATGTTTTCCTCCTTATTCATGAATGAGCTCAACTCCATTAGATGATGTTCCTAAGAAGATAAATAGAAAATTGATTGAAGAAAATGGTGCGATGGGTTTTCATTCCGTGTGCTGAGAAAAGGGAAGACATTTTAGCATCGCTATGCAAATAGACGCAGCGTGGAATCCGTTAGCCAATCTTCCTCTTCCCCGTTACCAACGGAAAACATTTCCCTCAACATGATTTCCGCAGTCCAACCTTCTTCCACTGCCATCACCGACAACAATGCTCCTCAAACGTCATCCTTTATGTATTTACTACCAAATAGCACTTCATATATATACTTAATACGAGCAAAAATGTAGCTTGCACACTGAAAGCAGATCGACAACACTTATTTCATATCGGCATCATATCGGGACGGTCCTCAAAAGAAGAAAAAAAGGATTGAAAATATTCTTAATATTCGCTGCATTTAAACTGTCTGGCATCGAACCCGGGTCTTCCTTGTGAACATACCTTGCAGCACAACAGAAGATCACCATCTACAACTATGTGTGAAAATTCAAGCAGAAATATTGGCTGAAACTGCCTCTAACGACGTCCTACTTTTCCCATACATTCCTAATGTAAGACATTTCAATGTGCTCTGGCATCGAACATAGCAACAGCATTGTCTTATCCAATTTTTTTTCTTAAACCGAGTCTTAATATACATATTCTATCGAAGCATGAACTCTATATTATTTCGATAAGTGTATGAAAAAAATAATGAAAAACTATCCCAATGTGTTTTATATGGCAGATATATTTACCGCCCAGCATCGAACCGGGGTCTTTCTGGTGATAATTTCCATGCAGCACAACAGAAGATCACCATCTGTAACCATGTGTGAACATGTGAATTCAAGCAGAAATATTAGGTGCAACTGCCTCAAATGACGTCCTACTTTTCCCTTATATTGCTTATGAGAGAAACTTTTATGTGTTCTGGCATCGAACCCAGGAACAGTAAGGTCTTATCTACATTCTTTTCAAAAACTATGCTTAATATACATCTTCCATATAAGCGAGAACTTCCTATTATTTCGATAAGTGTATGAAAAAAATAATGAAAATCTACCTCAATGTATTTCAAATGGCCGATTTTTGCATCGACCTTGCATCGAACCCAGGATATTTTCCGTAAAAGTAATTTATGTTTTCGATAGATCATGGCCATATATATAAGCTTCTTGAGTATAGATACTATACCTATCAGGAAGTATTTTTTTAATTCCTGAAAATCAATGCAATGCATTAAAACGGGAAAAATCGGGACTTTGGGGCCCTCTGGAATCGAACCCACGACACTGAGGTTCAAAATCACATGTTTTTCTGGCGGTTACACGTTATGGCCAATACGTCATAAAAATTTCAAGTCAATCACGCTTGTGGTTTAGGCTGTGAATTAGTATCCTATCTATCTATCTATCTATCTATATAGGTATACGAGTAAAATGTTGCTTGCATACTGCAAGCAGATCGACAACACTAATTTCATGACGGCATCATATCGGGACGGCCCTCAAAGAAAAAAGAAGGGATTGAAAATATTCTTAAAATTCGCTGCAAATTAATCGTCTAGCATCGAACCAAGGCCTTCCTGGTGAACCTACTATGAAGCACAACAGAAAATCACCATCTCCTACTATGTGTGAAAATTCAAGCAGAAATATTGGCTCCAACTGCCTCAAACGACGTCCTTCTTTTCACTAATGTAAATGGCTCTCTGGATTCGAACCAAGGACGATCTAGGAAATCTAAAAAATGTTTTTAAAATGTCTCTATGTTCTCTATCTATATGCCTAATTACATGTTTTAATATTATTGGGAAGGGGTTTAAATTAATTCTTAAATATCGGATATTTTACTGATTGTAGAGACGCCTGGTGTCGAACCCAGGACATATTGGTAGCTGTGAATGAAAAGTATGATTTATTAGGACTTTATCTTATTTCATACAAAGTTTGAAGTCGATATCATGCCGGGAAGTACCTAAAACGTTTTTCTTTTATCTCCATAAGAAATGCATTGAGGAATGTAAATGGCTCTCTGGGATCGAACCAAGGACCATCAGCGAATATGTAAAATTTGATTATTAAATATATTTAATGATATCTAAACCCATGCCGAATTTCAAGTTTCCATGCCATCGGGAAAGAGTCCAAAAAAAATCTTAAAAATCGCCACAATGCATTTTAAACGGCCGATTTTTGCCTCGACCTAGCATCGAACCCAGGATATTTTTAGTAAAACTCATTTATGTTTTCGATAGAATATGACCATATATATCGGCTCCTTGAGTTTTAAGTCCCTACCTATCCGGCAAGTATTTTTTAAAAATTCTCGAAAATCAAAGCAATGCATTTAAATGGGAAAAATCGGGACTTTGGGGCCCTATGGAATCGAACCCATGACACTGAGGTTCAAAATCACAATTTTTCTGGTGGTTACACGATATGGCCAATACGTCGTAAAAATTTCAAGCCGATGACGCTTGTGGTTTAGGCTGTGAATTAGTATCCTATCTATATACCTATCTATCTATTATACGAGTAAAATGTTGCTTGCATACTGCAAGCAGATCGGCAATACTAATTTCATATCGGCATCATATCGGGAATGTCCTCAAAAGAAAAAAAAAGGATTGAAATTTTTCTTAAATTCGCTGAAATTTCATCGTCTGGCATCGAACCTGGATCTTACTGGTGAACATACTATGTAGCACAATAGAAGATCACCATCTCTAACTATGTGTCAAAATTCAAGCAGAAATATTGGCTACAACTGCCTCAAAAGACGCTCTAATGTTCACGAATGTAAATGGCTCTCGGGACTCGAACCAAGGACGATCTTGGAAATTTAAAAAATGTTTCTGAAATTTATTAATGATGTCAATCCATATGCCAAATTTCAAGTTTCTATATTATTGGGAAAGGTTTCAAAATAATTCCTAAAAATCGGATCAACTTCTGATTGCAGAGACACCTGGTGTCGAACCCAGGACACATTGATAGCTATGAATGCATAGTTTGATTTGTTAAGACTGGTTCTTCTATCACGCTAAGTTTTAAGTCGATAGCATGTCGGGAAGAACCTAAAATTTGTTTCCGTTATCTCCATAAGAAATGCATTGTGAAATGTGAATGGCGCCCTGGGATCGAACCAAGGACCATCAGGGAACATCTAAAATTTGATTATGAAATATATTTATAATCTCCAACTCCATGCCGAATTTCAAGATTCCATGCCATCGGGAAGGGGTCCAAAAAAAATCTTAAAAATCGCCACAATACATTTTAAACGGCCGATTTTTGCCTCGACCTAGCATCGAACCAAGGATATTTTCCGTAAAACTAATTTATGTTTTCGATAGATCATGGCCATATATAAAGGCTCCTAGAGTTTCGATTCTCTACCTATCCGGGAAGTATTTTTTAAAAATTCCCGAAAATCTAAGCAATGCATTTAAACGGGAAAAATCGGGACTTTGGGGCCCTCTGGAATCGAACCCATGACACTGAGGTTCAAAATCGCAATTTTTCTGGAGGTTATACGTTATGGCCAATATGTCGTAAAAATTTCAAGCCATTGACGCTAGTGGTTTGGCCTGTGACTTTGTATCCTCTCTATATATATATATATATCTATTATATATAGATGCTTCTCCGGATTCATTCATATATCATATATATATATATATACGAGTAAAATGTTGCTTGCATACTGCAAGCAGATCGGCAATACTAATTTCATATCGGCATCACATCGGGACGGTCCTCATAAGAAAAAAAAAAGGATTTAATTTTTTCTTAAATTTGCTGAAATTTCATCGTCCGGCATCGAACCCGGGTCTTACTGGTAAAACTACAATGAAACACAATAGAAGATCACCATCTCTAACTATGTGTGGAAATTCAAGCAGAAATATTGGCTACAACTGCCTCAAAAAACGCTCTAATGTTCACGAATGTAAATGGCTCTCGGGACTCGAACCAAGGACAATCGTGGAAATTTAAAAAATTTTTCTGAAAGTTATTAATGATATCAATCCATATGCCAAATTTCAAGTTTCTATATTATTGGGAAAGGTTTCAAAATAATTCCTAAAAATCGGATCAACTTCTGATTGCAGAGACACCTGGTGTCGAACCCAGGACACATTGATAGCTATGATTGCATAGTTTGATTTGCTAAGACTGGTTCTTCTATCACGCTAAGTTTTAAGTCGATAGCATACCGGGAAGAACCTAAAATTTGTTTCCGTTATCTCCATAAGAAATGCATTGAGAAATGTAAATGGCGCCCTGGGATCGAACCAAGGACCATCAGCTAATATGTAAAATTTGATTATGAAATATATTTATAATCTCCAACTCCATGCCGAATTTCAAGTTTCCATGCCATCGGGAAGGGGTCCAAAAAAAATCTTAAAAATCGCCACAATACATTTTAAACGGCCGATTTTTGCCTCGACCTAGCATCGAACCCAGGATATTCTCCGTAAAAATTATTTATGTTTTCGAAGGATCATGACCATATATAAAGGCTCCTAGAGTTTTGATTCTCTACCTATCCGGGAAGTATTTTTTAAAAATTCCCGAAAATCTAGGCAATGCATTTAAACGGGAAAAATCGGGACTTTGGGGCCCTCTGGAATCGAACCCATGACACTGAGGTTGAAAATCGCAATTTTTCTGGAGGTTATACGTTATGGCCAATATGTCGTAAAAATTTCAAGCCATTGACGCTAGTGGTTTGGCCTGTGACTTTGTATCCTCTCTATATATATATATATATATATATATATCTATTATATATAGATGCTTCTCCGGATTCATTCATATATCATATATATATTCATATATTCATATATATATATATATAGAGAGGATACAAAGTCACAGGCTAAACCACTAGCGTCAATGGCTTGAAATTTTTACGACATATTGGCCATAACGTATAACCTCCGGAAAAATTGCGATTTTGCACCTCAGTGTCATGGGTTCGATTCCAGAGGGCCCCAAAGTCCCGATTTTTCCCGTTTAAATGCATTGCTTTGATTTTCGGGAATTAAAAAAAAATACTTCCCGGATAGGTAGAGAATTAAAACTCAAGGAGCCTTTATATATGGTCATGATCTATCGAAAACGTAAATGAGTTTTACGGAAAATAACCTGGGTTCGATGCTACGTCGATGCAAAAATCTGCCGTTTAAAATGCATTGTGGCGATTTTTAAGATTTTTTTTGTACCCTTTCCCGATGGCATGGAAACTTGAAATTCGGTATGGGGTTAGATATCATAAATATATTTCATAATCGATTTTTATGTTTTCCCTGATGTTCCTTGGTTCGATCCCAGAGGGCCATTTACATTCCTCAATTCATTTCTTATGGAGATAACGGAAACAAGTTTAAGGTACTTCCCGGCATGCTATCGACTTAAAACTTAGCATGATAGAAGAACCAGTCTTAACAAATCAAACTATGCATTCATAGCTATCAATGTGTCCTGGGTTCGACACCAGGTGTCTCTGCAATCAGAAGTTGATCCGATTTTTAGGAATTATTTTGAAACCTTTCCCAATAATATAGAAACTTGAAATTTGACAGATAGATTGAAATGATTAATACCTTTCAGAAACATATTTTTTATTTCCATGATCGTCCTTGGTTCGAGTCCCGAGAGCTATTTACATTCGTGAACATTAGAGCGTCTTTTGAGGCCGTTGTAGCCAATATTTCTGCTTGAATTTTCACACATAGTTAGAGATGGTGATCTTTTATTGTGTTTCATTGTAGTTTTACCAGTAAGGCCCAGGTTCGATGCCAGACGATGAAATTTCAGCAAATTTAAGAAAAAATTAAATCCTTTTTTTTCTTATGAGGACCGTCCCGATGTGATGCCGATATGAAATTAGTATTGCCGATCTGCTTGCAGTATGCAAGCAACATTTTACTCGTATATATATATATATGATATATGAATGAATCCGGAGAAGCATCTATATATAATAGATATAGAGAGGATACAAAGTCACAGGCTAAACCACTAGCGTCAATGGCTTGAAATTTTTACGACATATTGGCCATAACGTATAACCTCCAGAAAAATTGCGATTTTGAACCTCAGTGTCATGGGTTCGATTCCAGAGGGCTCCAAAGTCTCGATTTTTCCCGTTTAAATGCATTGCTTTGATTTTCGGGAATTAAAAAAAAATACTTTCCGGATACGTAGAGAATTAAAACTCAAGGAGCCTATATATATGAACATGATCCATCGAAAACATAAATGAGTTTTACGGAAAATATCCTGGGTTCGATGCTAGGTCGGGGCAAAAATCGGCCGTTTAAAACGCATTGTGGCGATTATTAAGATTTTTTTTTGGACCCCTTTCCGAATGCATGGAAACTTGAAATTTGGCATGGGGTTAGAAATCATAAATATATATCATAATCAAATTTTTTTTATTCGCTTATGGTCCTTGGTTCGATCCCAGAGGGCCATTTGCACTCCACAATGCATTTCTTATGGGGATAACGGAAACAAATTTTAGGTACTTCTCGGCATGATATTGACTTCAAACTTTGCATAAAATAAGATCAAGTTCATAAAAATCTAACTGTGCATTCACAGCTACCAGTGTGTCCTGGTTTCGACACCAGGCGTCTCTATAATCAGTAACTGATCCGATATTCAATAATTATTTTGAACACTTTCCCAACAATATAGAAACTTGAAATTCGGCATGTAGATAGAAATTATAGATACATTTCAAAATCATGTTTTAGATATCCAAGATCGTCCTTGGTTCGAATCCAGAGAGGCATTTACAATCGTGAAAATTAGAACGTCTTTTGAGGCAGTTGTATCCAATATTTCTGCTTGAATTTTCGCACATAGTTAGAGATGTTGATCTTCTATTGTGCTGCATAAAAAGTTCACAGTAAAGACCCGGGTTCGATGCCAAACGATTAAATTTCAGCCAATTTTAAGAATATTTTCAATCATTTTTTTTCTTTTGAGGACCGTCCCGATTTAATGCCGATATGAAATTAGTGTTGCCGATCTGCTTGCAGTATGCAAGCAACATTTTACTCGTATATATATATGAATATCTATTATATATAGATGCTTCTCCGGATTCATTCATGTATCCATATATATATATATATATACGAGTAAAATGTTGCTTGCATACTGCAAGCAGATCGACAACACTAATTTCATAACGGCATTATATCGGGACGGTCCCGGAAAGGAAAAAAAGATTGAAAATATTCTTAAAATTCGCTTCAATTTAATCGTCTGGCATGGAACCCGGGACATTTTGGTGAAATTTCTATGCAGCACATCATAAGATTATCTTCTCTAAATACGTGTGAAAATTCAAGAAGAAATATTGGCTGCAACTGCCTCAAACGAAGACCTACTTTTCACGAATGTTAATAGCTCTCTGGATTCGAACCGAGGACGATCTAGGAAATATAAAATATGTTTTCGAAATGTATCTATAAGTTCTATATATATGCCGAATTTCAAGTTTTAATATTATTGAGAAGGGGTTCAAAATAATTCCTAAAAATCGAATCAACTTCTGATTTCAGAGACACCTGGTGTCGAACCCAGGAAATTTGTAAGCTGTGAATGCATAGTTTGATTTGCAAGGACTTGCTCTTTCTATATCCAAAGTTTGAAGTCGATAGCATGCCGGTATGTACCCAAATTTATTTTCCGTTATCTCCGTAAGAAATGCATTGAGGAATTAAATGGCCCTCTGGGATCGAACCAAGGACCGTCAGCGAATAGGAAAAATTTGATTATGAAATATATTTAGGATATCGAACATCATGCCAAATTTCAAGTTTCTATTCCATCGGGAAAGGGTCCAAAAAATCCTCAAAATTGCCGCAATGCGTTTTAAAAAGCAGATTTTTGCCCCGGCCTAGCATCGAACCATGGACTATATTCTAAGATGTTTTTCTGATTTTCGTTGGATACGCACGGCTTCTAGCGATCCATCGAGTTTCAACTCTTTCTCTCTCCGGGAAGTACCTCAAAAAAATTTTCGAAAATCCCCGCCATGTATTCTTATGGAGAAAATCGCGACTTTGGGGCCCTCTGGAATCGAACCCATGACCCTGAGGATCAAAATCGCAATTTTTCTGGCGGTTACACGTTATGGCCAATAGGTCGTAAAAATTTCAAGTCAATGACGCTTGTGGTTTAGGCTGTGAATTAGTATCCTATCTATCTATCTATCTATCTATCTATCTATCTATCTATATAGGTATATCCATGAATGAATCCGGAGAAGCATCTATCTATTATAAGATATAGATGCTTCTCCGGATTCATTCATATCTATTATATATAGACGCTTCTCCGGATATACCTATATATAAGTTATATATATATATATATATATATAGGGGATCAAAAGTTTTACCATGTTCCACAAGTGCCAAAGACTTGAAATTTTTACGACGTATTGGCCATAACGTGTAACCTCCAGGAAAAAGCCGACATTGAACCTCGGTGTCATGGGTTCGATTCCAGAAGGCCCCAAAGTCCCGATTTTCTCCATAAGGATACATGGTGGCGATTTTCAAAATTTTTTTAATAATACTTCCCGGACAGGTAGAGAATCGAAATTCAAGGAGCTTAGAGATATGGTCAAGAACTATTATAAACATTAATGATTACTAATGAGAACGTCCTGGGTTCGACGCTAGGACGATGCAAAAATCCCGCATTTAAAATGTATGGGGATAGTTTTTCATTAATTTTTTTGATGCACTTACCGGAATGTAAGGAACTTTTCGCTCAGCTACAAGATATATATTAAGAATTGGTTTAAAAAAAAAAATTTCTTAAGCCCGTACTATTCCTGGGTTCGATGCCACAGCACATTAACATTTCTCTCATAAGGAATATAAGGGAAAAGTAGGACGTCGTTTGAGGCAGTTGCAGCCAATATTTCTGCTCGAATTTTCACACATAGTTAGAGATGGTTATCTTCTATGGTTCTGCATAGTAAGTTTGACCGGGAAGACCTGGGTTCGATGCCAGACGAATAAATTGCAGCGGAAATTAAGAATATTTTCCGTCCATTTTTTTTTCTTTTGAGGACTCACTCTATGTGATGCCGACAAAAAACTTTTGTTATCGATGTGCTTGCAGTATGCAAGCAACATTTTACTCGTATCATATATTCATATATATATATATATATATATAGAGAGGATACAAAGTCACAGGCTAAACCACTAGCGTCAATGGCTTGAAATTTTTACGACATATTGGCCATAACGTATAACCTCCAGAAAAATTGCGATTTTGAACCTCAGTGTCATGGGTTCGATTCCAGAGGGCCCCAAAGTCGCGATTTTCCCCATAAGATTACATGGCGGGGATTTTCGAAAATTTTTTTGAGGCACTTCCCGGAAAAGCAGAGAGTTGAAACTCGAGGGACCGCTAAATGCCGTGCATAGCCAACGAAAATCGGAAAGACATCTTCGAATATTGTCCTTGGTTCAATGCTAGGCCGGGGCAAAAATCGGCCGTTTAAAATGCATTGCGGCGATTTTTAAGATTTTTTTTGGATCCTTTCCCGATAACATGGATTATTGAAACTCGGCACGTCGATAGATATCATGAATTTATTTCATAATCGAATTTTACATATTAGCTTATGGTCCTTGGTTCGATCCCAGAGGACCATTTGCACTTCCCAATGCTTTTCTTACGGAGATAACGGAAACAAATTTTAGGTACTTCCCGGCACGATATCAACTTCAAACTTTGCATGTACAAAGATCAAGTCCATACAAATCAAACAGTGCATTCACAGCTATCAAGGAGTCCTGGGTTCGACACCAGGTGTCTCTGCAATCAGAAGTTAATCCGATTTTTAGGAATTATTTTGAAACCTTTGCCAATAATATAGAAACTTCAAATTTGGCATATAGATAGAGATCATAAATAACTTTCAGAAACATTTTTTTAGATTTCCAAGATCGTCCTTGGTTCGAATCCAGAGAGCCATTTAAATTCGTAAAAATTAGAACGTCTTTTGAGGCAGTTGTAGCCCATATTTCTGCTTGAATTTTCACACATCGTTAGAGATGGTGATGTTCTATTGTGCTGCATAGTAAGTTCACAGTAAAGACCCGGGTTCGATGCCGGACGATGGAATTTAGGCAAATTTTAAGAAAAATTTCAATCTTTTTTTTTCTTTTGATGGTCGTCCGGATATGATGCCGACATGAAAATAGTGTTGTCGATCTGCTTGCAGTATGCAAGCAACATTTTACTCGTATATAATAGATATATATATATATAGAGAGGATACAAACTCACAGGCCAAACCACAAGCGTCATTGACTTGAAATTTTTACGACATATTGGCCATAGAGTGTAACCGCCAGAAAAATTGCGATTTTGATTCTCAGTGTCATGGGTTCGATTCCAGAGGGCCCCAAAGTCTCGATTTTTCCCGTTTAAATGCATTGCTTTGATTTTCGGGAATTTTTAAAAAATACTTCCGGGATAGGTAGAGAATCGAAAATCTAGGAGCCTTTATATATGGTCATGATCTATCGAAAACATAAATGAGTTTTACGGAAAATATCCTGGGTTCGATGATAGGTCGAGGCAAAAATCGGCCGTTTAAAATGTATTGTGGCGATTTTTAAAATTTTTTTTGGACCCCTTCCCGATGGCATGGAAACTTGAAATTCGGCATGGAGTTGGAGATTATAAATATATTTCATAATAAAATTTTACATATTCGCTGATGGTCCTTGGTTCGATCCCAGGGCGCCATTTACATTTCTCAATGCATTTCTTATGGAGATAATGGAAACAAATTTTAGGTACTTCCCGGCATGCTATCGACTTCAAACTTTGCATGATACAAGAGAAAGTCTTTACAAATCAAACTGTATATTTACAGCTTGCATTACGTCCTGGGTTCGACACCAGGTGTCTCTGAAATCAGAAGTTGATCCGCTTTTTAGGAATTATTTTGAAACCTTTCCTTATAAAATAGAAACTTGAAATTCGTCATATAGATAGAGATCATAAATAACTTTCAGAAACATGTTTTAGATTTCCACGATCCTCCTTGGTTCGAGTCCCGAGAGGCATTAACATTCGTGAAAATTAGAACATTTTTTGAGGCAGTTATAACCAATATTTCTGCTTGAATTTTCACACATAGTTAGAGATGGTGATCTACTATTGTGTTTCATAGTAGGTTTACCAGTAAGACCCGGGTTCGATGCCAGACGATGAAATTTCAGCGAATTTTAAAAAAAATTAAATCCATTTTTTTTTCTTTTGAGGACCGTCCCGATATGATGCCGATATGAAATTAGTATTGCCGATCTGCTTGCAGTATGCAAGCTACATTTTACTCGTATGATATATGAATGAATCCGGAGAAGCATCTATATATCTATTACGAGTAAAATGTTGCTTGCATACTGCAAGCAGATCGGCAACACTATTTTCATGTCGGCATCATATCCGGACGACCATCAAAAGAAAAAAAAAGATTGAAATTTTTCTTAAAATTTGCCTAAATTCCATCGTCTGGCATCGAACCCGGGTCTTTACTGTGAACTTACTATGCAGCACAATAGAACATCACCATCTCTAACGATGTGTGAAAATTCAAGCAGAAATATGGGCTACAACTGCCTCATAAGACGTTCTAATTATCACGAATTTAAATGGCTCTCTGGATTCGAACCAAGGACGATCTTGGATATTTAAAAATTGTTTCTGAAAGTTATTTATGATCTCTATCTATATGCTAAATTTCAAGTTTCTATATTATTGGGAAAGGTTTCAAAATAATTCCTAAAAATCGGATCAACTTCTGATTGCAGAGACACCTGGTGTCGAACCCAGGAGACATTGATAGCAATGAATGCATAGTTTGATTTGCTAAGACTGGTTCTTCTATCATGCTAAGTTTTAAGTCGATAGCATGCCGGGAAGTACCTAAAATTTGTTTCCGTTATCTCCGTAAGAAATGCATTGAGGAATATAAATGTCCCTCTGGGATCGAACCAAGGACCATCAGCGAATATGCAAAATTCGATTAGGATATATTTTTACAGTATCTAACCTCATGCCGAATTTCAAGTTTCCATGCCATCGGGAAAGGGTCCAAAAAAAATCATAAAAATCGCCACAATGCTTTTTAAACGGCCGATTTTTGCCTCGACCTAGCATCGAACCCAGGATATTTTCCGTAAAACTCATTTATGATTTCGATAGATCATTACCATATATATAGGCTCCTTGAGTTTTATTTCTCTACCTATCCGGAAAGTATTTTTTTTTAATTCCCGAAAATCACGGCAATGCATTTAAACGGGAAAAATCGGGACTTTGGAGCCCCCTGGCATCGAACCCATGACACTGAGGATCTAAATCGCAATTTTTCTGGTGGCTACACGTTATGGCCAATACGCCGTAAAAATTTCAGCTCAATCACTCTTGTGGTTTAGGCTGTGAGTTTGTATCCTCTCTATATATATATATCTATTATATATAGATGCTTCTCCGGATTCATTCATATATATATATATATATATATTATATATAGACGCTTCTCCGGATATACCTATATATATATACATAAGTTATATATAGGGGATCAAAATTCTAACCATGTTCCACAAGTGCCACTGCCTTGAAATTTTTACGACGTATTGGCTATAACGTGTAACCTCCAGGAAAAAGCCGACTTTGAACCTCGGTGTCATGGGTTCGATTCCAGAAGGCCCCAAAGTCGCGATTTTCTCCATAAGGATACATGGCGGGGATTTTCGAAAATTTTTTATGTGCACTTCCCGGAAAAGTAGAGAGTTGAAATTCAAGGTATCGATAGATGCCCTGCATATCTAAAGGAAACCGTAAAGACATCTACGAATATTATCCTTGGTTCGATGCTAGGTTGGGGCAAAAATCGGCCGTTTAAAATGCATTGCGGCGATTTTTAAGATTTTTTTTTAACCCTTTTCCGATGGCATAGAAACTTGAAATTCGGCAAGGCGTTAGATATCATAATTATATTTCATAATAAAATTTTACATATTCCCTTATGGTCCTTGGTTCGATCCCAGAGGGCCATTTACATTCCTCAATGCATTTCTTATGGAGATTACGGAAACACATTGTAGGTGCTTCCCGATAGTATATCTACTTGAAACTTTGCAAAAGATAACATCAAGTCATTACTAATCAAACTGTGAATTCACAGCTACCAATGTTTCCTGGTTTCACCACCAGGCGTCTCTACAATCAGTAAATGATCCGATTTTTAAGAATTTTTTGGAACCATTTCCCAATTATATAGAAACTTGAAATTCAGCATACAGATAGAGATTATAGATAAATTTCAGGAACATGTTCTAGATTCCCACGATCGTCCTTGGTTCGAATCCAGAGAGCATTTTACATTCGTGAAAAGTAGAACGTTGTTTGAGGCAGTTGCAGTCAATATTTTGGCTTGCATTTTCACACATAATTAGAGATTGTGATCGTCTGTTGTGCTGCATAGTAAGTTCACCAAGAAGACCCGGGTTCAATGCCAGACGAAGAAATTTCAGCGAATTTTAAGAAAACTTTCAATCTTTTTTTTTTCTTTTGAGGACCGTCCCGATATTTGTGCAAATATGAAATTAGTATTGCCGATCTGCTTGCAGTATGCAAGCTACATTTTACTCGTATCTATTATATATAGACGCTTCTCCGGATATACTTATATATATATATATACACTGGGGATCAAAAGTCTAAGCATGTTCCACAAGTGCCATCGACTTGAAATTTTTACGACATATTGGCCATGACGTGTAACCTCCAGGAAAAAGCCGACTTTGAACCTCGGTGTCATGGGTTCGATTCCAGAAGGCCCCAAAGTCGCGATTTTCCCCATAAAAATACATGGCGGGGATTTTCGAAAATTTTCTTAAGCCACTTCCCGGAAGAGTTGAGAGTTGAAATTCTAGAGATCGCTAGATGCCGTGTATATCTAAAGGAAACCACAAAGACATCTACAAATATTATCCTTGGTTCGATGCTAGGCCAGGGCAAATATTCTCCCGTTTAATTTACATTGCGATTTTTAAGATTTTTTTTAATTACTTACAGATGACTTGGAAACTTGAAACTTGGCACGTGGATATATATAATAAATATATTTCATAATAAAATTTTAGAACTCGCTGATGGTTCTTGGTTCGATCCCAGAGGGCCATTTACATTCTACAATGCATTTCTTAGGGAGATTACGGAAGCAAATTTTAGGTACTTCCTGGCAATTTGTTGACTTCAAACTTTGCATTTAATAAGATCAGGTCAAAGTCATAATGTGTTTTCACAGCTGCCAGTAGGTCCTGGGTTCGACACCAGGCGTCTCTACAATCAGTAATTGATTCAATTCTTAGGAACTATTTTGAACCCTTTCCCAATAATATAGAAACTTCAAATTCGGCATATAGATAGAAATCATAAATAACTTTCAGAAACATGTTTTAGATTTCCAAGATCGTCCTTGGTTCGAATCCAGAGAGCCATTTAAATTCGTGAAAATTAGAACGTCTTTTGAGGCAGTTGTAGCCCATATTTCTGCCTGAATTTTCACACACAGTTAGAGATGGTGATGTTCTATTGTGTTTCATAGTAGGTTCACCAGTAAGACCCGGGTTCAATGCCAGACGATGGAATTTCAGCGAATTTTAAGAAAAATTTCAATCCACTTTTTTCTTTTGATGGCCGTCCCCATAGGCTACCGACATGAAAATAGTGTTGTCGATCTGCTTGCAGTATGCAAGCAACATTTAACTCGTATACCTATATAGATAGATAGGATACAAATTCACAGCCTAAACTACAAGCGTCATTGATCTGAAATTTTTATGACATATTGGCCATAACGTGAAACCCCCAGGAAAAAAGAGACTTTGATCCTCAGTGTCATAGGTTCGATTCCAGAGGGCCCCAAAGTCCCGATTTTTCCCGTTTGAATGCATTGCCGTGATTTTCGGGAATTTAAAAAAAATACTTTCCGGATAGGTAGAGAAGTAAAACTCAAGGTGCCTATATTTATGGTCTTGGACTTTCGAAAACATCAATGACTTTTACAAAAGTTATCCTGGGTTCGATGCTAGGACGAATCAAAGATCTGCCCTTTAAAATACATGGGAGCCGTTTTTCATTATTTTTTTAGATGCACTTATCGAAATGATAGGATGTTCGTGCTTGGCTGGAAGATGTATGGTACGAATAAGTTTTAGAAAAAAATTTTCATAAGACCGTGCTGATCCTGGGTTCGAAGCCAGAGCACAATAACGTTTCTCTCATAAGGAATATAAAGGAAAAGTAGGACGTCATTTTAGGCAGTTGTAACCAATATTTCTGCTTGAATTTGCATACGCGGTTAGAGATGGTGTTTTTCTGTTGTGCTGCATAGAAAGTATTGCCTGAAAGACCCGGGTTCGATGCCGGGCGGTAAAAATATCCCCCATATATAATACTATGGGGTATCTTTTCATAATTTTTTTATGCATTTATTGATATGTAAGGGAGCTCTTGCTTAGATGGAAGATGTATATTAACACTTTGTTTAAGAAAAAAAATAGATAAGACCATGCTGTTCCTGGGTTCGATGCCAGAGCACATTATAATTTCTCAAATAAGGAGTGTATGTGAATAGTAGGACCTCGTTTGAGGTAGTTGCACCAAATAGTTTTGCTTGAATTTTCACACATAGTTTGATATGGTAATCTTCTATTTTGCTGCATAGTAAGTACACCAGGAAGACCGGGGTTCGCTGCCAGGCGATTAAATTGCAGCGAATTCTACGAATATTTTGAATTTTTTTTTTCTTTTGATGTCCGTCCCGATATGATGCCGATATGAAATTAGTGTTGTCGATCTGCTTGCAGTATGCAAGCAACATTTTACTCGTATATATATATAGATATATATATGGATACATGAATGAATCCGGAGAAGCATCTATATATAATAGATATATAGATGCTTCTCCGGATTCATTCATATATCATATATTCATATCATCATCATCATCAGCCATTTTCAATCCGACGTCGGATGTAGGCCTCCCCAAGTACTTTCCAATTTTCTCTGTCCTGAGCTTCTCGTTGCCACGTTACACCTAAGTACTTGATGATGTCTCTGTTCCACCTGTCCATAGGTCGTCTTCTTGGTCTCTTCACATCTCTTGGTATCCAGTTGAGAACTGCAGATGTCCAACGGTTGTCGTTTCTTCTTGCAATATGGCCGGCCCACCTCCATTTCAGTGATCTTACCTTATCTATTATGTCTGTAACTCCAGTCATCATTCTCACCCAAGTGTTTCGTTTCCTGTCTCTTCTTGTGATTCCCAGCATGCAGCGCTCCATGCTCCTTTGCGTTGTCTGAAGTCTCTGGGTTATTGCAGCATTTAACACCCAAGTTTCACTTCCATAGGTCAAGACAGGTAAAATGCATTGGTTGAAGACCTTCCTCTTCAAAACCATTGGCATTCTTGACTTCAGAATGTGTGAGTTCCTTCCAAATGCGCTCCAGCCAAGTTTCATTCTTCTGTTTACTTCATTAATCCTGTTTTTCTCTCCTGTTGTTACAAGTTGTCCCAGGTATGTGTATTCCAAGCAAACATCCAGAGGTTTTCCTTGAAGTTTGACTGGCTCTTGCACTGTAAAAGAATTATACATTACCTTTGTTTTTGTTAGGTTTATCCTGAGTCCTATCTTCTGTCCTGCTGTGTTTAGCTCTTCAAGTCTTGAAGTTAGATCTTCTGCGTTAGCTGCAAAGAGAACTATATCATCTGCAAAACGGAGGTGACTGATGTACTCCCCATTTACTCTTAACCCCTTCTCTTCCCAATCAAGGGTTTTAAAAACTTCTTCTAAAATGGCTGTGAACAAGATGGGAGACAGACCGTCACCTTGTCGAACTCCCTTCTCAATCTTGAATTCATCGGTCTCTTCATGAAGCATTACAGAAGCTGTGGCATTCTCGTAGACACTGCGCAAGAGGCGGATGTACTCAGAATCTATCCCTTGATTCTTCAGAGCTTTCAGAGTGGAGGAGGTACTTACCGAGTCGAAGGCCTGTTCATAATCTACAAAGCAAAGGACGAGTGGCATCTCGTATTCATTCGTTCTGTTTATAATTTCCTGTAATGTGTGGATGTGGTCCATAGTGCTGAAGCCTTTCCGGAATCCCGCTTGTTCTCTAGGCTGGGCTGAAGACAGGGTCATCTTAAGACGTTCCGCTATTATCCTCATGAATGTTTTGTAGACAACTGGAAGGAGGCTAATGGGGCGATAGTTCTTCAAATCTTCTTTGCTTCCTTTCTTGTGCAGAAGGGCAATCCTTGCGTGGTTCCATTCCTTGGGAATCATTCCTTGTTTTAGACAATTACTGAATAATTGTGCTAAAACATTAGCAATCTCTGTTCCACCAGCTTTCAGATATTCCGCCAACACCCCATCTGCTCCTCCTGCTTTCCCATTCTTCATCTGCTTAATCGCCGCCATTACTTCTTCTGGGAGGATTGAGAGAAGATTTTGTGAGCTTTGGCTTTCATCTTGGTTCTCCTCTTCGGCGTTTCCTATCTTCTTGTATAGGTTGCCAAAGTATTCTGCTACAATCCTCAATATTGCTGGTCTGTTATATGTTGTGGTGCCATCTCCTTTCTGTAAGGCTAAAATCTGTTTCTTACCAATTGCTAGGAGTCTTCTAGCCCTCTTTATGCTTTTGTTATTTTCTATGGCCTCTTGCACAATCTTTTCATTAAAATTCCTCACGTCTTCCTTGATTGCTACTCTGATGGCTTTGCAAAGCTCGGCATATTCGATATTATCTCTTGGAGTGTTTAAATTCTTCAGTTCCTTCTGTCGTTTCATCATTTTCCGGGTTCTATCACTAAATTTCTTATCCTTAGGTTTTCTTGGCATGCTTGCTACTTCTTCTGCCGCTTTCTTTACAATTTCCATAACTTTGGTTTCGAGTTCTTCCTCCTGAAGTGCTGAGAATCTATTTCTAAGTTTCAGCTGAAACTTTTTCTCGTTATTTGATAGTTTATCAATATTTATCTCCTCCTTCTTGCAAGAAACCAACTTCTTTCGTTCCATTCGGGGGTTAATATTGATTCTGCATCTAACAATTCTGTGGTCACTTCCAGTGTTGAAATTATTCAAAACTTCATAGTTAGTTACAGTGTAGAGTCTGTTTACCAATATGTAGTCTATTTCATTTTTTGTTCCATTGGGACCTCTCCACGTCCATTTCCTTGTAGGATTTTTCTTAAAGTATGTATTTGTTATATACATATTGGTGCATTCTGCAAACTCTACTAAGCGGTGACCTCGCTCATTTCTCTGGCCCAGTCCATATTGTCCTGCAACAGTGTCATCAGTTTCCCGCTGCCCTACACGAGCATTAAAATCTCCCATAATGACTTTATAGTAGTGGGCCTCCTTGTCATGTTCAGTGCCGAGAGTTTGGTAGAAGTTTTCAATTTCCTCTTCGCTGCTTGCCGCTGTTGGTGCGTAGACTTGGATGACCTGTACTGAGTAACGCTCATTGATCTTCAGTATGAGTTTACAAATTCTATCTGATACACCTTCGATTTTGACCACATTATCCTTCCATCTCTTGTTGATCAAAAATCCAACGCCTCCATTTCTTCCATCCTTGGTACCCCTGTAAAAGAATAAGTGTCCTTCCTTCAGTGTAAGTAGCTCCTCTGATTTTCTTCTGACTTCGCTGAGACCGATGATATCCCATTTTATCTTCTCTGCTTCATTGAGTAGTTCCAGCAGTCGTTCTTCACTCTTCAAGCTGCGGCAGTTGTAGGTTGTGAATTGCAGGGTAGTAATTCTTTTCTTCATGATGGACCTCTTCAATGCCACCACCTCCCGGACATCCGAATGGGTGGTGCTTTTACGTCCGGATAAATTTCCATTAAAGAAGCTCATCATGAAAATTGTACTTGTATTTGGGGGGGTTAGGACAATAATTCACCAGGCTGTCCTACTGCCGGTTGGTGAATGCCACTTTCATTATTTGGCCGGAGATATTGTTGAAGCCTTCTTAGCATGGTTGAACCTGGGCTATGCATCGCCTCCAACCTCCGTTAACACCCCTCCGCCCCGATGAGGCAATGAACTGTGGCGGTGATGAGGAGGGGTATATATTCATATATATATATACGAGTAAAATGTTGCTTGCATACTGCAAGCAGATCGACAACATTATTTTCATGACGGCATCATATCGGGACGGCCATCAAAAGTAAAAAATGGATTGAAATTTTTCTTAAAATTCGCTGAAATTCCATCGTCTGGCATCGAACCCGGGTCTTTACTGTGAACTTACTATGCAGCACCATAGAACATCACCATCTTTAACTATGTGTGAAAATTCAAGCAGAAATATGGGCTACAACTGCCTCAAAAGACGTTCTAATTCCCACGAATTTAAATGGCTCTATGGATTCGAACCAAGGACGATCTTGGTAATCTAAAATATTTTTCTGAAAGTTATTTATGATCTCTATCCATATGCCGAATTTGAAGTTTCTATAATATTGGAAAAGGTTTCAAAATAATTCCTAAATATCGGATCAACTTCTGATTGCAGAGACACCTGGTGTCGAACCCAGGACACATTGATAGCTGTGAATGCACTGTTTGATTTGTATGGACTTGATCTTTCTATGCGCAAAGTTTGAAGTCGATATCGTGCCTGGAAGTACCTAAAATTTGTTTCCGTTATCTCCGTAAGAAATATATTGAGGAATTTAAATATCCCTCTGGGATCGAACCAAGGACCATCAGCGAATATGTAAAATTTTATTATGATATATATTTATGGTGTCTTACCTCATACCAAATTTCAAGTTTCTATGCCATCGGAAAAGGATCCAAAAAAAATCTTAAAAATCGCCACAATGCATTTTAAACGGCCGATTTTTGCCCTGACCTAGCATCGAACCAAGGATAATATTCGTAGATGTCTTTATGGTTTCCTTTAGATATGCACGGCATCTAGCGATCCCTTAAATTTCAAATCCCTCCTTTTCCGGGAAGTGCCTCAAAAAAATTTTCGAAAATCACCGCCATGTATTCTTATGGGGAAAATCGCGACTTTGGGGCCTTCTGGAATCGAACCCATGACACCGAGGTTCAATGTCGGTTTTTTCCTGGAGGTTACACGTTATGGCCAATACGTCGTAAAAATTTCAAGTCGTTTGCACTTGTGGAACATGGTTAGAATTTTGATCCCCTATATATATATATATCTATTATATATAGATGCTTCTCCGGATTCATTCATATATTCATATAGATAGATAGATAGATAGGATACAAATTCACAGCCTAAACCACAAGCGTCATTGACTTGAAATTTTTATGACGTATTGGCCATAACGTGTAACCTCCAGGAAAAAGCCGACATTGAACCTCAGTGTCATGGCTTCGATTCCAGAGGGCCCCAAAGTCGCGATTTTCCCCATAAGAATACATGGCGGGGTTTTTCGTAAATTTTTTTGAGGCACTTCCCGGAAAAGGAGAGAGTTGAAATTCGAGGTATCGCTAGAAGCCGTGCATATCCAACGAAAATTAAAAAGACATCGCCGAACATGGTCCATGGTTCGATGCTAGGTCGGGGCAAAAATCGGCCGTTTAAAATGCATTGCGGCGATTTTGAAGATTTTTTTTGGATCCTTTCCCGATAACATGGATACTTGAAACTCGGCACGTCGATAGATATCATGAGTATACTTCATAATCAAATTTTACATGTTCACTGATGGTCCTTGGTTCGATTCCAGAGGGCCATTTGCACTTCTCAATGCATTTCTTACGGAGATAACGGAAACAAAATTTAGGTACTTCCCGGCATGCTATCGACTTTAAACTTTGCATGATAGTAGAGCATGTCTTTATAAATCAAACTGTGCATTCACAGCTTACTATATTTCCTGGGTTCGACACCACGTGTCTCTGCAATCAGAAGTTGATCCGATTTTTAGGAATTATTTAGAAACCTTTCCCAATAATATAGAAACATGAAATTCGGCATATAAATAGATATCATAAATAACTTTCAGAAACATGTTTTAGATTTCCAAGATCGTCCTTGGTTCGAATCCAGAGAGCCATTTACTTTCGTGAAAATTAGAACGTCTTTTGAGGCAGTTGTAGCCCATATTTCTGCTTGAATTTTAACACATAGTTAGTGATGGTGAACTTCTATTGTGCTGCATAGTAGGTATCACCGGAAAGACCCGGATTCGATGCCAGACGATGAAAGTTCAGCGAATTTTAAGAAATATTACAACCCTTTTTTTTTCTTTTGAGGACCGTCCCGATATGATGCCGATATGACATAAGTATTGCCGAACTGCTTGCAGTATGCAAGCTACATTTTACTCGTATATATATATATCTATTATATATAGATGCTTCTCCGGATTCATTCATGTATATACCTATATAGATAGATAGATAGATAGGATACTAATTCACAGCCTAAACCACAAGCGTGATTGACTTGAAATTTTTACGGCGTATTGGCCATAACGTACAACCACCAGAAAAAATGCGATTTTGAACCTCAGTGTCATGGGTTCGATTCCAGAAGGCCCCAAAGTCGCGATTTTCCCCATAAGTATACATGGCGGGGATTTTAGAAATTTTTTTTGAGGCACTTCCCGGTAAAGGAGAGAGTTGAAATTCCAGAGATCGCTAGAAGCCGTGCATATCCAACGAAATTCATAAAGATATTTTCAAATATTGTCCATGGTTCGATGCTAGGTCGGGGCAAAAATCAGCCGTTTAAAATGGATTGTGGAGATTTTTAAGATTTTTTTTGGACCCTTTCCCGATGACATGGAAACTTGAAACTCGGGACGTGGATAGGAATTATGAATAAATGTCATAATCTAATTTTATCTTTTCACTGATGGTCCTTGGTTCGATCCCAGAGGGCCATTTACATTCCTCAATGCATTTCTTATGGAGATAACGGTAACAAATTTTAGGTACTTCCCTGCATGCTATCGACTTCAAACTTTGCAAGATACAAGAACAAGTTATTAAAAATCAAACTTTGTATTCACAGCTTACAATACGTCCTAGGTTCGACACCAGGTATCTCTGCAAACAGAAGTTGATCTGATTTTTAGAGATTATTTTGAAACCTTTGCCAATAATATAGAAATTTGAAATTCGGCATATAGATAGAGATCATTAATAAATTTCAGAAACATATTTTAGATTTCCAAGATCGTCCTTGGTTCGAATCCAGAGAGCCATTTACATTCGTGAAAATTAGAACGTCTTTTGAGGCAGTTGTAGCCAATATTTCTGCTTTAATTTTTACACATAGTTAGAGATGGTGATCTTCTAATGTGCTGCATATTAAGTTCACCAGTAAGACCCGGGTTCGATACCAGACCATGATATTTCAGCGATTTTTAAGAAAAAATTCAATCCTTTGTTTTTCTTTTGAGGACCGTCCCGATATGATGCCGATATGAAATTAGTATTGCCGATCTGCTTGCAGTATGCAAGCTATATTTTACTCGTAATAGATATATAGATGCTTCTCCGGATTCATTCATATAGATAGATAGATAGATAGATAGGATACTAATTCACAGCCTAAACCACAAGCGCCATTGACTTGAAATTTTTACGACGTATTGGCCATAACGTGTAACCTCCAGAAAAATTGCGATATTGATCCTCAGTGTCATGGGTTCGATTCCAGAGGGCCCCAAAGTCGCGATTTTCCCCATAAGATTACATGGCGGGGATTTTCGAAAATTTTTTTGAGGCTTTTCCCGGAAAAGTAGAGAGTTGAAATTCGAGGGATCGCTAGAAGCGGTGCAACTCCAACATAAATCAGAAAGACATCGCCGAATAAGGTCCATGGTTCGAAGCTAGGTCGGGGCAAAAATTGGCCGTTTAAAATGCTTTGCGGCAATTTTGAAGATTTTTTTTGGATCCTTTCCCGATAACATAGAGAGGATACAAACTCACAGCCTAAACCACAAGAGTGATTGAGCTGAAATTTTTAAGGAGTATTGGCCATAACGTGTAACCACCAGAAAAATTGCGATTAGGATCCTCAGTGTCATGGGTTCGATGCCAGGGGGCTCCAAAGTCCCGTTTTTTCCCGTTTAAATGCATTGCTTTGATTTTCGGGAATTAAAAAAAAATACTTCCCGGATAGGTAGAGAATCAAAACTCAAGGAGCCTTTATATATGGTCATGATCTATCGAAAACATAAATGAGTTTTACGGAAAATAACCTGGGTTCGATGCTAGGTCGATGCAAATATCTGCCGTTTAAAAAGCATTGTGGCGATTTTTAAGATTTTTTTTGGACCCTTTCCCAATGGCATGGAAACTTGAAATTCGGTATGAGGTTAGATATCATAAATATATTTCATAATCGATTTTTATGCTTTCCCTGATGTTCCTTGGTTCGATCCCAGAGGGCCATTTACATTCCTCAATGCATTTCTTATGGAGATAACGGAAACAAGTTTAAGGTACTTCCCGGCATGCTATCGACTTAAAACTTTGCATGATAGAAGATCCAGTCTTAACAAATCTAACTATGCATTCATAGCTATCAATGTGTCCTGGGTTCGACACCAGGTGTCTCTGCAATCAGAAGTTGATCCGATTTTTAGGAATTATTTTGAAACCTTTCCCAATAATGTAGAAACTTGAAATTTGGCATATAGATTGAGATCAATAATAACTTTCAGAAAAATTTTTTAAGTTTCCAAGATCGTCCTTGGTTCGAGTCCCGAGAGCCATTTACATTCGTGAACATTAGAGCGTCTTTTGAGGCAGTTGTAGCCAATATTTCTGCTTGAATTTTCACACATAGTTAGAGATGGTGATCTTCTATTGTGTTACATAGTAAGTTCACCAGTAAGATCCGGGTTCGATGCCAGACGATGAAATTTCTGCGAATTTTAAGAAAAATTTCAATCCTTTTTTTTTTTTTAGGACATTCCCGATATGATGCCGATATGAAATTAGTATTGCCGATCTGCTTGCAGTATGCAAGCTACATTTTACTCGTATATAATAGATATATATATATATAGAGAGGATACAAAGTCAGAGGCTAAACCACTAGCGTCAATGGCTTGAAATTTTTACGACATATTGGCCATAACGTATTACCTCCAGAAAAAGTCCGATTTTGAACCTCGATGTCATGGGTTCGATTCCAGAGGACCTCAAAGTCCCAATTTTTCCCGTTTAAATGCATTGCTTTGATTTTCGGGAATTAAAAAAAAATACTTTGCGGATAGGTAGCGAATCAAAACTCAAGGAGCCTATAAATATGGTCATGATCTATCGAAAACATAAATGTGTTTTACGGAAAATATCCTGGGTTCGATGCTAGGTCGGGGCAAAAATCGGCCGTTTAAATTGCATTGTGGCGATTTTTAAGATTTTTTTTGAACCCTTTCCCGATGGCATGGAAACTTGAAATTCAGCATGGAGTTGAAGATCAATAATTAATTTCAGGATCAAATTTTACATATTCGCTGATGGTCCTTGGTTCGATCCCAGAGGGCCATTTAAATTCCTCAATGCATTTCTTACGGAGATAACGGAAACAAATTATAGGTACTTCCCGGCACGATAAAGACTTCAAACTTTGCACTAAGAAAGATTAAGTGTATACAAATCAAACTGTGCATTCCCAGTTGTCAATGTCTCCTGGGTTCGACACCAGGCGTCTCTAACATCAGTAACTGATCCGATTTTCAATAATTATTTTGAACCCTTTTCCAACAATACAGAAACATGAAATTCGGCATGTAGATAGAGATCTTAAATAACTTTCAGAAACATTTTTTAGATTTCCAAGATCGTCCTTGGTTCGAATCCAGAGAGCCATTTAAATTCGCGAAAATGAGAATGTCTTTTGAGGCAGTTGTAGCCAATATTTCTGCTTGAATTTTCACACATAGTTAGAGATGGTGATGTTCTATTGTGCTGCATAGTAAGTTCAACAGTAAAGACCCGGGTTCGATGCCAGAAGATGGAATTTCAGTGAATTTTAAGAAAAATTTCAATCCAATTTTTTCTTTTGATGGCCGTCATGATATGATGCCGACATGAAAATAGTGTTGTCGATCTGCTTGCAGTATGCAAGCAACATTTTACTCGTAATAGATATAGATGCTTCTCCGGATTCATTCATGGATATACCTATATAGATAGATAGATAGATAGATAGATAGATAGATAGGATACTAATTCACAGCCTAAACCACAAGCTTGATTGACTTGAAATTTTTACGACGTATTGGCCATAACGTGTAACCACCAGAAAAATTGCGATTTTCATCCTCAGGGTCATGGGTTCGATTCCAGAGGTGCCCCAAAGTCGCGATTTTCTCCATAAGAATACATGGCGGGGATTTTCGAAAATTTTTTTGAGGTACTTCCCGGAAAGGTAGAGAGTTGAAAGTCAAGGGATCGCTAGATGCCGTGGATATCTAACGAAAATCAAAAAGACATCTTAGAATATAGTCAATGGTTCGATGCTAGATCGGGGCAAAAATCGGCCGTTTAAAATGCATTACGGCGATTTTGAAGATTTTTTTTGGATCCTTTCCCGATAACATGGATATTCGAAACTCGGCACGTGGATAGATATCATGAATATACCTTATAATCAAATTTTACATGTTCGCTGATGGTCCTTGGTTCGATCCCAGAGGGCCATTTGCACTTCTCAATGCATTTCTTACGGAGATAACGGAAACAAAATTTAGGTACTTTCCGACATGCTATCAACTTCAAACTTTGCATGATACAAGAGCAAGTCTTTACAAATCAAACTGTGCAATCACAGCTAGCAATACGTCCTGGGTTCGACACCAGGTGTCTCTGAAATCAGAATTTGATCCGATTTTTAGGAATTATTTTGAAACCTTTCCCACTAAAATAGAAACTTGAAATTCGGCATATAAATAGAGATCATAAATATCTTTCAGAAACATGTTTTAGACTTCCACGATCGTCCTTGGTTCGAGTCCCGAGAGGCATTAACATTCGTGAAAATTAGAACGTTTTTTGAGGCAGTTATAGCCCATATTTCTGCTTGAATTTTCACACATAGTTAGAGATGGTGATCTTCTATTGTGTTTCATAGTAGGTTTACCAGTAAGACCCGGGTTCGATGCCAGACGATGAAATTTCAGCGAATTTTAAGAAAAAATTAAATCCTTTTTTTTTCTTTTGAGGACCGTCCCGATATGATGCCGATATGAAATTAGTATTGCCGATCTGCTTGCAGTATGCAAGCTACATTTTACTCGTATCTATTATATATAGATGCTTCTCCGGATTCATTCATATATATAGATAGGTATATAGATAGATAGGATACAAATTCACAGCCTAAACCACATGCGTGATTGAGTTCAAATTTATACTGCGTATTGGCCATAATAATTAACCGCCAGAAAAATTGTGATTTTGATCCTCAGTGTCATGGGTTCGATTCCAGAGGGCTCCAAAGTCCCGATTTTTCCCGTTTAAATGCATTGCTTAGATTTTCGGGAATTTTTAAAAAATACTTCCCGGATAGGTAGAGAATCGAAACTCTAGGAGCCTTTATATATGGTCATAATCTATCGAAAAAATAAATGGGTTTTACAGAAAATAACCTGGGTTCGATGCTAGGTCAAGGCAAAAATCGGCCGTTTAAAATGCATTGTGGCGATTTTTAAGATTTTTTTTCGACCCTTTCCCGATGGCATGGAAATTTAAAATTCGGCATGGAGTTGGAGATCATAAATATATTTCGTAATCAAATTTTAGATATTCGCTAATGGTCCTTAGTTCGATCCCAGAGAGCCATTTACATTCCTCAATGCATTTCTTATGGAGATAAAGGAAACAAATTTTAGGTACTTCCCGGCAAGATATCGACTTCAAATTTTGCATAATATAAAATCAAGTCCTTGCAAATCAAACTGTGTAAGCACATCTACCAATGTGTCCTGGGTTCGAGACCAGGCGTCTCTACAATCAGTAACTGATCCTATTTTCAATAATTATTTTGAACCCTTTCCCAATGATATAGAAACTTGGAATTCGGCATATGGATAGAGATCATAGATACATTTCAAAAATATGTTTTAGATTTCCTAGATAGTCCTTGTTTCGAATTCAGAGAGCCATTTACATTTGTGAAAAGTAAAACGTCTTTTAAGGCAGTTTTAGCAAATATTTCTGTTTGAATTTTCACACATAGTTATAGAGGGTGATCTTCTGTTTTGCTGCATAGTAAGTTCACCTGGAAGACCCGGGTTCGATGCCAGACGATAAAATTGTAGAGAATTATTAAGATATTTTCAATTTTTTTTTCTTTTTAAGACCGTCCTGATAGGATGCCGACAATGAATTTGAGTTGTCGATCTCCTTGCAGTATGCAAGCTACATTTTACTCGTATATATATATAAGTATATCCGGAGAAGCGTCTATATATAATAGATATGAATGAATCCGGAGAAGCATCTATATATAATAGATATGAATGAATCCGGAGAAGCATCTATATATAATAGATGAATGAATCCGGAGAAGCATCTATATATAATAGATACATGAATGAATCTGGAGAAGCATCTATATATTATACGAGTAAAATGTTGCTTGCATACTGCAAGCAGATCGACAACACTAATTTCATGTCGGCATCATATCGTGAAGGCCGTCAAAAGAAAAAAAAAAGGATTGAAAATATTCTGATTATTCACTGCAATTTATTCGTCCGGCATCGAACCCGGGTCTTCCTGGTGATACTTACAATGCAGCACAATAGAAGATCACCATATCTACTTATGTGTGAAAATTCAAGCAGAAATATTAGCTGCAACTGCCTCAAACGACGTCCTACATTTCCCTTATATTTCTTATGAGAGAAAATTTAATGTGCTCTGGCATCGAACCCAGGAATAGTTCGGTCTTCTGAAAACTGTTTTCTTAAACCAGTTTTAACCATACATCTTCCAGCCAAGCACGAACTTCCTATCATTTCGATAAGTGCATCAAAAAAATAATGAAATACTAACCCTATGTATTTTAAACGGGAGACATATATACCGCCCGGTATCGAACCCGGGTCTTTCTGGTAAAACTTCCTATGCAAGGTAATAGAAGATATTATTCTTTAACTATGTGCGAAAGTTCAAGCAGAAATATTGGCTGCAACTGCCTCAATCGAAGTCTTACTTTTCCCTTATATTCCTTATGAGAAAAATGTTAATGTGCTCTGGCATCGAACCCAGGAATAGTACGGTCATATGAAAATTTTTTTCTTAAACCAATTGTTACCTTACACTTTCCGGCTAAGCACGAACTTCCTATTATTTCGAGAAATGCACCAAAAAAAATAATGAAAAATCGCTCCCATGTATTTTAAAGGGCAGATCTTTGCATCGTCCTAGCATCGAACCCAGGATATTTTTTGTGAAAGTCATTGATGTTTTCAAAATTCCAAGACCATAAATATAGGCTCCTTGAATTTTATTTCTCTACGTATCCGGAAAGTATTTTTTTTTTATTCCCGAAAATCACTGCAATGCATTTAAACGGGAAAAATCGGGACTTTGGGGCCCTCTGGAATCGAACCTATGACAGTGAGGATCAAAGTCACTTTTTTCCTGGGGGTTTCACGTTATGGCCAATACGTCATAAAAATTTCAAGTCAATGACGCTTGTGGTTTAGCCTGTGAATTTGTATCCTATCTATATAGCTATATATATGAATGAATCCGGAGAAGCATCTATATATAATAGACTTAATATACCTATTCTAAATAGATACTTCTTTTAATTTTCTCGGATAATGCGAGTGAGCATACAACTATATCATTCTTTTCCTCTCATCCGATGTCTGTGCGATTCGTCAATGACATTCATCCGCAGTTATCTGTAATTTTTTGCTTAATTTTGAGGAACGAGTATTACCTTGGGTACTTCAATAACGGAAATGCGGTAAGTGATTTGTGGATTAAGAATATGGGGAAGTTAATGGAATACATTAATTAAAAAGTAAAATCAACTATAATATTAGGGACATAATCTTATATATAAAAATGAAATGATGTGCGTGACGTCGCACAGTGGGCTAGAATCGAAAAAAGCTGGCCAAAAATACGAAAGTGGTTTTTTTGAGTGCGGACTTTGAAACTTCGCATGTTCATTCTTGAATAAATTTTGCATATAACTACGAAATAATTTCTCTTGATTCCCACGCGTTACAATTCTACAGGGGGTCAAAGTTGACCAAATTTTGCGAAAAATGCCGGTCTTCGATTTTTCGAGAAATTCTTCAACTTCAAAACGATGCTGAATCCATTAAAAGTAAGTTATTGGATAAAAAACAACGCCACGTTATAAACCTGTACTTTATCTTTCACAACCTATAATTTAATGATTGCGAATGAATAATTGCATATTTTATGCAACAAAATGGTGGACTCTCGTTTTAGAGAAACTTTTTACCTAAAGCGAGGAAAATAGTTGAGACGGACTCCGAGGGACATGAAGATATTTATACCACGTTATTCTTTGAAGCTTTCTGAAGAGGAATCTGAAATAAAACCTTGCAACAATTTGCTACCCCAATAATAATAACGAATTTTCGACAACACTGCATGGGCAAATCCGCGCGGCGGCCAATGGCCCTCCGGGAAGATCTCGGTTTGAGAGGAACTAGGAACGTACCAACGCTTTTCGATGATATGTTTTGATGTTTATAAGCAAAGTTTTTCCGCTATTAATATTAGAAATGAGAAGTCATAATTTAAAACCCCAGTTTCATTCCGTGTGATCGGTGAAAATGTCCAATTTGGCTGTATTTTAAGACATATGTCTATTCCTACGTCTATGACGTCGCATTTTCTTTCATATCGCTATATCGCTAATTTATCATCAAAATCATGCAGTCAAGAATAACTCTAAAGAAAATTCTAGTTTGCACCTTACCTTCTGCCTTATATACAATCCTCGTCTGAGGAGTCTGCATCTCCATACGCGATTACCTCTTCTTCATTCAGGATGAGGAGCTGCTTCACTTCTCTACTTAGAATCCTGGATCTATTTGCTGCCCGAATTGGTGCTGACATAGATATTAGTGGATCAGAAGTAAGAAGCAATCTTCGCACAAATTCTTCATTCGTAGCAACTCGGGAGTGTTTCCTTGTAAAACGTTCTCGGAATCTCCTCGTGTCCTTATTTCTTGCTTCTATCGCCTCTTCTGAGAGTTGGCCCAGTGGTAGAATTGCTTCTTTTGCAATTTTAGCTCCGTGACTCAGCACTTTATGAATTGTTGGTGAAATATAGTACCATGGATACAACTTTACATACATCTCTGCTGTAGCCCCGCAATAATCGTCAAATGCTCTTTCATTCAGAGTAAATCAGCTTGAAATTGCCTTTAAGATCGTATCAAATCTTTTTATAAGATCCTCGTTTATCCCTGAAAAGTAAATGTTTATGTATTCAATATTGAAGCTTCATAGCTAAAGTAAGAGTTACTTTGGCTTCCTTTACTGCTTCGTAGCTAGCATACAGCCTATGACCATGACTTTTAGCTGTTTCACGGAGAATTTTATATTGAGTTTTACTCAACTCAGAAGATATAATTAGTGATAATGCTTCTTCTCCTGACAACTGAGATTGCACATGTTCGCTTTTCTTCCACCTAGAAAGAACTCTTTGCCCTTGTAGGTGTCGTTGTGGTAATTTCTTTCAGCAACTTCGAAGGAGCTTCATTTCCTTCATCTCTTAGAGTCATCCTTGCAGAATAAGACAGTTCAGCTATGGAGAGTGTGGATCTAATTGTTTCTGTTTTCCTTCGTTTCGATCTGTCAATTGAAAAATGGAAATCTACTTCCGGCCGTCCTCTTGCGTCTACCAAAATGAATTTAAGTCTGATTGTTCGTTTCTTAGATGTAAATTATCAATTTCAAATACTAAACATTTCAAATCACTATTTTATACGTACCTGTGGTCATAGAAGTACTTGGTAAGTTCTGGATAATAATATCAGGAAAATTAATATTTACATTGAGCCAACTGGAATTGCGCAGAATAAACCTTTCATTAACACGGAAACTTTGTTTCCATTTTCTTGGATATGCCGGAAAAAAACTATTCTTCAGATAAACAGTAAGAGCTTCCTGCCCATCTAGGGATCTTTCTAAGTGAAGTTTTCTTGTCAAAAAATCCATTAAATGCTGCTTTTTACTAGAAAATGACTCATTCTTTTCCTCCATCATTTCATTATGTAGCGTTAACGTGGCGTAAATGTAGCGACTAATTCGCAGATTAGTCATGTTTTTTACGGAATTACAAGCAACGTATAAAGGCGATAAACTAGAAACCCAATACAATGTTTCTAATGTCTGATAATGCAATAGAGATTCCATAACTATATCTATTCTACAGTATGACGTTAAAAAAATAATACAGTAGACAGTTTCAAATAACGATGAGAACATTTCACATGCATAGAGAAAATAATTGTTTTTCTCCAGGATACTTAGAATTTACAAGTAGAAAGAGAAAGTAATGTAACAAAAAAACTTACCATAAAAATATCCTCCAAAAAGTGTCGACAACTGAACCAGGAAATGCTGAAGGGAACTAACCGAACTTCTTGAGTATACTACTTAAAGAATGCAAGGAGCTACTGAGAGAGCACAACTTACTTCTTCCACAGGCAAAGCCAAACTGTAGTTTTCATATTTTGCAAAAATTTTGAACTATAAAGCACGAAAATGAAGTTTGAAGGGTAACCGTTAATCCGCAAGAAGCACAGCTGCATGCAATAAAACGAACCGAAAGTTTAACTCGGGGACACCGCGGCACACGCCCACGTGTGGGCTGGTTTCCAATGGTATTGAGGGTCTGTGAGAAATAGTATAGCTCAAAAACATCAAAGAAAGCTTTCATAATATTTTACAAAGTGAAAATCAAAAAAATGGTAACTCTATTCTGATACTTGATGAAAGATATACGCTGTTGCTAAATTCACTCTTCCTTTAAGAATGATGGTTGAATGTAAATTATTTTGCTCATTATTTCTTCGTCTAGAGTTTGTAAAAAGTTAATTTCAGCATTCAAAAGTTATCATTGAGAGGCATGAAGGTTCGAAGGTCTTCAAACACTTCTCTTCCTGGAGGGCCGTACTCCGCCGCGCGGATTGGCCCATGCAGTGTTGTCGAAAATTCGTTATTATTATTGGGGTAGCAAATTGTTGCAAGGTTTTATTTCAGATTCCTCTTCAGAAAGCTTCAAAGAATAACGTGGTATAAATATCTTCATGTCCCTCGGAGTCCGTCTCAACTATTTTCCTCGCTTTAGGTAAAAAGTTTCTCTAAAACGAGAGTCCACCATTTTGTTGCATAAAATATGC
Organism: Sympetrum striolatum; assembly: GCA_947579665.1. NCBI lineage: Eukaryota > Metazoa > Arthropoda > Insecta > Odonata > Libellulidae > Sympetrum > Sympetrum striolatum. The sequence continues at coordinate 929,963 of OX388349.1, forward strand.
AATTATTCATTCGCAATCATTAAATTATAGGTTGTGAAAGATAAAGTACAGGTTTATAACGTGGCGTTGTTTTTTATCCAATAACTTACTTTTAATGGATTCAGCATCGTTTTGAAGTTGAAGAATTTCTCGAAAAATCGAAGACCGGCATTTTTCGCAAAATTTGGTCAACTTTGACCCCCTGTAGAATTGTAACGCGTGGGAATCAAGAGAAATTATTTCGTAGTTATATGCAAAATTTATTCAAGAATGAGCATGCGAAGTTTCAAAGTCCGCACTCAAAAAAACCACTTTCGTATTTTTGGCCAACTTTTTTCGATTCTAGCCCACAGTGCGTCGTCTCAAACTCGAAAACGGCTCGACCGATTTGAATATGTTTTTTATTTTGTTCACCTCGGTACGGAGGTGGTTTAGGAAAAAATAAAATTAGGAAAAACCCAAAAAGAATAGCCGAAAAAGAGCAAGCATTTCCATAATAAATGCACGTAAAGTTCATTTTCTCGCTGCAGGCTTTATTTCATTTCAAAATTTAAATTAAAAATAATAGTCATACAAAGTCGAAACAAGCACCAAAAGAAGGGGAATAGAATAAAAAAATTTATTTTGGTCGTGAAATATCGTTTACGAATTGAAATTTTGAGAACTTTGATAAAATGCGTGAATATTTTATCAAAATTTCGAGGTTGTAAACAACCCATCCCCATTGACAATGAAGGCGATTGTTGATTCCGAGTGGATATATTTATTCATCAAAATGCATTAAGAACATAAGTCAAGTTAAAATTAATCCTGATAACAAGTGATACACTTTATGAAGAAGAAAAAATTGCATGAGATTTTAACATTTGCTGTTACGAACAATATCCTGTAAAGAATCGAACGGAAAAAGTACAAACATTTAAATTTTAATTTTTTACAATTCTGTTTATACGTCAGTAGCAACCAAGTTTTATTTACAACAACGTAATTGTTTACTGAATTTTTAGTTTTAAGACGGTTTTACTCTCTCTCTACTCGAGGACTTAGTGTGAGGATTTCAATATTGTAGACTTCTGAAGTTAAGTTCGACATATTTGAGTGACTGTGAAATCGCTTATGAAGTGTCACAATCAAATCAATTTTACGTGGTACGAAGTTCATCGAGCCAGCCATAAATTCTGGCGTCCGAACCGGTTGAACTGTAATTAACTCCGATAATCGGAAATCGGTAAGAGAAAGAAACTTGAGAAATGGTTTGGGGAGGAATGTTTTCAAATGAGAGAGGAAATTGATGCGTCAAATATTTAAAGGACTGACAGAGAAAGTGACCGAGAGTAGAATGGTAAATACAGAGGCAAAAGACAAAGGGCAGCGTATGATACAAAGAAATGAAAGAAAAGTAACACGAATTTTCCATAGATCCATTTCCATTCCCATAATTGTTTACTTATCACTTAAATGATTAGCTGCCGCATTTATTCGAGTATGAATCTTATGATAAAATTAATCTTCTATTTTCGTATGCCGTTGGTATAGTTTATATTCAAAGCATCCTAATATTTACACTTCGTGTGCTTGTGTCTTTTATTTTGTTCGTTTGCCACGAGAATTGCGTTCATTCAGACGCGAATTCTATTTTCTATAAAGAGTATGAAATGAAGAATTTCTATTTTCTCACTCATACTTTTCCATATCCATTCTGTTTCTCACCCCATCGTTCTCATGCACAATTTAGTTGAAACAGACGCTTTAGGTACTACATTATCCACTTTTAGCTGAATCCACTATTTATTTGGCAGCATTGATGAAGCCTATTCCATTCACTCTTATAATAAGTTCGGCTTGACCGTGCGGGATTCCGCAAGACTCATATCAATATATTTTAATGTAAATAGAAATGAAAACTCTGAAAATGTATCACTTGTGTGCTTCGGTTGGTAGAAACTTAAAATTCGAGTTTCTCTAAATAATACATTACGTCCCATGTAAACTATGCTTTCTCTCCCTTAACCATCATTGACTGGGTAAAGTTTATTTTTAAAATGGTCTTGGTTTATGTTTGAATAGTCTTGGTTAATTATTCGGTCGTTCGCGTTTGTTTTTGGATGAGCAAAACAAACATAACTGTGTTCACCGCGCGAGCAGATGTCCGTTTCCACACAATGGCGGCTTCGCACAGACATTAAACCCGGAAGCGGATCGGATCGATCTGAAGAAGCCTTTTAAAATTCTATTATCGAATCACTCAGTTCACCAAGCACTCCTCGAGGCAGGGGAAATAGCTATCCAATATATACAGTCAGAATAACTAACTACATCTCGAATTATCCAAAATGCAACCGTATTTGCCGGTAAAGTTATATTTAATTTATTTAATTATAATTATAAGGACTGGAAGTGCGCTCTAGGCCAGATGGTAGTCATCTTTTCTTAGGGGAATGCATTACCCTGCCTCACCCTAGTTGAGAGGAAAACCCCCAAAAACCTACCAAAGGCGATACATCATATAATTTACAATTAAATTCATACAATTAAAGCTTACAAGTAATTACTATGTACAATAATGCAATTAAAAACTTACAAAACTAAAAGTTATAATATATGAATAAAGTAATGATTTCCGTGAGTTAATTTGTGCGGTTGAGGTTTAAAGATTAATTCCGGAATCGCCCGTTTTTAACGGTAATTTTCTTCAATTACTGTAACTACCCGTTGCTACGTATATCTATCAAGCAACTTTTCTAGTTAAATAGACGAATCTCACTTTATCTTTACTTGAATAAGCTATCTTCCTTCTTTCTGCAATGCATTCCTTGTTTATCTCGCTTCAATAAATACTTTTTACAGTACACCCTCTGGTGGATAATGCCTCATCCATTTTTAATATCTAATCGAATTGAGGCGAAATAAAAGAGCAGCGGATGCAGCGCTTTAGCATCGAATAACCAGGGTTTACTTAAGAGGACAGGAAATTTAAAGGCACCGTTAGAAAGATCGCAAACACATCTCCGTAAAGAAAACCTTTTCCTCTAGAATCCGCAAAGTAATTAATTTTCTATATTTTTAAGCGATTTTACGTGAATTTTTGGACAAACAATTTCGCAAACGTTACTTTTTTGACGAATGTCATTCGTATTTTGATCATCGAGTATTGCAAACATAGGAAATTCATCAGTTGAGTCTCCAGGAATTTCTCTTCTGGAATCACTAAGTGTTCGCTTGCTTTGCCCCATCGCCATTTGGAAAAAGAACCCTCCACTGTGTCTCTATGGAAAAGTAAACTAGATTCGCATTGGCTGGAAGTATACTTCATCACTTTGGTTCATATTATTCTTTAAACTCGGTATAAGTAGTTTTATATATAAAAATGAAATGATGTTCGTGACGTCGTCAAAAACTCGAAAACGGCTCGACCGATTTGAATATATTTTTTGTTTTCTTCACCTCGGTACGGAGGTGGTTTATGAAAAAAGGAAATTTGGAAAAACCCATAAGTAATAACAAAAAAATCGAAAAAGCAGTTCCATAAGAAATGCAAGTAAAGTTCATTTTTCTCGCTGCAGGCTTTATTTCATTTGAAAATTTAAATTAGAAATAACATTCGTACAAAGTGGAATCAAGCATCAAAAGAAGGGGAATAGTGTAAAGATTCTTATTTTGGTCGTGAAATATCGTTCACGAATCGAAATTTTGAGAATTTTATTAAAATAAGTGAATATTTTATCAAAATTTCGAGGTTGTAAACAACCCATCCCCCTTGACAATGAAGGCGATTGTTGATTCCAAGTTCATGTATTTACCCATCAAATGCATTGAGAATATAAGTGAAGTTAAAATTAATCCTGATAATACTCGTAAGTGATGCACTTCATGAAGAAGAAAAAATTGCATGAGATTTTAACATTTGCTGTTACGAACAATATCCTGTGAAGAATCGCACGGAAAAAAGTACGAACATTTTAATTTTAATTTTTTACAATTTTGTTTAATCAGCAGTAGCAACCAAGTTTTGTTTACAGCAACGGAATTGTTTACTGAATTTTTTACTTTCTCCCTATACGTAGTATAGAGAAAGTATTGTATTCGCAAAAAAATTCGACCTCCAGATTTCGACGGAAATAGATGTTTTGGGGCCCATAGACCATGTTTTAGCTATTCTCCCGAACATGTCTGTCTGTGTGTGTGTCTGTCTGTCTGTGGTTAAAAAGTTTGTGGGCGCTCTATATTAAAAAGTAATTTTTCGATCATTTTCAAAATTTATACTTAGAATTTTCCTAACAATGCCAAAAGTTGATTAGTTTTTTTTTTAATATCGCTTAACCGGAAGTTGCGGTTTATCCGGAACAAACTTTTGTTTCTTAAATATCTCTGTAAGAAGGCAATATAGGTTATACATTTACGCACAAAAAATGTAGATAATGTTTTTTACTACAACTTTTGTGCAAAACATTTTTACGTAACACTGATTGTTTAGGAATTATTCTTCAATAATTGTTAACCGGTAGTTGTTGTTAATCCAGAAATGGAGGTTTTTCATACATATCTCTATCAAAATGCAATTTAGGTATATACGTTTACATACAAAAGTTATAGATAATGTATTTTACTACAACTTTTGTATAAAACAATTTTTCGTAACACTGATTATTTAGGAGTTATTCCCCAATAATGGTTAACCGGAAGTTGTTGTTAATCCAGAAATGGAAGTTTTTCATACATATCTCTGTCAGAATGCAATTTAGGTATATACAATTATGTACCAAAGTTATAGATAATGTTTTTTACTACTAAGCTTGTATGAAACATTTTCCTGTAACACTCATTGTTTTGGAGTTTTTTAAATATTACCGGCATAGGCTTATGTTTTCAATAAATAGGTACGGAGAAAGTCATGTGTTGGCCACATCAGATTTTTTGTTTTAAAACGGTTTTACCCTCTCTCTCTACTCGAGGACTTAGTAAGAGGATTTCAATATTGTAAACTTCTAAATGTAAGTTCGACACATATAACAAAAATATGAGAAATAAATATAGATACACTAGATAGAATTAGGTGGTACGAAGTTCACCGCGTTATCTAGTATAGTAATAGAATAGCTGTCCTCTCCGAGGAAGAGTTCGTTTGGCATCAGTCATTGGCCTTTATTTTGGCGGAGGTTCTGTTGTGAGGTCAACGTCCTTCGGAAGACGCAAATTCTTCCAGAATTAGCTCACGTTTACTGTTCTTCAAACGAATAGAGTAAACAGCGGTCAAAGATAACTGCTTTAGCGTGGCTCACTCCAAACGCTGTTTAGAAAGCACGGATTTAGCTGCAATCACGCCGAACGAAGCGCTAACTCGATAGTTAATAATTTTCCCTTAAAGTTTAAATTTTCCGAAGGTTGGTGACCCTTCTTCGTAAGAAATTCTTTAAATTCATTGCCAATTTTGAGGAATTCCCAGCAGACGTTTTAGCGCTTTCATCTACTGATTTACTACTGTACCGCGTTCCAGTTTTTTTCTGATCACGTTTCACTCTGGTCGTTGAATAATGTACTTGAAATCTTCTGCTGTAAGGAATCAATGGGAATTTCTATCGAAGAATCGACGAACATCGCATAGAGACAATTTGAAGTGAGGCTATTTTATCGCGGAGATTTAATTCCAAAATAATCCATCATCGCTATACAGACAACAGGATCTCTACGAGGATATGGAAGGGCTGATCCATTAAATGCTGCTCCGCAAGTGTTTGACTGTTTCCACAAATCAAAGGCATCCCCAAAATGTGTGACTATCACTTTTTTCGCACTTAATTCACCGCGATCTCCGTTAAATTTTGACCTCATCGGGGACTCGAACCCGGGACACCATCCGCCAAAATCGCTACCCAATTGTCTTTTCGGTGACCGGGTACTGCTAGTATTACTAAAAGTTCCTCATCCCTCACAAATATGCTCCAACCAAGAGAACGTTTAAGTGAAATCAGAGATGGGTTGAGAGAGTACCCTCATTTATTTATTTATTCAACTCTCACATACAGCATAACAATGCTAATTTAAAGTGAAATATAAATATATACATATAGCAAAGTAATAAACATAAATACTTAAAAAGTGACATAAAATATAAAGAAAAAGAAAACAAACATAAAGGTTGATTTTACAATTATATGGATTTGGTGTGTGGTAAGCTCAGGTTCAAAAATTTCCGTTTAGATAAAGGATGAATAGAAGGAGGAATTGAGTTCATTATTCATTGATTAGTAACACTGACTAAGGCTTAATTTATCTCCTTGATTGAGATTCGAGGGAGAATTGGGTCGAGCTCTCTTTTGAATTTGTTATGAGGATGGAGAAGGTGGAATTACCTGAGTCTTGCATCTTTAACCCTTAAAGGACCAACGGAGGGCTAAAAAATGTCCACCACTTTTCTTTTTCAGTATTTTAAGAACTTAATCGTGTTACACAGTCTTATAACTTCTTTACATTGTCAAATATATCTTGTTAAAGATAACTTATAACTGATAGATATAAATAAAGATAAGACATGTCGATGCATTTTGAACTTTTTTTTAAGCAATGTAATGAGAGCGGAAATAGGCACAAAATGACCCTCCCTTGGTCCAACCTGCGACATATCCAAATGGAATCATATGTTTTGACGAATAGTTTTTGATTAATTTTAATGATTTAATTCAATTCTTTCAAATTATACCTTGTTGTTGATTTATAAGCATAACTAACGGTGATTTACAAACTTTTTTTCGGAATTAGAGCTTTAAAGCCGGTACCATTGAGAAGAACCTTTATCATATCCTCGTCTTTGATGAGTTTTTTAAATAAAAATTTAATTATTTTTATCGCATTTGTACAATTTTTAGCAACAAAAATCATTTTGAGAAGTTTTTAAAAATCCAAGAAGACAATTGCTGAAGAGATATTATGTTTCATTATTATTTTATCGAAAAAAACAAAAGTGGACAATTTTTGACCCTCCCTTGGTCCACGGAGTAACCGAAAAAAGGTTGGACTTTTAAGGGTGAAGTAATAAAATACTGAAAAGGAAGAAAAAGGATAATTATTACAGAAAATATTCTATTTCAGTTTTTCCTCGTAAATTGAGGTACGTATTCGATGAGTTGTCAAATGCGATACTTGGGAACCTTTTTCGTTTTCAATGGAGAGAAACCAGCAGTCGGGAATTGTCAGCAATTGTACATATATTTAAATATCGAAACGTCAAATCGTTCGATTGAAACCTAATATAATAGCTAAATGAACCTGCTTTAGGAGAAAATTTTCCCTTTTATTATCACATGAAGTAATAAACGAGATTTGGAAACTAAATTATTGATACAGAAATGTTTGTTTGCGCAGTCGGAAATGCCGGATTCTGTTGTGGGCGTTCGTTGACTGAAAGCCTTATAATGGATCGCAAAAATTCTCTTATTTATTCGAATATAAATTGTAATTTAATTAATAAACAATTAATTGTAACACCGCAGTTTTGTATGAGTACCAGGTGGCATTTATAAACTAAGAGAAACTATACGCGATGGAAATGAAAGAGAAAAAGTCTGCCGCAGCCGGGGATCGAACCAGGGTCTCCGAATTGCCGGTCGGTTGCTCTTCGGCAATTTGGAGACCCGGGTTCGATCCCCGGCTGCGGCAGACTTTTTCTCTTTGATTCCCATCGCATATTATAATAAAGCATGTGTTTCCATGCGAACCTTCTTCGGCCTTCTTTAAGAGAATCTACGAAAAGGTATTAAAAGATTCATAAAAAAGTAAAGGAATAGAAAAGAATGAATTAGTTAATCGTAGTGATGCATTTGGAAGAGGCGATGTTATCGAAATTGGAGAGCGAACCATAAATAAACGTTAAGCAAAATATTTGGGAGTGCGTTGAAAACGAATTGTCCATGTAAAAACCACGCAAGCAGCCTTTCGGAGTGTGGCAGGGGGCAAATTTAACACAAATGGTTTTTTTAATTCTTCTTGCTCTTTCGTACACATTTTAGTCTTTTTCATCACCTCCTAGTCTCTCTCTCTTACAGGTATCTCAATGAGGTTTCCTGAATTAGAAACTGTTCAACGAAATCTTTCGTATTATTTTCTAAGGAACGGCATCGAAAGCATTTTCTTGTCAGTACGGGATTTTTCATAAATATTGTTTAATGCAACACGTATTTCTTAAGAAGAATACTTCAGTATTACCAAATTATATAAATGGAAATTATTCCCAAACATTCCATGAGTAAATAATGTAAATATGTGCGTAAAGTAAAAGGAGGATTTGGTGTACAGACATCATACATCATGACTGAGTCATTGCGATTCCCTAAATGGAAAAATGCCGATATTCTTCAATTACAGCTCATTGAATGCATTCCAGGACTTGAGTTACTCTTTTAGATCGGTGGCATTTATTACTTAACGTGATAATGAAGGGTGTTTATATTACTTTGGCATATTATGAATGTTCAGTTTTTAAGGAAGGGATTCGAAAGAAATGTATAGCATTGGTAGTGACTTTAGAACCGAGGAATAGTTAACTCAATGATGAGAAATCAAGCCGATAATTTCATGAAAGAGTTTAGAAGAATAGTAATTAATTTCGATGTAAAGGAGGGAAATTTATTATTTATCACTTTAATATAACAAAGTGTTTGAAGTTTTTTATGTATTATTTTTATGTATTTACAATACTTTAAAACGCATTTCCACAAATTTAACATAAGTCTGCGCGACTCTTGAGTCATTGTGCTTCTCTGTGTTTTGTTTTCTCAATTTTCAGCGTTGTTTGATACTTTTTCTCTTTGTGCGAACGAACAATCGCAGTCGCCTTCGAATTTCACACATCGACTATTTAAAACCGCCGCAATTAGAAATTTTGGAAACGAAGGTCATATTTTTTTTGAAAAACATTTCGCGGCTCTTGGAACAGCGTCGCGAAATCTGAAAGCAAATCCTCGAAAAAGTGTTTTTCCGCGTAACTGAGCTCCGATAAAAAACGAGAGGTGGACGGAGTAGTTGGGCGGACGGCCGCAGGTCGGTGACGGCGCTGCTGCGGCGAGTTCAACGAACGGATGAAGGGTGGAGCATCTCTTCCGCCTCTTCCCTCCCCTTCTTCTCTCCCTCCCCCCTATTCCTCTCCCCCCGTCTCCCTCCCCCCGTACACATGCAACGAGTCACAAACACCATCCCTCCCCTTACCAATCATCCTCTCCTTCGCCGCTTGAGTTCACCGCCGGACATTTCAGATGATAAAAACCCACTCATAGTCCACGGCAATTGTCTCCTCGAACTCAAACAGAATTTTCGACTTTTTTCTTTCCGACAATGACGGACATTCGAAGGGGAAACCGCTACGGGTAATGAACATTATTCGTAATTTATTTGTTAAGGATACACGCAATTAAAATAAAGGGACGCGTTGTGAAGCGATGCGATGTGGAAGCAAAGTGAGCGGCGATGAAAGGGCATTTGGAAGTTGTCGAACTAAGAATTTTAAAATTTTATTTAACGAACTGACGTAAGATTCATATTTCAATTGGAAGATGTCGAGGGTATTGCACCTTCGAAGTGTTGCTTGTAGTGGTGATGTGGCTTCAATTCGGGCCTCATACGGGACATGAACGAGTGACCGGAGGATATTCCATACTTAGAGAGGGCTTGAGGCGAGAGACGAGGAATGAGGCAGTTTGCTTCCGAGGATTCAATTCCATGCGAATGCAGTGTCCACTTTAAGAACACTCCCTATTGTTATCAATGAGGAGTGACGGCTCAGCGTCACTCATACCCCATCATCCCAATCGTGTTTGCATGGGTCACGTGTTCAATTGTTATGGAATCGCAATTTAAATCGAGTTTGCTTGAAGATCATTGGTGCTGAGCTCATTCTGTCATGAAATTATTGATGCAGTTTTTGTCCAATTAGTGGTGGGGAGATTCTGGTCCTTATGAATATCATAATTAAAAATTGAACACTATAGTTTTGTGTGTCATTTCAAAAATATATTTGCCAAAAAATTTCGAATAAATTATTACGCGATTTTGTGATTTTAATAAATATTGTACTAATACCACCCGAAGCATCTGCTGGTTAAAATTTACGGTTAATGGAAGATATCTGGGGGTTTCACCATTACTTTTTACAGGTAGAAATTTGGAGGTTCTCCATCCTAATCCGGACCCTTAACTCGCCTTGGCAGTTACTGAGCGCCCGACCTTCAAACAAAGAGTGCAAACCATAAACAATTAGGTGATGAGGAACATTAACTAAGTCCCGATTTCACAAGAAATTTTATTTCGCGACCGATTTCAAGTAATGTCTAGACATCATAAGAACCAAAAAGACCTCCACCTGCGTTAGTTTTTCCTCATTTATGCTAATCGTTAGCTTAGCTTTCTTTGATTTTAAGACGACGACAGTCCTCGAAGGCCGTGTCCGCCTAGTTTTTCACATTATAAAGACACCTCTGTCATTGTAGCTGTCTATTCCATTGCAATGGATGAATAAAGGAATAAATGACCAGAAATTGCTTGATATTTATCAGTTGGTAAAGTTAAAATTTGCTCTATTTCATCGAAGAAAAATAAAAATCTATATTTCCAAGAAATTTGAATTCAGATTCCTCGTTATCCTTATCGGATTCATGTAGAGAAGATTATATTATTCATGTGCTGATTTGAACAAGTAAGTTAAAATTAGTTTTTGAACGAATCTTAATGATCGCGTCTGAAAACTTGAATCAGGTTTGCGTTTAATTTATTCAAAAATACTTCTCAAATTTTACCGTGGTTATAATTATCAGAATCTACACTCCTCTGTTTTCTCGTCAACCAAAATGAAAAGGCGTTCCTCATTCCATAGACTTTTTCAGTTACTTTCTCCATTCCTCATATGTTCCTCCACGGAACAAATTGTCGACCTACAGATGGCGTTCGACTCAATCTCAGCAAAGTGCTGCACTCTACCGGTAGCATGTGTGCGTTAGTGACGCCGTCCTTATCTTGTCACCAGCGTCTGTTTGTTTACGCAGCGAAGACGGAAGTGCCTTCCGCATCTTCATAAAAAAGAGATCTCTTTGTCTCGCATTTCGAAAAGAAATGTCCTGATTTACTCTGTCCCTTAGAACAAGAAGTTGGACATCGTTATCGAAAGTTTCTACTTTTTAGCTCCCATGTGATTTATGAAGAACTTCTGCCCGGAAGTCATCTTCGGGCATTTTGAGGTTAAACCTTTTTATTGTATGATTTATTCGCCGCGGCGCATCTATATATTAATACGTGAATAGAAAACTTTGGATCCCTCTCTAAGGATATTGCGCGAACGGAGGAGTTTGAGATTTGGTATAGTTAAAGTTTATACGGAGAAGGAGTGCAGAAAGCTAAAATCTTTGTCCAGAGTATCCTTGGTTTGACTCTGGACCAGTATAATCGTCTCCAGTGGCGCAGCGAGGGGGGGGTTTTAGGGGTTCAAACCCTCCCTCAAGATTCAAGTCCAATGACTAGCTCTGCCCTTTTTTTCTACTGAAGAGTACAAAACCCCAATCAACACGCAAGTCTTACAAATACAAAGCTAGTGTTTGCTTGATAAATTCAGCGAAAGCTTCGCATACCCGTAAATATGGCTCAGATGTCAGCTAAGGAGATATTTTCGGTAGCAGAGCAGAGGCCTAGTGCCGACATCGATATCAATGGGACGCTACTATACGAGTGTTTCGCACACAACGTTCAACGCGTGCACTTCTTAAGCCTATCCTTTAGTTAGATGACTCACACCATAAGATCAGATTCCCATGAGAAATATTCAAAAGTGCTGATTCGTTTGCTGCTCGCAAAAATACAAGGGAGCATTTGAGAAGTAATTCGAAACTTACACCCTGAAACAGAGATTAAGATTACGCTTGAAAAACAAACAGATTGATATAACGCTCAGTTAGATCTTCTGCATGTGACTGGTTTTAGGGTGTGAATGCAAAGCTAGGATTGTGAGTAGCGCTTTTGAGAAATTCACAGTGAACAATTCGAAGAAGAGTTTAGTTTGGATTTCATAAGTTACAGATGGACATCCAAAAATTGTATAACAATCCGCCAACAGCTCGAGACCTTTATTGAAAAAACGGTAGTTAATGGCTATGTTGTTTTTTGTGAAATGACCATTATTAGATGTATAAATTAGAATTGTCTTATGTTAGGGCTGTTATCGGAGGGCACATCTGAAGATGAGTTTAGCAACTATTCCAAAGGTACTGGTTTCTTTATTCTGGACGATTAAAAGTCTGTAGACTCTTCATTACTCGTGATTATAGAAAAAATACTGATCCTTATTTTATTACCTGTTAATTTTATGTATATTTACGAAAATATTTCAACACCCAAATGTCCGTAGAAATTTGAAAAAGTATTGGAGCAATACAAGATATCAGTAAAATTCATTTTTCGATGATATTATCAATAATGTACCATTTTGGAAGCAAGTCGGTCAGCTGAAAGGTATTGTACGCGTATGGTACGCACAGATTTATCGGAACTGTAACTTGCTGACTCGAAATAAACTTCATATACTGTTAAAACTGTGACTTAAAATCTTCTGCTTCCTTGTCGTTGTAGCCAATTTTTCTCTGGCGATAGAATCCAACGAATCTCATGACTTATCCTGTCAACCACGTGGTCATGCAATGCCCCTTTAAAATTTCAATTCATGGAAAACTTTTGATTTCTTTGAACACTCAGTGCGTAATACTGGGTTTGCGTCAGCTATCCGCTGTTTAAAACACCTAACTATTACTTAGTCTAAATAATTGTAAGTTGACGTCTTCATATTTTTCACCTCTGTATGTAAATCTAATTCTGCAAATTCAATTATAATATCAACTATAATCAAGAGTCCACTGTATTTTTTAATGCAGCCGAATTTTTAATGTTCGGTGTGTGAATTATTCAATTGAATACTTAGCTAATACATAAATAACGAAATGAGGCTTAATTTTAAGCCTATCGAAGAATTTCACCTGATATAAAGATTTTTGTTTCTTAGGGAGAGTAATTTTATAAACGAAGGGTGAGGTCACTCCTAAGAAAGCTCGAGTAGATGTTTCGAGCGATGCAGCTGACAAGTCACACTCGAGCCAGTCATCACGCTTGGATATTGGATTATTCATTTGATAATAGATAAAAATCCGAATTCTCAAACTATTCTTAGAAGTATATCGAAGGACACGTGCACATTCTATTATTCCTGCAATAATTGAAAAAAAGAACGAAGAACGGGATGTAGTGGTTCTGTTGCCTGCTCCAGATGCCAAGAACCCAGAAAACAATCAAAACATAATTAGATTTGTTACCATTTTTCTTATCATTTTGATGGTTAATTCTATGGTTTCTGATAGTTTCAGGATCGATTCGCGACCCACCGGTTGGGAACCGCTGTTCTAGATTGACGACACAGCTAAAATGGAGATTCTGAGCAATCCATAGAATGATTTTGTAATTTTCTTACTTAAAACTTTTAAATCTTGGTTTCGAAACAAAAATTATAGTTTTTGAGAACCCTTTTTTATTATTTTTCAGTTTAGGTATTTACTAAATTGAAATATCCTCTTTTTAATAAAATATCTTAGTTATCAAATCTAATTAACTTTAGATTAAAAGAAGCAAATTGACAAGGAATAGATTTATTTATACTACTACCACAGAAGAAATTGTTATAGACGACCTATGGTTTCGATGCATAGCATCATCTTCAGGTGCATACATATTAGAACTCACACTAGTTCTTATATGTATGCACCTGAAGGTGCATCGAATGCCTATGCATCGAAACCCTGGGTCGCCTGTAACAATTTCTTCTGTGGTAGTAGTATAAATAAATCTATTCCTTGACAATTTGCTTCTTTTGTCATGGAATACCTCCAAGTAAAGCCTCATTTAGTCGAATTTAACTTTAGATTCTTTCACGAATAATCTATCATAGAGTGCCCACATCCGAAATATATGTGGGAAAGCACTTAAGAAACTAGGCTTCGTTAAAGGAAAAGTCGGTAGGAGTGAAAGAAAAAGTTCGCGAGCGATGTTATTTAGCGTTAGTTAGGCCTCACCTTGAGTATGCATGCAGTGTATGGGCCGAGAAATGTCATATTCGGGATTTAGAAAAAGTACAACGAAAGGCGATACGATTTGTAAAGAATTGCTTCGATAAAACAGTGAGTGTTACGCAGATGTTACAGGGAGCAGGATGGGAATCATTAGAAGATAGAAGACAAATTCAAAGGATAAATTTATTAAATGAGTTCAGAGATATTACGTTCTGAGATGATGTAACCGATATTATGTGACCCCCCTGTTATATGGGCCGTTCTGATACTGCCACAAAGATTAGGGAAATAGATGCTAGAACAAATTGTTTCAAAAATCCATTTTTTCCGCGAAGTACACGCAAAAGCAACCGTTTAGGAAAATAGAGTCAAGGTGCCTGCACCCCCTGCCACACGCCAAAGGCGGCTTGCATGGTTCTTACATAGACATAGATTCCTGTAGCGAAATTCTGGCACGGCGCATATAAACCTTGTGCAATAAGCTGTTTGTATACTTCATATCATTATTTTTACTTTCTCCATATACGTAGTATAGAGAAAGTATTGTTTTCACGAGAAAAATCGACTTTGAGATTTCAACGGAAATACATGTTTTAGGGTCCCTAGAACACGTTTTCACCATTTTCGGAATGAAGTCTGTATGTGTGCTTGTTATACATCGATGTTGTTTTCTGGGCAGGCGAAATTTCAATTAAATTCCAAAGTCTGCTGATGAAATAGTCTAATAACGAAAGATATTAAAATAAGCATGGGCGTGCCAATGTGGTGGATCTAATGAGTGGATGTTAAGTTTTATATCGTGTGCCAAATAACCGTAAGTATTTTTTTCCTCCTCACGCTTGGCAACCTCTGGGAAGAAAGAATTCTCAAAGACTCGGGAAGTTTATATTTACAACACTAAAAAACTTCAGCATAGAAAAAAAAGAATGACTTTTAAATAGATATTGGACGTTTTCAAACTAGAAATCCAAAATTACACTTATGATAAGTTTCCAATAGTTCACTAATATAAACTACTATCTTGGAAAGTTTAATAAGTTGGCCACATAAGCGTTAAACTCCTCTAGCTTTCAATGCACTTTAAGTTTTGAAAGAATTTACATATATATTATAGTAGCGGGCATAAATATACTAGCCCCCGTAACGTAGGCATTTTTCGTTTTCTCGGACCCCCCCCATTGGAAAATCCTGGCTGCGCCACTGATCGTCTCTCATAAGAATTGCACGTAAAGTTCGTTCTCATCGATTGCAGACGTTTTTTCTTTTGCGGAATTGAATAAGAAATAATGGTCGTACGAAATCGAGATGGATATCAAAAGAAAGGGAATTGAATAGAGACTCTTATTTTGGTCGTAGAATATAGTATTCGTGTCGAAATTACGAGAACTCTGGCAAAATGAACGAAAATGTTGTGAAATGTCTTCGTAGTAAACAAACCAGTCCCCATGGCGACCAAGGCGAATCCGAGCTTATGCGTTTTCACATTGGAAGGGGATTTTATCTCCAAACCAAATTAACGGTAAGGACTCATGTCAGAAAAGAGGACAATTAAATGAGATGCCAACTGATTAATAAATAACAGGGATATAATTACGGCGATTTTACGGATGTTTTTTTGGAAATCAATCTTTAAAATTAAAAATGACAATGAATTGTATCAAAAATAAATAAAGCTACAAGCTGTAATTGTGTTTAATTTATTTTTCTAACATTAAAATTTTAGATTTATTGAAGGGAATTAAGGCAAACAACACACTCTAATGACGTATTTGTACACGCTCACAGCTGACGCAATAGAAAAATAATGAAATAAATTATAAGCAATGATTATACAGGTATAATCTTTGACAAAAGAACCTCAATGACGTTCAGACTTAAAAATTCAATGAATTAAGGTCGAATTTCGTCCACTGGGCGATCACTAGTTTTCATAATGCGGACGAACGCCTGCGACGAGCTTCGTGTGCCACTTCGCTCAGCACAGGGATCGCATCTTCTCTAAATTTATGAAGCCGGTTGTTTCTTGGCTTTTCTAAGAATTAAGATTCCCATTGTGCCATTTAATCTCGACACACTTCAGGAAATGATTTTTCAAGGAAATTTTACAAACATAAATTTCAAGCCTCCATTAAAAATTCATTTCTCCAGGACGCATCTTTAGCGTGCATCGGCTTCATTTTCTTGCTAAATTTTCGTTCCAGCGATTTTATAAGTCTTGAATTTCATTTAAATTTTAATTGTGACAGAATTGATTTATTTAAATTAAATTTACCCACATTGAAAAGGAAATTGAAAGCTTCATCAACATAATAGTTTATTTACAAATTCTGTATTTTCTTATAACATATTATACATGTATTCTTATGAACTATTTTATGCACTTTTATAATTTATCTTATACAAAATTTATATAAATCATTACTCAAGACTAATATTTTGTCCCAATTTTCTCAAATCTCTTATTTGTGATAAATACTACATTACTTAACGTCACTTAACAATATGTATTCTTATATTATATATTTCAATTTAAATTATGTAATATTGTAACTTTTATTATTTTCACTTTGTAATTTTTACAGTTTATTGTTGTTCTTTTACCCAAGTAAACATTTATAATATTGCTTTTTACTATTATTTTTTTCATCAATGTTGTTACAATTTTTATGTTCTCCAAAATTCTTCATTGTGTAATAAGAATGATATTTTTTGTATTCTTGAATGATATTAGTTTATAATCAGTTTATATATCATTACATACTCTATTACTTTGCAATATTAAGTCGCTATAGATGTATTTATATATGTTATGTAAAATTTAGAGGACAATTTTGCCCGTAATAAAGATTAATATTATTATTATTATTACAATGCAATAAATCCATTCGATCTAGGTCAATCGAACACGACTTGAATAGCTTCTCTTAGGCAATCAAATCACAGCGATGCATCATGATTTTCATTCATTACAGTAACTTGTACAAATGGATGCTATTAATTTGCGCAGTGCGTGTCTTTTAATAAAATGCAAGTAAAGCTGCAAGCGATGGTATTTTAAGAAAGGATTTCAGAAGGAAATGATAATTCCAAGGAAATAAATGGAATGTAATTTAAGGGAAGCTCTTTCTAAGGAGGGAAAGTGTCATTTGGGAAAAAATAATCGGTTGGTAAAAAAATAAGGAAAGTATTCCTTTAGTCGAATAAAAATAACTTGTAGCGATAAGTTCCTTTATGTTGTCGGTGACTACTTTTGATTATAAAACTGTAATGAAATTCAGTTTGCCGTGGTATTTGATCGACTATATTTTTCACGATAATCCGATTGTTTTCGAATTCAGCCTCTCCTTTCACTCGTGTTCATATTCCAGGATTCGTTTGATTTCGAGTTTTTTAATCAATCTCTTTTTGAAAATCTTTATTGATCTCTATTTGTCTTAATTCACGCGACTTTCTTCGAATATCTCCGTTAGCTCATTTTCGAGTTTCTTCATTCATCTGTTTTTCAATCATCTTTCAACTATTTTCAGCTCCTTCGATCTCTTTTGCGTGTCGTGCTATTTTATTTTCCGAATATCTAGATTCAGCTGTTTCAAACATTTCAATTCCTTTGTTTTTGTTGCCTCAATGCATGATTTCTATCAAGATGGTGAAACTGTTTTTTTTTTTTTAATTTTATAATTGTCCTTTATCAAATGTCAATTCCCGACTGACCATAAAAATATTGTCAAATAATGTTATGCTATTTTATGCAAATTGGTTACTGTATAGATACATAGAATTTGACTTTTTGCTGTTTTATAAGATACGTCGCCACCTGTCCTGTAACTAACTGCGGCGGTAATGCACAATAAATAAATGCAAAAAGTGAAACGACATGTCTACGTACAATACAATGTACAATAAATAAATAAATATAAAAATGATCCTACGCTTTGTTATTTTTATCTCTTTTATTATAATAAAATACGTATGTTTAGGTGTTACTTTGAGGAGTCCATATTACAAATGAAAAAAAATCCTTGTAATCTTTCGACACTTTCGAGGTTAGGTGGAAGAGAGGCCCACCTGGGCCTAACCTCGCCAATAAAGGGTCAAACTAACTAACTAACTAACTTTCGTTGTTTACGCTTCCGTTTTCGCTAAGCGTTGCATCTTCAGGCGCAAGAAGCAGGAGTGTATATATTTTCATTTTTTGGTCATGCCAATAAAAAGTGTTGAAATATTAAAAGGTTTATTCCTATTCTATTCAATTATAATATTTTTCTATTGGTCCTAGTTAATAGAACCTATTAACATAAATGGAATAATTTTAGAAAAAGACGAACGTTATTCAACGAAGGCAAGAACTCTATATTATATCATTTGTGGAATGCACAGCGGAAATATGTAGAAACAGCAAACAACATTTTAACTTCACGTCTCAAAGCGGATCTTTGCAATTTTTTCTCCGAATGACGTAAATATCTTTTCCCCCGTTTTGAACAACACTGAATTATCTGACTATTTATCTATTCCTCTTCCTTAATCATGCGTACAAAACAGTACTTGTTTTATAATTTCATATCTAATTTTCGATCGTTTATTTATTTTGAAGGTGAAACTGTTCACGCTCTTGTTAAACTCGTCTCTTCCCTGAGATAAACAGTTGGTGACATGACTGGGGCTCGAACCAAGGTCTTCCTTTCTTTCCATTTTAACCCCTAAACTAAGAATGCATTTTAAGCGATCGACGCTCACGTAGTGGCACCAACCACCGCCAGAGGTCCTCATTGAGGCCTCGCAAAGCAGTACGCTCCATCTTCAATATTGCTTTTCACCTACCGCCCTAAAAAAGTCGAGGTAATAGAGCAATTATTCGTATGAATACTTGCTTTTATATATTATCATGTTGGTACTTCTCGTAAGGGTTATTTTAACCTTACATCAGTCACGCTTATTTTCATAACACGAGCAGTAGATCGTTTTTCGGCCAAAATTGTAAAATCAATTGAACTAATTTTTATTTCTGAGTGCTAAACTTTTGTAATAGTATAATTTAAGAGATATAATTTAAGAAGTAAACAAATTTTAGTAAAAAATATTATCATTCACCTTTATTTATTTACATGCGTTCGGAGAGTACCTAAAAAGCTGGATGTCTATTAGTTCCGAAATTGAAATGCGTCTAATAAAGTGTAAGATGAAATAAGTGAGAAATTCCATGTAAACGTTATAATATGCAAAAATAGAGTTCACCAACGAAAAACTTATCCAAGCGGTCGCGTGTTGTATGTGTTACATCAGTCGTCAATTCACAGATTTGCTGGCTTTCGTAGTCGGTTTAAGACTAAAAAGAAGTATTTGACGACCAAACAAGTTAATGGTAAGTGCGATAAAGGAATAAACCCGGGCATGAGGTACAAGGGACCACCCAGGTAGAAACGGGACCCGAAAAACCGTTTGTGTTGTACAGAATACAACAGCGCGACTGACAAAGGGTTAAACTGAATCCAACACTTTTACTCTCGGTCTTCGTAACAATTCCCATCCAATGCAATAATTATAAAAAGGCTTCCTTATGCGCTTTCCGCGAACAATACGTGACAATAATCGAATAAGGAAGTAATTTAGATTCAACTGGTGTTTACACCCCCTGCCACACGCCGAAAGGCGGCTTGTAGGGTATTAATGTAAATGTAAATGTTTCCGAATCCCTTTACATATTGTCACCAATATTTTCGTTCGTTCTTTCCAATCAGTCCATTCAGTGCCATGAATCTTTGGCCCCTCTCAAACGGTAGAGAACGACATTTGGCGTTCTCCGGATGCGATTCCCGAATTCCTTCCATAAGTGACCACTGCTCAGTTTTTTGTCAAAATCGTGTCGGTCGCCAAACGACCGCGTGGAGCCACCTTAAAAACCTCAATCCCAAAGTCGTCACTGAGCACTCGTTTGGGGGCTCCCTTAAGATCACACAGAAGTATGGTTTGCACGGTGAGGCTGGCACTATACTCAGCATTCAGTATTTGAGGAAAAACGAAGGGGACGAAATCAATTCAGCTCTTCTTTGTGCTCATTGAGTGGTTCAAATGTACGCTCAAGGAAGCGGCTATAAAGCCTCAACTTATTTTCATAACGAAACAATAGATGATTCGTAAGAATGTGTTTGCTATCCTGGTGATGCACACAAGACAGCTTTATAGCTGAGCATAATGGCAATGCTTCCAACTAGACAGCTGCAGGATGATTGTTATCATTAGAGGTGTTTGTTTTTCGCAATAAGCGATAAAACCAACAAATAACGCCAATTTTGGCCGATTTAGCGAAATAACGCTAATTTCGGCAGTTTAAACAAGCAGCACCGATTTTGGTGATTTTCGCTTCATTCATCGTCTTCGAGTTAGGGAAATGTAATTTTGGTGAGATTTAAATAAATGTACAATATATAATTGTCTTATTTACGTATTTTTTGTCATATTTTTGATCACTCATGACATCTTTGCTTACTCGAATTCAGCTTTGATCTTTTGCAATAAATTCACAAAACCTTCTTTTATTGAGGATTAACACAGAATTTCGCTTAATTCCACGAAGAAATATGTTTTTCCCCCTAAAATTTATGGTGTCATTATGTTTTTCATGAAAATATCATGTTTTGTTGATCTGCAGGTTTGAAAGCATTTCCCTTAGGTGTAAACAAAACAGTTTTAAATAAATTTAAATTAACTTATTAATTTAACATTTTGTACAATATACAGTTAATATTATTTTCAATGCTTTTAATGTTTATGCTAAAGTGTGCCTAATATTATTCCTTTGCTTAAATGAGACTCTGTGAAAATTAGTAACACCAAATTTAGGAAACATAATAAAAACACCAAACACCACAATTTGGTTTTCAAATCAACAAATTTCAGAAAAATAAAAACATTTTCAAACCCCTCTACTTATCAGTAAGGAAACCTTATAAATATCACAGAATCAGGAGAATTATTTTGGATATCCATTCAGGAAATAATCTAATTCGCTACACATTTTCCGCAGAGTTTATTTTGGTTAGCAAACACGTTTTCGACGAGTGATCATCGTCGATCTGGACATCATGTGGTCCAGACCCGATGTCCATCAATTTATTTACTAGAAAACTTTGTTTTCCTAACTTTTTGTTGCATGTTCATTAAATACTGCTTCCTGGTTTGCTGATTCGGTCGATTTATTTTATTTTCCGGAGCGTCGAATGGAGATGATCGATTCAAAAACACGCAATTTTATTTCAAAGTCATTTCTTATTCGTTGTGATTGAAATTCATCGTATTGTTGTCGAATTTGAAATTCCCAACATCTGTCAGAGATTATTCGTCGAAGAATCGAATGACGATTTCATCGAATACTCGATAAAACGGTCGTAAATTTTTTTGTCTTTTTGAATGGTGAATTTTAACTAAATTTAATTTAAATTTAACTAAATTTAAATCTACGAAGTTATATGGTGAATTTTAAATTTCAGTTATCTGAATCTTCTCCCTTCGGATTTTTTTTTCATTAAAAAAAAACTGATGTGGCAAACAAATGACTTTCTCCATATTTATTGAAAGCAGAGGCCTATTCCGGAAATATATAAATAACTCCAAAACAATCAGTGTTACGAAAAAATGTTTCAAACAAAAGTTGTATTAAAATACATTATCTATAACTTTTGTTCAAATTGCATATAAATACATCACATTCTGTCATAGATATTTGAGAAAAACTAAAATTTTTGGATAAAAAGCAACTTACGGTCAGCGAGTATTCACTAATAACTCCTAAACAATCAGTGTTACAAAAAAATGTTTTAAACAAACGTTTTAGTAATGTATATTATCTATAACTATTGTATGTAATTGTATATACCTATATTGCATTCTGACAGAGATATGTATGAAAAACTTCCATTTCTGGATAAACAACAACTTCCGGTTAACCATTATTCAAGAAATACTCCTAAAAAATCAGTGTTACGAAAATATTATTTATACAAAAGTTGTAGTAAAATATATTATCTATAACTTTTGTAAATAATTGTATTTGCCTACATTGCATTTTGACAGAGATATTTAAGAAACAATATTTTGTTCCGGATAATCAGCAACTTCCGGTTAAGCGTTATTCATCAAAAACTAATCAAATCTTGGCATTGTTAGGAAAATACTAAATATGAATTTTGGAAATGATCGGATAATTATTTTTTAAGAGCGCCCACAAACGTTTTTACTACAGACAGACACACACACAGACACACAGACAAACATGTTCGGGAAAATAGCTAAAACATGCTCTATGGGCCCCAAAACATCTATTTCCGTTTAAATCTGGAGGTCGAATGTTTTTGCGAATACAATGCTTTCTCTGTACTACGTATAGGGAGATTTAGAAGTGAATATTAGTTTCAATATTTCATAAAATATATTACGATAGAATACGTTTTCGTTGATGAGGACCACTCTCGATGAGTCCATCCGACAACAATCAAACCATCACCACTTTGTGATTTCCCTCTCTTAATGGAGCTTAGAGAATAGTCGCAGATTACGTAATGCCGTTTTTTTTATCAGGGAAGCGAAATAAACCTTTGACCCGCACATTCGGCGCAGAGGAAATTTTCCGCTGCATTTGCTTCGAGATATCGACGGCCGCTAACGTTCGCTATAAGTCACTTCATTAAAGGACATGTTCAAATTAATCAATCGTAAAAATGAGACAAATTTGGAAATTATTTTATGAGTAAGGGAACCGAATCTGCAATAGAAACTCAGATGTCGGCGGCTTTGTTCAGAAGGACGTTGGAACAGGAGGAAATGGATGGAGGAAAATTGATGAAAGGAAACGGATAAAAGTGAGTGGCGAAAATAAAAGAAGAGAGGGAAAAATATGTCCTCGGTTATTAATGAAATTCGAAATTATAAAATTATTTTTCACTAGAAACTTGTGATTTTATTAGCAAAAGAGCCTTTGTGTTGAGCCCGTTTAATGCGAAAGAAATAGAATTTGGTAAATATGTATTTATTTATTTATCAGTAAGTATCAAGAAACATGACGAGGCCAATTACAGTTGACTAAATAACAAGAAGGAGGGAAAAATTAACAATCAGTGAGAACAAAATATAACAACAAATCAACAACGTAAAATTAATTTAAAAAATGAATGCAATTATAAAAAGTCAATCTCTTGCAACCATATTTTGTATGGATTTAAGAGGAGAGATTTATGACAAAATAATCGCAATGTACTGAGATAGAGGTCTATTTATTTCTTTTAGTGGTGCGGTGAATATTAAATGCCTCAACTGGAATTTAATTCCCCGTTGTCCATAATTTTTGGATGATATTATCTTAAGGTTGAGTACAGATTGCATGGGTGTATAATACGGGTGAAACGACAAATGTGCATCTCCTGTCTTCCGAAGAAATTCATAATTACAATTTAGCGTCTGACCTCTACAACTGATTGGGTGAGTCATTCAAGATGAAGTTCTGTCTTTTTTCGGTGTAAGTTCTCTGACTCGACTCAAATGCTGTCCTTGAGTAGATGAGATTAAAAATTAGAATACATTTTCGACTGAAGTGAATATTACGAGCCACAACAAATGTTCATAAAATTGTATAGTGCATAAAATGCGAGTGAGCCTTTGATAAGTATGAGAAGGGAAGTAACGAGAAGACTCCAAAGATTTCAGCAAATGACGAAATCAGAAACCCAAGTCGATATTCTTGATCTTTTGTTCGTGGCATATCTCTTTATTAAACATCAAATTAAACTTTCACTTTGAATTCGTGTTAAGAGAATAATCATCGTTGTTTGTCTGAAAACTATTCGGTCCGAAGTGGAACCTCACCTAACAAGAGAGGGGGAATGAGACTAACTTCGCAAGATGAGGAGTGAGGTGCCATACCTCATTCATCAAATGAGAGACGGAATGCCGCAAAATAAGGTAATTAATTTGTCTGATTTCTGCACGGAGTTACTTAAAACACAACTTATGACGATTCGTTCCTTTTTCAATCTTGAGAACCATCTTTGATTTATATTTATTTTTCTATTAATTTTATTATTAAAATTAGTTATTTTTCTTTTCATTTCTATATTTATAAGCAAGTGAATAGATACAAGTGCGATTCCTGAAATGGATTAATTATAAAATTTCTGGTTCTACCCTTCGTATACAGGACTACAATAATGTTTGCAAGCGATACAATCTTGTTCCTCTCCAAAAACGACCTGCTGTGGAGGACATTGAGTTCCTTAGAAACATTGTAACAGGCTGCGTCGACTCTGGTAAACTTGTTTCGCTTTTGAGCCTCAATGCATCACTGAGACGCTCTATCCATGCTGTTTAGAGACTCCTTTGGATGTATGAATCAATGGCCAGAATAATGCGACAAATGAGGTCTTAAGTAAAACCCCTTATATTGATATCTTTTATGACTCACTTTCGTATTTTAAGAGGAATATTTACTCAATTTTTTAAATTTATTTTAAATTTCTTGTGATGTATTTATTTTTGTGTA
Source organism: Sympetrum striolatum (assembly GCA_947579665.1). NCBI lineage: Eukaryota > Metazoa > Arthropoda > Insecta > Odonata > Libellulidae > Sympetrum > Sympetrum striolatum. Next base: position 954,554 of record OX388349.1, read on the forward strand.
TGTTTTATTTGTTTTATATATTATATCGCATGCAATTGGGGTTTTCCTGTTTGCGGTAAATATATTATTATTATTATTCGGGAAACTTCATCTCCTCGATATATTTTAAATTTTTATTTCCATTTCGTTCATTAATTGTAATTAGCATTAACTCACGTTAATGTTAGAAGTTTTAGGCTTTCAACCGGATACGCTTTCGTATTTTTCAAGAGCAAATCATAACGCGCGTTTAGAAATCATGTTACTCACTTCACATTGAATGTTCTATGCGGAGGTTAAGTGACGACTTTTTCTTAATATAATTTATAGACCGAATTTATATGTATAATAAAATTAGTATGTTCTATCCTCACTTCGTGGAATGCAGTATAAACCATCTTAAATAAAACACTTAGTAACTTCCTCGAATATATTTCCAACGACCGGTTCCCATATTCAGGGGTCTAACTCCCTCCCTTCTCCATCCTCCACCCCCTTTCTTCTATCGTGTATACGTCGGGAAATTTCTGTAATTGTGCCTGAAGATGTCAACTTGTTGATGAAACCGGTAGTTGGAAATGTATTTGCGGAAGTTACTAAGTGTGTTATTTACGATGGTCCATATGTATAAAATAACATTATTGGTTAATGGTAGTTATGCGGGGGTTATACCGTTACTATTTCTCAGGTACAAATTTGGAGGGTCGCCGTCCTAATCCGGACCCTTAGCTCGGCTTCCCAGCTCGGAAGCGCACGGCCGCCACAGCAGGGGACACTATAAAAGAAACTGACCGCGTGGAATACGATTTAAAATGTTATAAACAATTCAAATGAGCAACAATTTATTATCTTCGTCGTCTCACTCGTCCTAAGAGATATACAAGCGTCTTTTAATCGACGTTCTACGATGAAAATTAAGATTTTTCATGATTTTGCAAGAAATTACCCGTTTACACACGGCAACGTTGCCGTTGGGCTGGGGTAGGGGGGAGCTATTTCTATCAAAAATCTATAAATCCTACCCCCAACCCCCGCTGAGATATTTAAAACACCCACCTATATGACTGAGCAACGTTACCATGTGTAAATGGGTAATTTCTTTAAAATCAGGAAAAATCTTAATTTTCATCTTAGATTCACCAATTTTTTGATTGGTGAATCGATCCGATGTTGGCCTCATATCCTCTATCTTTGAATTCCTCATCACGCTCTTGGGCAAGCATGACTCAATATCATATCACTCAATAGCTGCAGGCTGAAATTTCTCAAGATTTCGGATCAAAAATAATATTCATGACCAATATAAGAATCTTTATTCAATTTTTGTTCCCACAGTAGTTATTAAGTTGTTGGTAAATAAATCGTGTTAGACATGAAAACTCTAAACTGTATTATTTACATTATTTACGAGCATTTCTTTTTCCCAGCGATCTTAGTCTAACTGTTGATTGCATACAAACTGAGGTTTTCAAAGTCACGTAGTCGAAGTTGGGATATATTAAATGTAGAAGTGACCAAAATATCTAAGTATAAAAGAGAGAAACTTCGAAAACTATATTGGTACTAATTTAATAATCCATAGGTTAAAATTTTGAGAGCCTTTTCAATACAAATTTTTCCATTTCTCAAAAACCGAGGATTTGAATTAGTATCCAACCTTTTCCCTCCTTCGTCAGCATCTCTGACGTCGATTACTTTTTGTCGCAAAACGCTCTTTCTCAGTTCATTATAGATTAATCCAGTCTTGATTCTAGTTCAGCTAGAGAGCTGAAAGAGGTGTTTTTTGCAGTATTTTAAATTTTCTTTTAAATGGAATGCAACATGACAGGGTTATTAAATAAAAATGTTTTACAAAATTCATATAAATAATTTGATTTCATTTTTTTCAAAAAGTGCATAAATTAAAATTCTCAAAATATTTATATATATATACTTAGTACTGTTGTTAATCATATAGTAAAATTAGAATGTGGGGTCTTATTGGGTCTATTGTTAAAAAATTATACTTCTGTTGCTGGTTTTCCAATGTTACCCAATTTTGTAAAGACATTGTTTCTTTAACACTCAGGTAATTTTTATTTGACATTTTTCCAAAAGGTACATAGTCTGAAACGCTCCAAATATGCCTAAAAAAGTTAAAGTTAGTGCTATTGTAAAATAATTGGAAATATATATTTTAAGGCATTATAATGGTTCATTAAAAAATTATTCATAAGATGCTTGTTTATGAAAATTTGTTATTCAGTATACGGCTATATTCAGGAAACAGCATAATACTAAACAGCATAATACTGAACAGCTTCTAGCGGGATTTAAAAATGAATGTTCACGTTTTTTTGGTGAGTTTTTGACAACTTTACATAGCCATACCTCGGAAACGGTTTGAGATAAAAATTTAAAAATTGGTATACAAAATTTTAAGAAAATCTGAAATGGTGAAGTTAAATGGGTGCTGACATGGAATGACCCTGTACTGCAGTAGTTTTCCTCGCGAGTGGTTTTGAGGTCAAAATGACGTCACTGTTGAGTTGAGTGCCGGTCGTCGGGCGTCTGCTACGAATCAACGGACCACGGGGAAATCTTGCAATACAATTTTCATAACGAAACAATAATTGATTCGTAAGAATGTGTTTGCTATCCTGGTGATGCACACAAGACAGCATCATAGCTGAGCATAATGACAATGCTTCCACCTAGACAGCTGCAGGTTGATTGTTATCATTAGAGGTGTTTGTTTTTCGCAATAAAACTAACAATTAATGCGAATTTTGGCCGATTTAGCGAAATAACGCTAATTTCGACAGTTTTAATAAGCAGCACGGATTTGGTGATTTTCGCTTCATTCATCATTTTTAAGAGAGGGAAATGTAATTTTGGTATGATTTAAATAAATTTAGAATATATAATTATATTATTTACGTATTTTTATCATATTTTTGATCACTCATGATATATTCGCTTAAGAGAATTCAGCTTTGATCTTTTTCAATAAATTCGCAAAACTTTCTTTCCATTTTGGATTATCACAAAATCTCGCCTAATTCCACGAAGAAATATGTTTTTTCCTAACCTTTATCGTGTCAATAAGTTCATAATGAAAATATCATGTTTTGTTGATCTGCAGCTGTGAACGCATTTTCCTTAGGTGTAAACAGCACAGTTTTAAATAAATATAATTTAATATTTTGTATAATTTACAGTTAATATTATTTTCAATGCTTTTAATGTTTATGCTAAAGTGTGCCAAATAGTAATCCTTTGCTTAAATGAGACTGTGAAAATTAACAACACCAAATTTAGGAAACATAATAAAAACACAAAACATCACAATTTGGTTTTCAAATCAACAAATCTCAGAAAAAATAAAAAACATTTTCAAACACCTCTAGTTATTATCTTTGGAGTGTTTTTTGCTTATATTTGTTACGGGTTGAACTCGCAAGAAGGAAATCGCAAGAGAAATAAAATCGCTAAGCAGCTTAAAATAGCTCTTCAGACAATGTTATTTTTAATTTAATTGATCAATTCCGTATGTGCTGATGGAAACAGAATTTGATTTGATGAGCTGAGATTGACATTTTTATGTGTACTTGTAAAAGTCGCTGACTTTATATAGGAACATATTGTGACTGTTAAATTTTAATTTATTGTATTAAGAGAGTGAGTGACATATACAGATATTTCGAGGGAATGGTTCGAAGAAGCTATGAGAATAATAATAACAATAAATTACCAAGAATTTTAAGATTATGAAGCAGTGTACTTATATTTCAAAATTTTAAATTGCGGCATTCCGGCTCTCTATTTTATTGCCGTTTTTCTTAAACCTACTTCGACATTTTAGGTCATTTCGTTCGTGGACATCTTCCGAGAATCGAACTCGAGACCGCTTTCACAAAAGCCGAATGCGCAGTTGTCTATTTGATGAATGGTTTGAAATGTGGTTAAGGGGATGGACGTCGAATATGAATGCGGAAAGTAAGATTATATACATTTGATAATTAAGCCCATAAATATAACTCGCGAAATAAATTGAAAAATGATAGCGTATCAGGTTACAATTACATTGCATCACATAAATCCATTAAAATCACGTACCCGCTCAAATAATAATAATAATCGGTCTTTCCGATGCCAAGAAATGTAAAAACTTGCAAAAATAAGCTTAAATCTGTTTGTATTTTTAAAATTTTTGCAATGTTAATAATTGTCACTCCTTTGTATTTCCCCCTCCACCGCTGCTATCAGGCCTGATGGCCTAATCGCAGCGTAATTTGAAATAAATAAATAAACATTCTAAAAACCCTTTAGTGCGATTCAGAGAAGTTGAGTGTAAGTTGTCTAAGATCACCTGACTTCATCCATCACTGGCGCGCTGTTCTCCCCGGAAAGCAAAACTAATTTTTTTAGAGAAAAGGGGCCAACGCGGCTATCGATTGATTAGGAGCTGTATAATTAGAAATAACTGCTTCTTTTCATTTCGGATATCGATGGTCTTTCAACTTGAGCAGTAATAACTCATTATTTCTTCTTTCTAAAACTTAAAAGTTAAGGGTAAAGTGACGGTTTCACTTCGCTGCAATCCTCTCTTAGAATAAAATTATTTTTGGGGGATTTGGGGGATCTGCTGATGAGACGATGTAATAATTTTGCAACATCCGTATTAATTCTCTTTTTCTCTTAGCCTCTTCTCACCACTTTTCAACTGAGAATCTGTCGTTTGGCTCTTCTACTCCTCTCTTGCGCATGCCCTCATCTCTTTCTTTATGTCCTCCTCTTAAAGTGTTACTAACTCCTCTCCACTAGCGCTTTATTTCTTCCTATTATGTTAAATGAATACATCCCTGTATGTGATGTTCTTTTTCCTTCCATCTTTCTTCCACTTTGATTCGTGTTTTCGGGTGTTAGGATGTTAGGCTGACCAAAAAAAAACGATTTTTCCAGTATCGAATTCTAATAGCACTCGAAACTTGCGTATTTGCATACTGATTAACAAAAAAATAAGGAAAAATTTCTTAAATTAACCGCCAACATTCATCTTTACGCTAAAATTATAAGGACTACGACTTTCTTATTTCTAATAGCTTCACAATACTTAATTATTGATGTATTGTAATAAGAAAAATAATTTTATATCCCATACTTTTCATTTTGAGTACGTAAACTATACCTCAAATTTTCGAATTTTCGTGAAAACGAGTTGTTTGGAGTATGTATACAGCCCCTTTTAGTCAATGAACTCAATTATTCTCTTTCCGTTTGATCATTTTCCCTCTCCGCTGTTCCTCTCAACGTTAATTTAGTCCCAATAGAGGATCTAACTCTTTGAAAATTGTTTTTAGATGGCGGTCATATTGTTTATTACTTTTGATGAAAACGATTTAATAAAATTCGGAAAAGGAGGAAAAATTCTCGTTCTGTTGCACTGTCTGAACTGATTGATGAATTATGCAAGAACTTAAAAAATAAAAGATTTTCACTTATCGCCTCGTTTTTGTCCTTCATATTTAAAACAAATATCAGTAAGTCTTTTCAGAGCTTTTAATTTTAGTCTTCTTAGATTTTACGCTTTCTCTGATTTGATTTTAATTCTCTTTTAATTGTCAGTCCAACAGGAATAAAATTATTCTACCGCGAGTTCATACAGTCGCACTCAAAATTTTGCCTCCCCCTGATGTCCTCATTTTGAGATGTCCTCTCTCAAAATGAGGCCTTTTCCGTAATATTTCCCCATTGTATGGGATTATATTATGTATTTGTATAGTTCTAAATAACATGGTGGATTCATGTGAAATTACAGACATCCTAAGCTTTCGTGTTCCTTAAAAGAACACAAGGATTAACTTAATATGTATAACCAAGCATACAAAAAGGAATTATTCTCACAATTCACCTATACTTAAAGCAATGAGAAACTGCAATTCATTGTGTGATAAAATTGATGTACATAATATTAGTCTTGAATCTTTAAAAAGAAAATTGAGAGTTTGTGCTACTAATTGATGTGTTTTTCTCTTAAACTTTGTATTTCTTATGGGTAAGATTATTTTCATGGTGATGACTGTGAATTACTCTGGTATTATTATATTGTCTTATTATAATTCGTTAAATTTTTATTCCCATACTTTTTACGTCACTTACTTTATACGCTTATATATCTACATTCTGTAAAATAATATTGTGTGCCTTATACACTTAATTGCTTTGTAACAATTTTATATTTGTCAATAGCGTTTTATAACTAATGTTAATACATATTTTATACTTTTCCGTATTTTACTTTTTGTTTCCAATGTTTACATACATATCTTCTGGATTCTTAAACTGTAAATGGGGTAAAACCCGTAATTAACATTATTATTATTATAAATATTTAGTTATATAACTTCTGCCAATTCTCTTCCTCCGTTTTGAGAAATCCGTTCCTGTGAATGTACGAAATACCGTCTCATACGCCACCTATGAAAACCATTTCCCGCCAAATCGGGACACGCGCCTCTCGCTTTCTGATGCTCTATTGTTTGGGACGCGCAAAATATCGCCTTTTCAAGGGAAATCGCTCATTTCTTCGCCGCTCGTGCTAACAAATCAAAGAAAGCGTTGTGCGAGCACGCGCTGTGTGAATTTCTCGTGCAAACATTTATTCCCTGAGGAGAACATTTATTGTAATGGAGATTCAGTCGAGGAGGCGACGTTTCACGTGTTTCTTTTTTCGCGTATTCTGCTGTTTAGATGTTGGCTTGTGTTACTTCAGGCGCTTCTCAATACGCATGTGCTTATTCCGAGATATTGTTCGATGGGTCTTCTTCGCAAAAATATTCCATACCGTACAGTACCATTTTGATCGAATATAATGTTTTCTATTCCACTAAATTCCTTCTACAAGTCCACTATTACAGCGGCGCAGCGAGGGGGGGTTTAGGGGTTCAACCCCCCCCCCAAGAGTCAAGTCCTATGACTAGCTTTGTACTTTTATTTCTGCTGAAGAGTACAAAACCCCCCTCGCTGAGGGTGGGTTATCACGCAAATCATACACTGCTTGTCATGTGTTTGCTTGATAAATTCAGCGAAAGCTTCGCGTACCCGTAAATATGGCTCCGATTTCAGTTAAGGTGATGCTTTCGGTAGCAGAGTAGACATCGATATCAATGGGGCGCAATGATACGAGTGTTTCGCACACTATGTTCAACGCGTGCCTATCCTTTAGTTAGATAACTCACGCCATAAGATAGGATTCCCGTGAGAAAAATTCGAAAGTGCTGATTTGTTTACTCCTAGAAAAAATACAAGGGAACATTCGAGAAGTAATTCTAAACTTGCACCCTGAAAACAGAGATTAAGATTACGTTTGAGAAACAAACAGAATGACAAAACGCTCAGTTAGATCTTTTGCTTGTGACTGTTTCAAGGGTGTAAATTCAAAGATAGGCTCGTGAGTGGTGCTTTCGAAAAATTCTCAACAGTTCGAAGGAGAGTTTAGTTTGGATTTCATTCAGATGGATATCCAAAAATTCTTTTTACAGTCCGCTAACAGCTCGAGGCCGCTATCGGAAAAAACGTAAGTTAATGGCCATGTGTTTTTTGTGAAATAACCATTATTAAATGCATAAATTAGGATTTTCTTATTTTAGGGCTGTTATCAGAGGACACATCTCAAGATGAGTTTAGCGGCAATTGAAAAGCTACTTTTTCCTTTGTTAAGCATTCTAGACGATTAAAAGTCTGCACACAGTGACTCTTCATTACTCGGGATGATAGAAAATATACTGATCTTTATTTTATGATTGCCTGTTAATTTGATGTATATTTAATAAAAATTTTCGCTAACCGAATTTCCGTAAACATTTGAAAAAGTATTGGAGCAATGAAAGATTTCAGTAAAAATTAATCTGCGATGATATTATTAATAATATACCATTTTCGAAGCAAATCTGTCAGCTGAAAGGTATTGTGCGCGTAAGTTACGCACATATTTATCGGAACTGTGACTTGATGACTTGAATTAAACTTGATAAACTGTTAAAACTGTGAATTAAATTCTTCAGCTTCCTTTTCAATGCAGCCAATTTTTTCTCTGGTGATAGAATCCCACGAAATGCATGACTTATCCTGTTAACCGCTTGGTCATGCAATGCCCATTCAAAATTTCAATTCATGGAAAATATTTGTTTTCTTTGAACAGTCAGTGCGTAAGACTGGGTTTGCATCAGCTCTTTGCTGGTTAAACCACCTATTACTTAGTCTAAATAATTGTAAGTTGACGTCTTCATTTTTTTCACCTTGGTATGTGACTTTAATTCTGCAAGTTCAATTATAATATGGACTATAATCAAGAGTCTACTGTATTTTTTAATGCAGCCGAATTTTAATTTTCGGTATGAGACGCATTCAATGAAATACTTAGCTAATACATAAATAACGAAATCAGGCTTAATTGTAAGCCTGGCAGAAAATTTCATCTGATATAAATGATTTTTTGTTTCTTATACGAACCTTGTTCAATAAGCTGTATATATACTTCATATCATTATTTTTATACATTGATGGCGTTTTCTTGACAGGCGATATTTCAATTAAATTCCAAAATCTGCTGATGATAAAGTCAAATAACGAAAGATAATGAAATAAGCATGGGCGCGCCAATGTGGGGGAACAAATGAGTGGATGTTACGTTTTATATCGCTTGCCAAAAAACCGTAGCTATTTTTTTCCTTCCCACGCTTTGCAACCTCTAGGAAGAAAGAACTCTCGAAGACTCGGAAAGTTTATATCTAAATCACTAAAAAGCTTCAGCATAGAAAAAATGAGTTTTTAATAGATATTGGACGTATCCAAACCAGAAATCCAAAGAACACTCATGATAAGTTTCCAATTGTTCGCTTATGTAAACTACTATCTTGCAAAGTGTAATAAGTTGGCCACATAAGCGTTAAACTCCTCTAGTTTTGAATGTATTTAGTTTTTGAAAGAATTGACATATATTGTAGTAAGTAGCGGGCCATACAGGGATATACTAGCCCCAGTAAAGTAGGCATTTTTCGTTTCCTCAGACCCCCCCCCATTGGTAAATCTTGGCTGCGCCACTGCACTATTAGTTTAACTTTTAAGATTTTCGAAGGAAAATAGAATCGGGCGTATTTTTGGAAATTTAGTCATGTTTGACCCTCCGTATCTAAGTAACGCATACGATTTATGGAAATCGACTTTACCGTTCCATGATCAGTAATTACATGGCTGTTTATATTCAGAGTTTCAAGTTTTTATCTAAAAAAAAGCAATTTTGGACTTTTGTCCGCCTTTTTTCGATTTCGGACCACTGTGCATCGTTTCAAATCCTCTCTTTATCTACTTCGCTGAATAAAGTTTACGAACGCAGAGCCATCTGTGAGTAAATGGAGAATAAAAGATTGGTGGCTAATTACATAAGCTTTTTCACAAATTCATTTAAGTAATCGACGGAGGGAAACGATGCGATGAATATTGAGATGAAAGAGGCTGCTAAAGAAAGTAATCGAGGGTAGAATCCAAGGTAAAAGACAGAGGGAATTGCAAAGGAACGTTAAATGACATCAAGGATTAAGTGATCCATCTGTCAAGGAATGATGCGTTGAATAGGATACGTGAACCTACCATTCATGCATCCAAATAACGATGATTCACAAATTCATTTTCTTAATTTTTCAGAAATCAAATAAAAGCCAAACTAGTTGATGGTTTAGGCCTTTACTTGGTAGTATGCCATAAGAGAGTAAATTAAGATGGTAGAACCAGCTCTTCACGGATGAACAGAGCTGTCCATAAATTAAAGATTATTCGTTTTACCTCTTATGAACTTAAGATAAAATCAACCTGAATTAAAGCTCAGCGGAAGGTGAGATTTTCGTATTAATCGTCTTCAACGGTCATTGTGGGTATTTTTCGGCGATTTTTTTTCATTTGAAGAACCGTTCATTATCGAAAAATATCAATTTTCTAATAACTTAGAATTTAAATAAAATATTTATGATTCACAGGGAAATCAGTTATGCCGTACCACCGATAAAATGGGATTGAATTCTGCTCTCATAAGAGTCGGCACGTGTAAGTTCGTAACTCGAATATATCAATCACGACATGATTCTTTCACACCAACATAAGAGATGCGATCCAAGAAGACATTATTTCCAATGATGTAATAGTAGTACTCTCATTATATTTCATTAAGACGCCGTAACCACATCGCGAAAATTGCGAATTCATGGTACTGAATGGTAATACAAATGGCACTGAATCGTTGATGCTTGTTTATAGACTTAATAATAATTTTAATAACTTGGTTTATTGGTTTGGAAAATATTATAGCTTAATATTTGCTATCTACACACAATTATGAAGAATATGTTACGATCATGGCTTATACATTAGTATTTATCAATTTTAATTTCCCCGTTGAGAATCAACGGGGAAATTAAAAGGCGGCTTAATATTTTTATGCGCTGAATTTTAACTCGCAAAACAGGTTTATATAAATGATATTTTGTTACAATTTTCAAAGAATTGTTATACAAGTTCTGGCAAAATTAATGAGAAGTTCAGAAGTCCTAAGACAGAACGATCTCAAATAAAATGAAAAAAAAAACACATCGCGAAAGCAGTTCAGTCCATTTGGAGAGTTTTAGGCGAAGAGCAAAACAGTAAATGCGATTAAATTGGAAAGAGATTAGCGGGTTTCCTGCAGTGGCGAAAAGTGAAAAAAGCTGCGACATTCGATCGAGATTGCGAGAGCGTAATGAGTGTGCCGTCAATCGCGGAATTCGCTATAATTCTCGCGCTGCTTTGACCGGAAGTGTTTCTGGCGGTGGAGCAGAGATGTCGTTGGGTGTCCCAGGGTTCGGATCCCTCGGCTGCCGTAAGGGCGGGCAAATCGGATGCTTCGAAACCCTCGGCCGATTCGCTGTCTCCTTCGAATCATTTGCGTGAACAGAATGAAAGCATAGCGACGACGTGGAAGAGTTAAAGCAATTCGGTTTAGGGGCGGTGAAACACTTACTGAGGAATCAGAAAAAGCAATACAAAGTAGATGAAAAGAGTATGCAGAGATTATTTACAACGGACCCGATATAAATGCTATCATAATGGAAAAGAAAGAGAATAAAGATGATTATTAGAGGGATTTAAATTTTTTTTATTATTTCTGAAATTTGTTGATTTGAAATCCAAATTGTGGTGTTTTTATTATGTTTCCTAAATTTGGTGTTACTAATCCAAAATGGAAAGAAAGTTTTGTGAATTTATTGCAAAAGATCAAAGCTGAATTCGCGTAAGCAAAGATGTCATGAGTGGTAAAAAACATGACAAAAAATACGTAAATAATAAAATAATTGTACATTTATTTTAATCATACCAAAATCAAATTTCCCTTTCTTACAAATGATGAATGAAGCGAAATCACCAAAATCCGTGCTGATCATTAAAACTGTCGAAAGTAGCGTTATTTCGCTAAATCGGCCAAAATTCGCGTTATTTGTTGGTTTTATCGCTTATTGCGAAATGATAATTGAGAACATATTCGATACGATGCGACCATTAAAAGGCTTAAAGGCAGAAAAGACCTAAATAGGCGTTGACGAAAAACCACAAAAATCTAGGAATTGAAAAGAAGAGACATACAAAACAGTATAAGATATTTACATAAATAATAAAATTTCCCGTGCATTTCATAAAGAAAATGACTTCTCATATACCCAAAAGGAAGATGGAGGATAAATATGAGCTACTTCGAACTTGCTTGATTTTCCATACAACTAAGATTCTTGCAAGAATATTATTTCCAAAAATGAAGGAGAATGTGAGAGAATATATAAATGAAGAACAATTTGAGTTTTAATGAAGTGAAAATGTAAGAGAGCCATTAATTGTACTCAGAAAGTGCGCCGTTTTAAGGGGAGCAGAACTAAGAGGAATCAGAGTGAATTACTGAGAAAGAAAGCTTCGATTCAACTATCAAGGAAATAAACTGGATGTAGTCAGTAAATAATGCCGCTCCTCGAAGGTCAAAAGGATAATAACTTCAATGAAAAGGCAATCATTTATAGACATATATGTCCGAAAGACTTCGGTCGCGCTGTTTAGCAGTTGTTGGTCAGCCGAAGACAGAATTTTTGAAATTAGGAATTGTAGAAGATCTAGATTGTGAGAGGTAATGTAAGTGATATTAATGCTGACGGAATGATAATATAAACGATTGTAAATGAAGCTACCGCTGGAAAGAGCATTCCTTGGACTCACTTGAGGACGTTGCGAAAATTATCAAATCAAATCCGAGTGATATATACCCCATTGCAACGCGAAACTTCTTTACTTTCTTTCTTAAATACCGTATCAGTAAATTTTGACTAAAATATTTCTGATAACCTCAAATTGACCAACCACTAACAATAAAATTTAGTCCCTCCTAATCGATTTCGATATTTAGTAAGGAAAGCTGTAAACTGCCAACACGTTTTCATTCCATTGTGACTTATGGAATTTTAATATGGGGAAATTCTGTCTACTGGAAAAATATTTTCATTTGTCAAAAGAGGCTATTAGGGTTTATACAGTAAATTTATATTTTGTAATTCTAATAAAATGCATGGAAGTGTAGCATTTTTGTGATTGTTGAATAATGGTTGTGAGTGTATATGTGATCATTGTGATAAGACGTATGATTTGTAATGTACTCAGTGATTAGTTTATATGTAGTTTTAATTGATTGCAGTGCAATTAATGACAGTGACCTTTCCTATACATATTTTTTATGTCCTTGGAATAGTAAATTTATCTAAATATAAATTTATTTATTAATAATATACATATTATATTTATTATCCTTGGGATTTTTCTTGGGTGCACGCCCTTACGTGCAATTTACCCTTTACCCTTTCCTTAATAAATTTATTATTATTATTATTACGTATCATTATTATTACTTTCTCGGAGAGTACTTGAGCCCCAGTTTAGTGTTAGCACTACGAAATGAGAGAGAGATGAAATAAATTTCTGATTTTGGCACTTTTTTCTGTTTCCATGTGTAGTATCACTAATTTCACATAAAATCTGTACTTTTTATTTAAAAGTCAATCAGTTCGAAATTAGAGAATTCTCTTTTCCTCGGACAAGACCATCACATATTCTAGACAAGAACTTTGGAGCGATTTGAAATGAGGGAATCATATCTTCGAGCAAAGAGAAGTTGGGACACAGAAGAACTAGATGAGAGATTTAATTCATAAGCATGAAGTCGTACAACCAAATGGAAAAGTCTTTTGAGATAGCAGTATCTGTATAAACGGACATTATACTAAAAAGATCAAATAGTATCAAAAGTGCTTGCTATTTATTTTCTTTAATTGAAACGACGTGAATCCCTCAGTTTAGATAAATAGATGGGTTTATTGTAGCTCTGGGGGGATTCCCATAAGAGCTAAAAAGAATGCATATTTGCTCCCAACATTATGCAACAATACAAAGTCGGAATATAAACCATAAATAGTAAAACAAAGATTACATAGTATGTGCAAAATTTGCAAAAAACATAGAAAACATAACAAAAATTAATCAGAAAGTAAAAGAAGATGTTTGAATAGATTGTTTTTGAAAGATTGTATTGATGTGGAGTTTTTAATCCTGCGGGGCTGGGAGTTCCAAAATTTGATTCTGTAATTAAAAAGGAATTCAGATACGTATTGGAATGGGGAATTGGATATGTGAGGTGATCAGGGCTGGTTCCTACAGAAGAACTCTTACGGGTGAAGAGATCGAAAATGTACTGAGGTTGGGAATTACTAAATAATAAATACAAGAACACACCAAACATGTACATCCTTCTTACATCAGGCTTTAGCCACATTAGTTTGAGAGATTCTGTGCAACGAATTTCACACGATTGTGTTACCGCGTCTGTTTGGTCAGTGGATTGGGCAACAGCGACCCCCTGCTGCTATTTTGGAGATTTCAACAGGCGAATGCATTGATTTCCGATCGATCGACTCGGCGGGGGGCAATGTCCGAGCTCAAAGCACACCTACAGATCCTTTCATTCCATTCAAATGCATCTCCGACGGAAAGACCGTTGGATTGCGGAAGATAACATTGTTTTTTTAATGGTTGAAGGGTAGAGCATTTTCAGTTCCAAGGGTATGAAGAAGCTCTCATATGATTTCTGTCGAAATTACTCTCTCTCGAACGTGAAAATATCATTTTAAAGCTTTCAGAAATATAGGTACTTAGGATATGAGTGAATTTTAATCCTTCATCAGTCTATTTCCATAACACGAGCAGTCGCGCGTTGTATTCCATGCAACAGATCGCTTTTTGGCCAAAATTGTAATATTAATTGAACTAATTATTATTTCTGAGTGCTAAACTTTAGGTAATAATATAATTTAAGAGGATAATTTAAGAAGTAAACAACTTTTAGTAAATATTATGATTCACCTTAATTTATATACATGCGTTCAGAGAGTACCGAAAAAGCTCTATGTCTATAAGTTCAGAAATTGTAATGCTTCTAATAAAGTTTAAGACGAAATAAGTGGAAAAACTACTTGTAAACGTTTTAATATGCAAAAATAGAGTTCACCAACGAAAAACTTAACCAAACGGTCGCGCGTTGTATGTGCTACAACAGTCGTCAATTCACAGATTTACTCGGTTTCGTAGTCGGTTTAAGACTAAAAAGAAGCATTTGACGACTTTAAAAGTTAATAATAATAATAATAATAAAAGACTTTATTCAGGGCGAGATTGAGACTATCAAGTCTCTTCTTACACCTAATCCTTTATCATGTGAGAACAGAAAGAAAGAGATAGATTGCAAAAGAAGAAAACTACTATGTGGATTAATAAACCTAAGCTAAAAGCATAGGAAAAAATTTCCACTGCAGGAAAACACCCTCAAGAAGGGGAAAGTGAGAAACCTGCGAAACCAAAATATAGAAAACTAAATTTAAATATGGTAGTAGATAAGACAAAAAAAGAAAGTCATTAGAATGTACAAAAAAGAGCAAGTTATAACATATTAACATAAAATTCTGACACAAAAGTGAATGTTTAGTGTAATGTTAATGGTAAGTGCGATAAGGGCTTAAAAGGCTTCCGGATCCGGATAGTCATGTGGACAGCGCGTTTGCCTTTGATGAAAGCGGTCCCGGGTTCGAATCCCGGTGGGAGCCAATGTGCGAAATGACCTAAGCTGTCGAAGCACTTTTAACAATACTACTACTACGATTTTCAAAAGTGGTATATCCAGAATTGTATTATATTAATTTATCTCGAACCGTGTTTCACCGAAAAAAAGCTCCGAAGTGATTTGGCGGCAGGATTTCGTTCGCCCGTTGTATATTTGGACGGACGTAGTATTCAATTATAAAACAACAAATATTATAGATAAATATAATTTAAATTATCGCTTAATGCGTTTATATTATTTTACTCGAATAAATGTAGATGTTTCTACAAAACATACCTGAATATAATCCCTTAGGAGCCCAAATTTGATGCCGGTCTTACTTTCTGGGAAACACGCTGATTTCTTGTGTTTTCGCCGAAGCCTCTCAATACAGGAGTAAACCGAATTTTAGGAAACGTGTTTTTGAGTCGATGACACTGACATTGAATCGCTTTCCCAAATTCAAGTATTTCAGTTGAGAAAATTAGCGCTGAAGTGCATTGGGCCTCTTTTTATAGAAATGCAGTACAGATGTAAACGTACAATTCATTCAAGATATTTTTACCTTTATATGTTTATGATTTCATCCCTTATCAAACCGTCGATCTTGTGATCTTTCCTACCAGGTTTATAAGTCGTGTTTACTTGCATTTATATTTCCTCTTCAGCCGAACAATTGATATTCACCAGAAGATTTAGATCAAATGATTTTCATATGAATATGACGCAAGGAAGCAACGATCTTAAAGTATTAGCATTTGAAAACTATCGACGATATTAATTCTTACAATTCGGTAATTTTTATATCCCACAGTTTCGTTACATTGCGATTTACACCAAGTTATGATCTCGAGATCATTTCAAATTCTTTTCCAAATATAGCGGAATTTACATCTTCTATGACCATCTTTTGAAAGTTACTTAAGGACTTAGCGAACTCTTGCGAGCTTTTTCATCGCCGAGAAAGTGTTTTCCATGTTATTAAGTCTACGAATAGCAAAATTTAATCCCTGGGCCTTTCAGCGGGTGCTCCTTAGGAAAACCTTACACCGAACATTTCAAAAGCACGGACATAAACAACGCCTGAAAAGGTCTTTTCTGCTTGTGATCTCGGGAGGAAGAGATTTCTTTGAGGTCGAAAGGGTTTCAGGTGTGCCCTTCCTTTCAAAGGCACTTATCCTCGCTCCTCCGTTCCTTATTCCTTTACTCCCTCAAAGACGCAGAAAGTCGTATAGAAAATAAACGCACCGAGCTATCGCCCCTCACTCGTCTTTCCATCCAAAATAAATGTATTTTTACCAGTGATGGTCCGATTACTGACGAATAGGAATTGGGCTCGAATACAATTACTCTGACTGAATTGTAATTGATTACAAGTATCAATTACTTTGCAAAAAAGTAATTGATTACAATTACAAGTATAATTACTTTGCTAGATGGAAGTGAAGGAGAAAAAGTCTGCCGTAGCCGGGGACCCCGGCTCCCCGGCTACGGCAGACTTTTTCTCCTTCACTTCCATCTTGCAAATACCTTAAACATGTGTTTCATGTGACTTCTTCCACCTAATTTTATAATTACTTTGGCAATTCACCACGAGCTTTGGAATAAAATAATTAGCACTCCAATTTACATGTTTCTTGTTACATCAAAAGCTTAGTTTTAATAACCGATCTTTAAATTTTAATTTCAACTTAACCTTTGAATTTGTTGATCAAATTTTTAGCAACAAGTTTTTCCTACCATTTGATAGTAACTTTATCAATCTACAATATGACCCTCATCGTATATTATGCCCAAACTTTTTAAGGCACTTGCTTTATCACTAGATATTGTAATGAAATCTGATGTATTGATTTGAAATGGTGACCAATATTTTTTCTTTACAATATATTTAATTACTAAACCATTACAAAAACTACTTATGGATCACTGGAACTAATTGTTCACCAAGCCTTGCCTCATGGATTTCAATGACAATATGCATGAAAGTTGAAACTATTCATTGCCTTTAAAATCATCAGATAAGACAAACTTTGTTTAGAAGGTATTAAATCTGAATGAATTATAAGGACAAGCTTAAGAGAATGTAAGCATTAAAATAAGATTAAGTTGTTAAGCATATTGAAATGCAATTGAAAATGTTTTACCGATGGCAACCCTCGTTTTCAACTGCAATGGCGTCACTTTCACAGATAAGTCGGAGCGAATCTCGCAGAAACGTGTTAAAGTACATTTTCGATGCCAGATACAAATAATAGCAATTGCGATTATAAAGACACCTAGATTGAGGTTGGATGCTATAAATTAAATCGGAAAATTTTCGGTGAATTTGAAAATATTTGTGGCAGTGTTTGCTTAAATTTTGGCTGTTCTTCGCAATGAGTTGACCATTTCTTCGACTCTAATGTTCATTTAAATTTTGGGTTATAAAATTGGAAAGAGAGTCTAAATATGCCCTCCTAATGTGGAAAAGGGATTCTTGGACGGAATGGAACTCAAAATATGCGGTTATTTAAAAAGAAGAGACATTTGATTGAGATAAAATAGACTTAGGAAACACCGGCAAAATACGTCTCATGTTCTGTTCGTTCTTTAAATTTGAAAATTGCCAATTTTCTTGTCGTATAAGAAACAGTTTCATTGATTTAAACCCCTGAAATTTCTGGAAAATGATGGTTCACAGCTCACTTGCAGCTCGTCAACATTCGCCACCATTTTCCGATCCCTCTAGATTGTTGATTGAGCACCGGAATGACAAGTTTATAGCAAACACTTTCTTCGCTCGCACGGTGGAGATAGAGACCCGTCACTTCAACTGCTAAAGAAGAAGTGTTTTCGTATTTAACTAACCGTAAGACACCAGTCAATTTAAGCGCATTAAATGGTTTAGCCATTGAATATATTTTTTTCATTAATTAAATTAATCGATTTGTAAAACCGAATAGTTTTAATGTACCTTTTTATGGTGCGTATAACTGTAATATAATTGAAATTCAATGAGAATTTGTTTTATCTCGAAAATTATTAATAAAATTAGCTAATATTACTCCTGTTTACAAAAGCGGATTAACGGAGGACCCAGGAAATTATAGACCCATATCATTAACTTCGCTGTCCGGAAAGGTAATGGAACATATTTTCATAAGCTCACTCATGGAATTTTTAGATAGAAATCAATTCCTCGACGCGAACCTTCTGGAATATGCGGCAAGTATATGGGATCCGGCGGATGAAACGTGTACTCGCGAACTCGAGAAAGTGTAGCGGTTCGTTTTTTAAGAAATGCTTCGATAAAAAAGCAAAAAATGTTCTCAGACGTAGGATGGGAATCCTTGAAAGAAAGGAGATTGGGCTGCGATTGCTAAATAAATTCAGGGAAACTACATTTTCGGAAGATACAATCGGTATCATGCAACCCCCCTGCTACCTCGGTTGATCCGATAATGACCTTAAGTTAAGAGAAATAGATGCTAGGACTAATCGTTTTAGAGATCCATTCTTTCCGCGAACGATACGTGACAATAACCGAATAAGGAAGTAGTTTAGATTCAAATTGTGTTTACACCCCCTGCCACACGCCGAAAGGCGGCTTGTGGGGTATTAATGTAGATGTAGATGTAGAATTATGAAAGTGAGAATTCGAGTACCCGGGTCTGTAATTATTTATTACTCGTGTAGTTGAAGGATTTCCTATTCACATTTTAATTCGTTTTATAGTGGAAGTTCCCGTCGGAATGCCGTGGGAACA
This sequence comes from Sympetrum striolatum, assembly GCA_947579665.1. NCBI lineage: Eukaryota > Metazoa > Arthropoda > Insecta > Odonata > Libellulidae > Sympetrum > Sympetrum striolatum. The sequence continues at coordinate 973,471 of OX388349.1, forward strand.
CATCAGGCAACCAAATCACAACCGAACTCTAGTCGACGAGGGCCTTTCTATTCAAATTGAGGGCCCCATCGAAGGGCCCTTTCCGATCAAGACCACTGAGTGTTACGAGCGAATCAGTTTGGATCAGAAGAGACCTTCGTAGAGATCTAAGACGAAATAAAGTTTTCATTTTCTCATAAACACAAGCATTTGTGGTTTATTATATTCAACAGAATAAGAAGTTATTAGAAAATTGGGTAAATCATAGAAAATATTTATGCGTTACCACATTTCATTCAAAATTGTAAAAGAGGTTCTTTGAACATTCTTGGCTTGCTCCAGGTTGTCAATTTCAAATTTTACAACGAATATTGACATTATTTTAGATTATAATCAAATGAATAATTAATTATATTCTAAAAATCCCAACGATTTTGAGCGATTTGATTGATACAATTTATATATATATTGACTATCTATGTATTGCTTGACCATGTACGACTGTATGAATGTATTATATGTAATGTCCAACCACTGCCACCAGATTTATAATCTACTTGTAGTGTTAATGCAATAATAATAATACTCACTGTATCGTATAATTAAAAACCTCGTGGTAGATCTCTATAAATTTTTACGAGTAGGTATGTGTATACATGAACTATGAATTACTTGTCTTCATGTTCTCAATACCGGTGCTTATCAACTCTCTTTCGTATATGATCAGAAGATAACGATGAAGAATGCGGAATTTGAGGTATAACCAATGTAGAAGTCAGAAGTTCTTTAGGGAAGTTGAGAATAGGAAATCCGATAGAATTGGAGGAAGCGGAAGAATGGCGAAATGTGCGTTGAAAACGGGAAGTAATGGAAGGAAATGGATGCAATGGAGAAAATGGATGTATTGGAGAAAATGGATGTATTGGAGAAAATGGATGTGAGGAAGGTGAGAATGAAAAGATAGAGAAGAATAGGGAAAGAAAGGAATGAGTGAAGGGTCTCTCAGGAAGGCAGGGATTTAAAATTTCACCTTTTTATTGAAACCCCTTTTGTGATAGACGAACAAAGAAAAAGGCACCCTTTTATATTTGCCGAGTGTTTTGAAGAGAGCATGTGATTTTGTAATGAGGACTCTCAATTGCAGTCCGTTTTTTAGAATCAAATTGGAATTCGGTTCAGGAGATGATTACGTAATGTACTTCGGCAATTATTTTTGCTTTTAATCACGATCTGTGCACTTCATTACGTCAAAACAATGGAAATCTAAAAAACAATGGAGTCTTGAGCTCACTTCACAGTTCTAATTATATTACATATACTAAGAAGGTGAACCTTTTTCAGTGTTTACCCATTTGTACTTTTTCCGAATATCCTTTGATCTTATGAATCAAGGTCTTACTGGGAAAATTTATTCCAAAGACTTGAAAACATTTCTTTGAAAGACTCCGATTTAATCTTCATCCAACGTTCACAGCACGGCAGGATAACTCTTTGCCGGTAAGTCCCAGCGTCTATAACTGATATACTTATTACATAACTACAGGTAGGCTGCTAGCGTGGCGGCAGTTTTTTATACCTACATACATATATACTAGTGATAAACGTAATTAACAAAAAAATTAATACTTGATAAACATACAATTCCCACAGAATGATTTCATACATATATTATATTTACATGACAGCTTAATAATGAATTAATGATAAAATTTGTATCTGTTTTACTGTTTTTTTCCGGGGTTCATGACTCGGCTACCGTAGCGGTCACGGGGTAGAACCCCACCGTACATCACCCTGTCAAGCAATCCCTTACTTTTCCAGAAGTCCCTAAATTACTACTACACATTACACAGCATTACAGAACAGTATATCACAACAAGATAAAGTCGCGCTTTTAAAACCAACTTATTCTAGATTTAACATTATCTTAAACAAAACTCCCAAAACCCCTTTCTTACACATTTTTATAATATTTTAAAACATCTAAGTTTAAAATGTTTAATTGTTTTAGGTAAGGGCTTTAAGGCCTCTTCAGGTAACATGTTCCCTTACTCCGCTATAATGTCTTTATTATTTCATGCCGTTTCACTTCTCAAATCATTTTATCTTCTTCGTGTATCGTTGGAATGAAATTATCGATACTAAATGAAGACTATCCCAACCACATGCACTGGCTTAACAGAATGTTTTGCATGTTTTTCTGCTTCAGAGAGCGGCAGCTCAGAATTCAACCTCCAGTTACTTATTAAAATGCATTGCGAAATATGTAACAAGTGAGAGTTACTGTAGAAACCTTCAGATGGAGATATTTAGCTACAGCTCGTGGTCTTGCCAAAAGCAAATAGCTTATTTTGTAAAATCATCCATTGTATTTGTCAATTGGATCCATCGTCGGAGACAGTGCTTTAGAATGATATCATACTTTGGACCCCGCCTGCATATTAGTATTTATCGACCATTTACTTTCTTATTTTTATTTTCTATTCGTGGCCCACTTTCGCTCTAAAATAGGTTTTACTTTTATCCTTCACGAATTGCTTCTTTCAAGTTTGGCTGCCTTGCCATTGGACACTATTTTAAAACGAAAACGAATTCCGCAGCTTCACTATTTTCTCCTCGAGAAACGAATGGCGCTGTGGTCGCTTTAGTTGGAGATTTGAGAGGATTTTGGCTCACAATCTCTCTTAAGCCTTTTTGCACCAAGAGTCCCTCTTAACACCCATAATACACTTTTTTAGATTCACCCTCTGTCCTATTGATTCGTTCTGTACCTTTGAGTACAAAATGCTTTACATTCAGTTGGCCATTGTAGTTTGGGAAGCCTCGAGTGACGTCAGGAATGTAGCAATGCGCGCTGCGGAGTAAATAGGAATTGTGGCAAACCGTTGTTGTCCCAGCAAGTTTAGGGAAGTTGTGGAAGTGGTTTAGCGGACGTTATTGCTAAAAGGAAGTGTACGCGATTGGGACACGAACTAAGGTCTTATTCGTTGGGATTTAATCTTCCGTTGCCTAGCTTTAAAGTTTTTGGAATTAGTCAGCCCATTACATCGCTTCTATATCCATATATTTATTTATTTTCCTGTGACTGGAAGGAGCCCTCAAAAAGCAGATGGATCCGCCCCATCATATACTCATAATCCACTGAATCCATATTCTAGAATTGTTAGCTAGTAGTTTGTAAAGTACTTGATACGGAGTACATTAACGTAATAATAATTCAGCAAAAGATTTTTATAAGAAATATTTACGCAGTGAAATATGTGTGACAATCTTTTGAAGCAAAAATTATTTGTAAAATACTGATACTTGCAGAGAATCTATTCCAATTAATATTCTGATCCCGTATTAAGGTCTTTGTTAAAGGCGAGATTGAGACTGTAAAGTCTTTTCTTCCATCTAACCCTTCGTCAATGGTATTATATAAATAAAAGATTGTGTATATGTGAATGGAAATAGAGAGGAAAACTTTAGAAGGAGTGGAAGTAAAAATAAACCTTAGATGCTATCTTAGGAAAAAATATCCACAGCAGGAAAACAGCCACAGAGATGGGGGGTGTGAAAAAAACCTACTGATAGTGCAAGCTAAAAGATGTTAAAGAAAGCTGTGTTTAACATGGAGATTTCAAAAGCAATTTAGTACTATAACTAAATTGCAAATTAATAATAAAATAAAATCAGAAACAGGAAAAACTACAATAGTAAACCATGAGGAAACAATTAATAAGATAAAACATTCAGACGAAATTAAAAAAATAATAATAAAATAAAATAAAAAGTAAATAAAATAGAACATTCAAATAATAAAAATTGTTTCGAAAATGACACTTACTAACATGATATATGAAAAATTTAACTTCGGCTACCATTTCGAAAAGTTGCAATTACTAACGATCGTTTCTAAGTTTCTTTTTATTGAAGGATGGTCTTTAGCGTGTTGTCACTACTTTTCAGAACGCAATAAGTTTGTCCGCCTGCGGCTTGCCATTCGGTAAAGAGGAAACGAAATTTCGGTGGTAATTGTCATTATCGCTGTGCCTCCATCGCTCTTTATATTTCGAAATGTCCCTTTTAGCTGCAGAGGCATCCAAATATGTCGAAATCGTCTGTCAATAAACCTGAATTCCACATTTACTAACGCGCGAACTCGCAAGAATATTTTGAACAAATACGACCTACGTTTAATATATAACCTTTCGTTAGGTCTGCGTGCTCTACATTTCCCTTTTTCCCCTTTTTAATTTCAACATCGGACCGGAAAAGTCTTCCGGCATTTTGTTACGCAAAAGTGACAAAAATTTGGCATTTGGAAAACATGACAATTCGAAAGAAAAATAAGAATTTAGAATAATTTTCCCTTTTCTGCGTCCAATTAAAATTCTTTTGAAAAAACAATGATTGCCATCCCTTCCCGTACACTGTGTAAAGTAAAATTAGTAAAGAAATATCTGTGGAAATTACAAGGTTCCTCTTAGTTCTGCCACCTGTCCACAAGAATCTGTTTGAACTCGTTAAATTTACTGAAGAAAATTATCTTTTTCAGTTTACTCTATGCCCTCATCTTTCCTGAATCACTGTTTAGGAATTCCCATTCGATGCTAATTCTTTACTTTTCTCCAATTGTAATTGCAGCCTCACTTTCAGCAAAAAAACTCCAAATAGAAGATCCAAAGCAAGTGTAGAAACGCTTTTGGTTGGAATGTGTAATATCCAATCTATGTATCGTATAGATTTTCTCCCTTATAAGTAGCAGGAAGCTGGACATAATAAGCCATTTATCGCTGTAAAAGGTTTCATGACACTTTTGCTTTCGAATGCATTCCCCTGAAATACGCCACTAAGCGGGTCCTAACATCTAAATATTGACATGCACTCTAGCGTTTAGAAACTAAACCGCTGTTTTTCGATTACTTCGTGTGTGCGTTCATTTCAAATATTGTCATCCCACCCTGAGTATCTTATTGTAATAATCGCATCTGCATTTTTATGATCGTGGTCCGTTTGAAAATTCAGGATCTTTTGATGAGTCTTTCATGAAATATATAGATTTGTTCATTTGCTTTTGACTGAAATAAGTACGTACCTGTCAGCAGGTTAGGGAACGATTCATGGATTTAAGTCACGTTATTATTACCAACATCTCGGAATTTTTAAACACCCAAAATCACTCAGTATCCCGTTCACTCCAAGTAGAACTAACTTCTTTCTCAGAATTGTAAAAGCCAGAGTTCCTTCCGTCAAGCCTCTAAAAATTCTATCTTACCTTCACTATCCTTAGAATCTCTTTCTTTCACTAGATCAAAACATGATTTATCCTTCTTACATTCACCGCTGTACTCCCTTTATGACTGTCCTCCCTTAACTTATCAATTATCGTGTTACAAACAGCCCGTTTGACATCATTACTTCACTATACTACTCCTAGACTTAAATCTACCTTTATGTTTGTTTTCTTTTTCTTTATATTTTATGTCACTTTTTAAGTATTTATGTTTATTACTTTACTATATGTATATTTTTATACTTCACTTTAAATTGGCATTGTTATGCTGTGTGTGAGATTTGAATAAATAAATAAATAAACAGAGGCCAACTCCCCTTTCAGGCTCCGTCCGATGGCTCTCTCGATATCACCTCAATATCAGGATTCTTCCATTTGAGGCGCATTTAAATCTTATTTTCCGTTGAGATGCGTGCAAGAGCGCTTCCGTTGGTTTGCGTATTTCCTCTTCAGATAACAGACGCTTTGCAACGCTTCCCTTTTCAATAAGCGCGAAGATGTCAACACATTCGAGGTTTTTAAAAGGCGATTCCATTTTGAGCCGTCCAACTACTAAACTCACCTGCCAAAATATATTTCCTCGGGAGATAATATTATAAACAAATATCTATAAAAAGTGAGATTGAGTACAGAGGCTCGGGGTGTGAGATTGAAGCATTTTCTCAAATCGGAATGAATAAATATGATCAAGTGAATTAGGTAAGCCGCCATGCGGACGAAACCGCCGAGTCCTTAATAGTCCCGAATAGCTTGAGAGAATGTTCCGGCAAGATAGCTCAACGGACAGAGCACCTGACGGCAATTGGGAGACCCGGGTTCGATTCCTGGACCCGTCGGACTTTTTTCAAGTCTATTCTTTCTTGGGAAATAAATATGAGCCTTTGCTTCGATAGTAACCTAAAAATGAAGAATTGTGACCGTTTTCAAATTCGATTCTCAATGATTAACTTATTTATGTTACCCAATGATTCAAAACTTTCATAACTTATTTTTCCAGGTGAAGAGCAATTTTGAAAGAGCAACATGGTAATGGATGAATCCCAAATCCATAACGTAGGAATACCCGACCTACCATTACTTCAAGTATAAGTGCATTGTAAATAAATCCAAGCTTTCAGTCAGTAAGGAAAAAAGGAATTAGAACTAAGATATGTGAGAGAAGGTTTACGCGAAAACCATGTGGTAAATGTGTCAGAGTCAAAAATACATAAGAAAATTAATTATACAAAAACACAATTGAAGAAAAAAGTGTCTTGAAAAGACCTAACGGACCTCGTCTAGACACCTGCAAACTGAATAAATTTTCTTCAACGAAAATTATTTACAAATCCAGCCATATACCACTTATGTCAACGTTGAGTTTAGATCAAACAAGACTCAGGTGCATTCGATACCAAATGCTCCGTTTCATTAATACGGAGCAAATGTTTATGATTTATTCAAGGGCGGGGTCAGCTGAGTTTCTCCTTATGCTGAGAAAATGCTCAACTATTTTTATTAATATGAAATGGAACATTTGCTCCTAATGCCTCGATTCTGAGCTTATACTCCACTTTATTTTTATGACCCAAAGTCGTGCATACTTCGATAAAAGGTTGATAAACAAATTGTCTTTGGATTTACAACATAAGGGGAAACCTTAAAGGCCGCAATTGTAGTACTTCCTGACAAAAACGGCTTCGGAGTACATTCGGATGTGTAAAATACACGTAGGGTTTCTCAAGGTAGTCCTCGACAGCTGTTTCTTGTCGCGCGCAGTGCAAATCGGCCCACCACCTGCCACCACCTGAAACCTCGGCGGCGCCGAATTCCCCACAGCCTACACCTGTCCTACCCCACGGCCACTGTTTCCTCGGAGATGCTTCGACCCTCCAAGAAAATCATCCCTAGAACCTAAAATACTTGAAACGAATTCGTATCACAAACAGAATTCTCTACTTCGAACTTACTTTTCTTCTACATTTCCCCTCCTTTGTCTCATCAAGCTGTGGGGTCTTTCTATTTATTGTTTCTATATATGTATTGAATATAAACTAAAATTAATAGTCGTCATCATTCTTTATCATTACGGCTTATAGAAGTTATGCCATGTAATACATGTGTTGACAGGTTGTTCCATTCTGTCGGCCCTGTTATACTAGCAGTATATTAATTATAATCAATTATATACTTTATAAATTGTAATATAAAAAAAATTATAAGCAATTATATATTATATCGACCCTGTTATACGAGCAATCAAAATATTTTTTCTATTACCTCTTCCTAACAAAAAATATGACTTTTTTTAATTTGGAGAATTGATTGACACGTTTCCAAAGAAAAATTTCTAATTCCTGCTAAACATTTAGTAAAACTTAGTTAGTTAGTTAACCTAGTAAAACGGAAGCTTCTCCTCTCGAAAAAAGTTAGTGAAATCTTTCAGCGATTTCAGCGAAATCAGGTGCAAGAGTGTTTGTTGTCGTTTATAAATAATAAAGAGTCGTAAATACACCTTAAGCTGTCAAATATTAAACCAGGTCGAAGTACGTTTCGCTGCCTTTGCAGCATCTTCAAAAGACCAGCTGTGACTGACTCAGTGGATGCAGCGAAACGTACGTCGACCTGGTTTAATATTTGACATCTTAAGGTGTATTTACGACTCTTTATTATAACATTTGCTGTCAGTGGTGAGTCTCCATTGTTGTTTATAAAATTCGAATTAGCTCTAGGTCTCCTGCATTGTCTCCAAGCTTCGAATAGAGGCAGCACAAACTGACCTGAAGACTGTCCTATTTATTCAATTAATTATTCACTTCTTCAGCGACGTATTATGTTTTTACGTTTGAAGCGATGCAACGATCGGATTATAGCAATGATTCATTTTATGCAGTAGTTGGGAGTGCTAGAAAAGGGAAGCAAATAGAAATGTGTTGAAATGGCATCAGTGAGTGTGCGGAACGTGCCGATGAGTTCTTTTGGCGGGAAACGGCACGTGCTTCCGACCAAAAACGGCGATCCTTCCAGGAAGAGGAGCTCTCAGCAGGGAACGGCGTGTGCCTGGGACGCGTGGCGCCTGCCCAGGGCGGGAAAACCCTTTCCAGGCCCCCGTTTCATCCCACATATGATTTATCGTCGGCTCTGCTTTTTTGAGGGAACGAACAGAATTCGGTTTTTTGGAGGGAACTGAGGATCCAATTTCAATGGATTTTTTTAATGCAGCGTATTCCAAGTATTACGAAAGGGACTTCTTGGAGAATCCTAATTGATTTATGTTAGTGGTGTAAGCACTACTTTTTATGCATTTTCCGGATGTTAAAAGCAGTATTTTCCGGCATCAATATGTTTTTAACGCACTATTTAATATAACGCTCGTTGTCAACCAAGTATCGCTGCAGCTCTTCTTAACATCCTGTCTGCCACCAATAACTTCGTTTAATCGCAATCCATCGCTTGTAATTGGACCCAATTCTATGGCTCATTCATTTCTTCTGTCTTCGGGAGACCAATATGACCCAGTCGATTGGATTTCCTCCTCTTTTGAATCAATGTTCTCTCCGAAGGCCATTGGTCTCTGATTGTACTAATTCTCCTCCACATCTCCGATATTTGTGATGTTCATTCTCTACAGATTTCAATGACTTATCTGCCTCACAGAGGACAACTTCCGTAAGCATTTTTCAATGAGCGGTTCCAGAATGATCAAGGTTTCATTATTTGATCAGCTATGGTTTATTTTGGTTTAACGCAATTATAATTGATTTTCCTCTCTTGCATTCTTCCATTACTTACTCGTGATATTTAAGTGGAAGAATTGTTACTCGTTAACACGTATTTCTTCTTAATTTGTAGAAGAATATAATCAATTGTGGTAGCTGTCACTTTGTGGAACTCCCAGTTCCCATGGAAGTCCCAGTTCCTCATAAAAAATTTCATATTGAACTGAGATTTATTTATTTCCTCTCCTTCCCTTTAGAAGAATATTTTAGAATAATAAGAATACGATGGAGAAGAACAATTTGTACTTTTTCCACAGTATTTATTAAAAACAATAAGTGGAAACAAAACACGACTTGTTTCAGAGATTGATCTCCATCATCAAGTGACCAAGCAAAAACGTAAAGCATTATATATACAAATAAGACTGGTGGGAAAATAATGCTTACTATAGGAATATTATGCTTTACGTTTTTGCTAGGTCACGTGATGACGGAGACCAATCTCTTAAACTAGTCGTGCTGTGTTTCCTTTTATTGTTTTTGATACAATACTGTGGAAAAAGTAAAAATTGTTCTTCTTCATGATGACGTATTTCCACAAGACATCGCCAGAGACTGTGAATTTTATTTAATATAAAAAGAATACATATCTTCCATTTCTCCTTCGTTTGGCGATAAACGTTTTTTCGCCGAAAGGACTTCTCTCTCCTTTCCATCGATTCGCCTTTTTATTCCTCGACAATATCTTTCGTTTTACGAATTCAGATCGGGTATTTACGTTTTACGGATTCATCGCTCGTCCAACTCGCGTTGCATTTCGGTGATTCGCGATCGGACATTTGGCACTCATTCGACCGCTTTGAACCTCCGCTTCTGCCATTTTAATCCCGTATTCTGCAAACAGTTGTCCTCGACTCCAAATCGCCCATTCATTCGGTGGATCAAATGAGAACCCATTCAGAGAAAGCATTACGACACCATCGAGAAAAGTAACTATTCAAAAGTAGATCATTCGATTGGAGATTAATTTATTCAATGCATGAAATCAGTTAGAAAATTTCGATTTTAATCTCTCGTGAGTTTAAAAACGTGTGAGGGGAGCGAAATGATTTGCATCTGAAGCGACGTCCGTTGGAAGTGTGCGCATCGTCACCGATGGTTATTCGTTGCTAAAATATGCTTCGGTTGTTATGGTTGCAGTAGCCACTCTCAAGTCCAAATTGTAATAATCCTCCTCCCGATGTTGTTGTCCTTTCAGCTGATATTTTCTATACTTTCAACTATTTATTTTGTGATTGCTACTCCTAGGCTCTTTTTACTTTCTCCCTATACGTAGTATAGAGAAAGTATTGTATTCGCAAAAACATTCGACCTCCAGATTTCGACGGAAATAGATGTTTTGGGGCCCATACAGTTCGTTTTCGCTATTTTCCCGAACATGTCTGTCTGTCTGTCTGTAGCAAAAAAGTTTGTGGGCGCTCTATCTTAAAGCGTGATTATTCGATCATTTCCAAAATTCATATTTAGTATTTTCCTAACAATGCCAAGAGTTGATTAGCTTTTGGTGAATATTGCTTAAACGGAAGTTGCGGTTTATCCAGAACAAAATTTCGTTTCTTAAATATCTCTGTCAGAATCCAATGTAGGTATATACAATTATATACAAAAGTTGTAGTTAATGTACTTTACTACTACTTTTGTATGAAACATTTCTTCGTAACACTGATTGTTTTGGAGTTATTTATATATTACCGACATAGAGGCATTTGTTTTCAATAAATACACAGAAAGTCATGTTGGCCATATCAGATTATTTCAAGTAGAATTCTCGTTGCTCTTACACTTGGTATTGAATGATAATAATAATAATAAAACGCCTTTATTCGGGCGAGATTGAGACTAAAAGACTCCTCTTCCATCCAACCCATGGTCATAAAATACATAAATAATTAATTTAAAGAGAAAGTATGAAAAATATATGAGAAGAATTGTGGATGTAAAAAACCTAAGAAATTCTTAGGAAAAAAATATATCCATTGCAGAAAAACACCCACTGAGAAGGGGGGTGTGAAAATCCTGCGCAAACCTACCGATAGTCATAACTAAAAAGATGGTAAGAAACATGATTATATTTTATAAATACACTATCAATAAGTACATATATGGGATACATCAATAAACATAGTCATGTTGACATTTAAATAAATATCAACCATTTACATGAGAACATGAAATAATAAGGGTATGCATATTTTAAAACATAAATACCATTAATCCAGTACATAGTCAATATTACATAAAACGTAGATATTAACACAAAATATGAATCAGTCTGCAGGTAATTTTCCCAGATTCAGAGAGAATGTATACTCCTCCGCAACCCCCTAATAACATTTTTCATTTAGAAATAATGTTACGAGAAGTATTTCAACTCGGAGAGTGAGATCAAGTTTGTGGTGAATAAAAAACCGCATTGTCACGGAAAAGTCAATGTTTCAAAACTAAATCAAAATAATGGATTAAACCAATTTTTAGCCAACGGATTTGGACATAAAATCGAGATAAAAATACGGCTACGATTACCATTCGATAATTAATCAACATATTATCCTTAGCGAATGAGTTTGCCATGTAATCCTTTTCGATCAACGTCATGCGAGATCCACGGTTAACTGTAGTTTATTATGAATCAATATTTCTGTTTTATCACGTATTTATGCTAATTACGACGAAAATGATAAGATGAATAGGTCATGGTTTTATGTATTTGGAAGAATTTTATGCTTTTAATTTGATTTGCGATAAAGACTGTGAGATTCCCTTGGAGTTTTTACACCCTCCCTCTATCTTATGAACGCATTCCCCTTGTCCCTGCTATTCTGATAAACAGCTGATTTCTACTTTCGTTGGAATGAGGAAATTTTCAGTGTTCCTGTTATCATATTTACTCCATGTCATCGATTTTAATAATTACAAAACCAATTTTGATAAACTTTTATTATTAGTGTGTTTTCTTACATCTTTATCATTACACATTATGAGATCATTACTCTCTTTGGAAAAACCTGACTTTCAGCTTGAATGTTATTTTCATGGATTACTCGATTATTATCCTTCGTCGAATAACCTTGCAGAAACGTGTAATCATTTTTCCCATTATGAATAAATTAAAATAAAATTAGAATATCCACGTATATGAGGGAGAGTTTAAAGTTTCTGAGACGCATATAACTCAAAATCACTTTATTCGGAGGAGTGTAGTGTTCCATTTGATATTTCGTCCGGATTCTGCACAATGCGCCTCTCGGAGTGACGCGAATCCTAAACGCCAGACTTTTTCCATATAAAGTGCAAGAAGAATTCCAATAACGATTTTTATTCGATGCATATCAACGGGAGATTTCCCTCAGGGTTTCTCTTGGCGTATTCTTCGTTGAAAGCGGCTGATAAATAGCCTTTGGCAAGAATATGCGGTAGTGTATGTTACTCGTAGACTTCTTAGTAAACGGAGACCTTTCTATGCCAACAAGAGAAGATGCTCAAGGGAAAGAAGAGATGTTCTTTCATTCGAAATTAAAATTTGAAAATTTTCTTAACTTTCTGAAATCATTCTTGCAGTACACGTCGAGGCTTTGGAGACGAAAACCTGAACTTTGCGCTAATCAAACGCACATTTTTGTTACGTGATTCCGTTCAGTGTTTCGAGTAGAAGAAAGATTAATCGAAATAATCATTTATACTAAGTCCCGATCCAGAATTTCTTCTGGTGTGAAAATAACAGCGGATTCCATTCCTAATTTGAAATTGGGGAGCCGATTGCTCAATTTTATCGTTCACATCTTAACAAAAATCAATGGACAGATATGAATTAACTCTTCAAATGCGTACATGCGTACATGTCATAATATGTTTCGAAACAAAATCATCCTCATCATGTATAATTGTGATAACTGTGAATTAAACTTGCAGGTATTATTATATTTTCTTATTATAATTAGTTAAATTTTTATTCCCATTCTTTTTACGTCACTTACTTTATATGCTTATATATCTGCATTCTGTAAAATAATATTGTTTGCATTATATACTAAATTGCTTTGTAACAATTTTATATTTGTCAATGGCTTCTTACAACTATATTATGTTACTTCTTTATACTTATCTGTATTTTGCTTTTTTTCAATGTTTACATGTATATCTTAGGAATCTTAAACTGTAAATGGGTTATAAACCCGTTATAAACATTATTATTATTATTATAAGTATTCATTCGCGTTGACTGCAAGTACTCGCAGTGCGTCGAGTGAATTCGTTCAAACCGCGTTTACACATTTATTGCCGTGCAATATTCCCTTTCATGAACTTCTCGTGAGAAACTCTCCGTTTTATTTACCTCTCGGCACTTCATGAAGGCTCTAAAACCTCCAATGCCAAACTTTAGCGCCCTCTGCATTCCTCCCCTTTCATTGCGAAGGTGGCGCGCAATCAGTGGCGTCCATTGAGGAAAGGGCCTTTCCCGCCTTTTTTGGGGAAAGCGAGACATGTGCTGGGCATAAAGAGGCTCTCTGACAGGTGCGTCAGGAATTACTGCCTCGGGAAGAAAGAGCCCAAAATGACCCAACCCAACTCCACTACCTGTGTGTGTTTCTTCCTTGCGCAAAACACCCCGTCCTCCGCTGTACCTGCGTCCAGATGTTGCATCCCTCCTCATATATTTCCACAGACGTGTGCCTTCGCGGGAATTCGTTCCGTCCACCTGCGCTTGAGGAACGGATAATCCAACCCAGATACACCCGGAGATAGTGATTTTTTCAAATGAAAGGAAACTTAGGCGATCCAACACCAGTGCGCGAGGGTAAACATTGCGCTTCTTGAAATCGATCATGATTCGATGAATCGATGATGACCCCTTCCCTTTCGGTGCGTTCCCGCTACGTAGGTTTTTTCTTTGTCGACCTTCAGTTTCAAAGATTTTTCCCCACATTCTACTCTTTCTTTTTAATTTAAAACTGCACATATCCTATCGTCATACGATTCTTGCCAATAAACGAACTATCTATCATAAACGAATGGAGATAGGCTAATCGAAAAACTAGAAGGAAAAGTGACCAATGGGAAGCTAGAAATGCATTTTCTTGAGAAATATCAAAACATTGTGATTTCGAGTGTAAAGAGTTGATTATACAGTGATGCGAACCAGATTTTAAAGCGAATGTAAACTTGCAAAACACGAGGAGGATTAAAATAATCGATTGACGTAGGAAACGAAATATTAAAATCGGAAAATGGACGGAGATTAAGTTTGTCGTCAGCTAAAAAGTCTTAGAAAATTCGAATCAGAAAGAGGGTGGAGTAGAAATCAATTACAAAGGAAACAAATGGTTTGAGAAGTAACGCAAATGATCATGTAAAGTCCGCTAAATGTTCATAGAGTTAAAATAGGCGACAATGTAAATAATTCAATAAACAAACCTAAAAACCTTTCCTAGGAGACACAGTCAAACTCTTTTAAATGGTTAACAAACTATCACAAGGCCGAAATGTAAAAACCGCAAAGGAGCCGGTGTAGGAGTCGGGGAGCACTTAACGGGCAGGAGTCACTGTACCGTGAGTCCCACCGGAAGGAGGCGTTCACTTGACAAGTAATAAAAATAATAATAATAAATGGACTTTATTCGGGCGAGATTGAGACTAGAAAGTCTCTTCTTACACCTAACCCATCGTCATATGCGAAACAGAAAGAAAGAGATAGTTTGCAAAAGTACACGAAAAAAACTAGTATGTGGATTAAAAAAAACCTAAGCTGAGGGCTCAGGAAAACATTCCACTGCAGGAAAACACTCACAAGAGGGGGAGAGTGAAAAACCTGCGAAACCTACAATAGAAAATTATATTTTTGTTGAAGGAGAAAGAAAAGGGTTATGATAGACAGGCAGTGAAAATATAAAAATTGTACAAAATGAAAGGGGAAAAAACATAACTGCACTACAAACAATCAGATAAAGTAAATCAACTTCACTACACTGACATTAACTATAGATGAATTAAATTAAAAGTTGAACAAGTGGGCTTGGCCCCAGCGGGGTACACTGTACTCAGGCGGATATCACTTAACGCACAGTTTTTTCGCATTTTTGCAGTTTTTGCGTTATAATTTGAGGGAACTTGTTTCTAATTATCAGAAATTAGTTTTATAGTCGATTTGGCGTGGTCGATAATCCTAAAGTATAAATTTTCTTGACTACACTTTAAAAAATTTTCGATTTAAAATTCTGAGGCTTTTTCCTAAAAGTGAAAGAATTCTTCTCCGTTTTCTATCTAGTGAACATTTTCTTTATAATCATCTCGTATTTATATGCGGCATATATGCGATATGAGGTTCTTAGTTCTAGTTTTGATCGGAAAAAGTTTTGGTTTATAGAAGACTGGAAATATGGGACATTCATCAGCGTTTTTATAAATAAACCTTAAAACATATTACAAGGTGAAAGATGTCATTAGGGCTTGTCGATGTGTAGGTCTATTCTTCATTTTGAATTGGTTAAACAAATTGTATCTGTATTTAAAGGGCTCTTAAAATCCAAAGAAATTTGAGGTCTCATCGACCTAATGGAACTAATTAAGGGATCTTAATGACGTTACAACTAAGGGTTGATTATCATGTTTAGTCTATTATAAATGTTTAGATAGAAGTAGAGATTATATAAGCTTATCTGTCTGGTTTAGTTTAACTTGCTGAGTTTATTCCACCTTTCTTTCCTCAGGTATTACAATGTGTGTATTTACTACATTGTTCTTTAAAACTTTCTCATACTTACATATAACATATAGTCTTAAATATTCATGCTATTCGGTTGTTATCTCTTGGTAATTTTAAAATATACTTGTTGGATACCCACCCAGGTTAAGTGCACCTCACGCAGTGCGCGGGGAGCAATGTACAGTGGCCGCCACCTAGGCGACGTTCACTGTACAATGTACGCCGCCTTAGGTGTGACCTACTGTACAGTGGACCCCGCGCGTTAAGTGCTTCTCGACTCCTATGCCGGCAAAGAGGTCCAGCTAAACTGACCGCTACTAAAGTTAAGATGATTCAGCAATCAACGGAATGGCTAAACAAGGAAAATATTCCATCTAAAGAAGATGCTAAAGATGTCATTGATCCGGAAACTGAGCTCTTCCAAAAATCGGAAGGAGGGCTGAATAAATTGCAACGCATCCGTTGGTTATTTTCACCACTTTCCTCTTCAGTTCCGAAGCAATCTAAACACTGCATCTGTCGCTTCTCTTTTAGAGATCTCTACACCTTCTGCCGAATGGGATTCGCCTGCCATATGCGAATGGCCACTTGTGGAGCCGTCATATGTTTAACGGATGGAATGGGAAGGACAAAATGGCGGCGGAAATATCGAGACATTGGAAGTGAAGTTTACGCGAATGTGATTTCAATCATTTTCGATTCCTTTCGATCGATTTCATATGCATTAGTAAACAGGTAATTTTATTGACAAAGAGCGTATAAAAGCGTGTTTTCTTAATATTGCAATTATTTTATTATCAACGTTGTACGTTACAATTTGAATTTCTGGTCGTTTGGAAACCTCGGAGGTGCGAACAACATATTAATTGAGATATTGCCTGGCATTCGCCCAAAGACGGGATGGAAACCCCTCCAAAAACATCCCTCACCTTGAGTATGCATGTAGTGTATGGGCCGAAAAATGTCATATTCGGGATTTAGAAAAAGTACAACGAAAGGCGAAACGATTTGTAAAGAATTGATACGATAAAACAGCGAGTGTCATTCAGATGCTACAGGACGCGGGATGGGAATCATTAGAAGAGAGAAGACAAATTCAAAGGATACATTTATTAAATAAGTTCAGAGAAATTACGTTCTGAGATGATGTAACCGATATTATGTGACCCCCCTGTTATATGGGCCGTTCTGATACTGCCAGAAAGATTAGGGAAATAGATGCTAGAACGAATCGTTTCAAAAATTCATTTTTTCCGCGAAGTATACGCGAAAGCAACCGTTTAGGAAAATAGAGTCAAGGTGCTTGCACCCCCTGCCACACGCCGAAAGGTGGCTTGCAGGGTTCTTACTTAGACAGTAGGTAATGAACTACACTTTACATAAATAAATATATACAAAATAGCAGTTAAGCGCAATTCTTCACAAAATAAATTATGTATAATAATAAAAATTCAAGTAAAATAATCTAGGATGCATACATAATGCATATAGTCAAGTAGAATGTTTCCTTGTGTCCGCATTTGACGGTGTACACGATAGCAGGTTCTGATTCCTTATATATTTACGGACACACGTGCGCGTCCAAGGAGTCTATCTTTCCTCTTTCGACGACAGCTCTTTCGATGAATGCGCCCAAAGCTCACAAAGGCATCGCTCCACTGACTACGGAATTCCTCTCTTTTGGGTGTCTGACTGTTTGCCGTCGATTCGCTTTCTTTCGCCACTTTCAGAATGTCCATCGGAGTGTAGGGATATATTTTAAAAGGGAAATACATCGCACTTGGGTTGTTAATGGTGTTCCGAATTCGGGGTCACAAGTGTCTGTTGCCACTGGAATCGGATTTATTTGACGACGAAACTGATGTTTGCCACTGACTGCAGTTTCACTCACTGTTGTTTCCACGCTTGTGTTCATTCGTGCGTTGATCATGCAGACGATTGCATTATTTTCATTTCGGAGAAGAAATTAGAAAATAAATTTGTTTTACAAAATGCTTGCTTTGAGAGGAATACACTGCTGAAATTTACGTATTTTTTGGTAAGAGATAAAATTTAATCTTTCGATGATTTTTTAAAAATCCAGGTGCTAGACTAGTGATCGCCCAGTGGTCGAAATTCGACCGTAATTCATTGAATTTTTAAGTCTGTACGTTATTGAGGTTCTTTTGTCAAAGAGTATACCTATGTAATCATTGCTTATAATTTATTTCATTATTTTTCTATTACGTCAGCTGTGAGCGTGTACAAATACGTCATTAGGGTGTGTTGTTTGTCTTAATTCCCTTCGATACCTACGAAATTTAAAATTTTAATCTTAGAAAAATAAATAAAACACAATCACAGCTTGTAGCTTTATTTATTTTTCGATAAAATTCATTGTCATTTTTAATTTTTAAAAATTGATTTATATAAATTATATCCCTGTTATTTATTAATCAGTTAGCGACTGTTGGCATCTCGGTTAATTGCCCTCTTTTCGTAATTTCCGACATGAGTCCCTACCGTTTATTTGGTTTGGAGATAAAATCCCCTTCTAATGTGAAAACGCATAAGCTCGGATTCGCCTTGGTCGCCATGGGGACTGGTTTGTTTACTACGAAGACATTTCACAACATTTTCGTTCATTTTGCTAGAAATAGATACTCGTCACTTGAGGAAAAAATAATATGCTCTTGACATTGAGGACGTTTATCAATGAGTGTTGTTTTTTTATCGTTGCGATTCAAATACGTTATGTTGTTGAATCATTAAATTCTCAAATGAATCAGAGCTTCCGCGTATGAACAAATGTGACACAGTTTATTTCTCCCGTCATCATTTTCTTTTGAAATATTTAGGGGATTTGAAAGTGAATATATTTATAAAGTCGACATCAGTGGGGGAATAGGCCGACCAGTAGCAGTGAAATTGAATTGAATCAATTCCGAGTGATTTCAATTCTGAACAACTTTGATGGTACAGATAAAAGTCTTAACTGAATGTATTCACTTCGCATGGAAAATCACAAATTTGAAACTGCAAAGGATTGATAGAACTATCAAAAACTGTATTTCCTGCGAAGAACTTTTACAATGGGTTCGTATTCTGTAAGATTTGGATACCGAAGTTAAATTTTAACCAGTTTAAATCGTGTCACTCCATGTATTTCGGAAATAGTTTTATCCGAGTTTAAAGTAAAACAAAAACAGGAAATATGTTATAACTGGATATTTTTTTGTATAATTGATATAATTTGATTAATTTTTTCTTTCGTATTTCCAGTTAGTTTGTTAGCTTGACCCTTTATTGGCGAGGTTAGGCCCAAGTGGGCCTCTCCTCCACCTAACCTCGTATGTCGACAGAATATGAACAAGTATAAATCAAATTAAAACAAAAAGACTGCGTAAAGTGTGGGGAAAAATCTTTGCAACTGAAGGTTGCGGGAAAACGTTGCGGGAAAACACCCACAGAGAAAGGGGGTGAAAAAAACCCGCGAAAACACAGTAAAAATAACAATGAAGTATATACAATAATAATAATAATAATAGACAATTCCAGTTGATAATTTATAACGGTGGAAATGAAGAAGAGTAGTGCTTCGAGAGAATTAGAAGTTTCATAAGAAAGTCCAACACCACAACTCGCAGTCCATTTGTCATTTGTATCGGCAACGCGTTTATCTGCGACGATCTTTCGCACGTATTTCTAGAAAGCGTGCTGAGATAGTCCGATATGACCTCTATTCATCCGTCTCTCATTCTTCTCCTTTGTCCACGGCTTCTCCTTCGTTCCCTTTCGCATCTTTATGGAGGTCCAAAGAATCGTAGGCAAACACATTTTTTATGGCCGACTGTGATGTGGAATAGGTATTTTGGAAAGGTTCGGAAAATGGTAGCGGAGGTCGAGTTTCATTTCTCAAAAGTAGCGAATGGTTTTCTTAAATCCCTCGTATCCTCGATTTCTTACAAATCAGGAATTCTGTCTCTAAAGATTTCGAAATACTTTTTGAGTTGCCATTTCTAGCAGACAGATGCTCAAATAGAAAAAAATAGTGACATATATTAGAGTTTTATTTAAGTGCTTCGACAGCTGAGGTGCACATATAGGCTTCCATCGGAAGTCGAACCCGGGACCGCTTTCGTCAAAGTCAAACGCACTCTTCAGAGCCCTAGGAAGAAAAGGTTCCCATAAGTGCATACGAATTAAGTGGATGTGGTCAGGTTTCCTTTTTACTTCTATTTCCTTTACGATTATGTATATTTCCACAATCTAAGCTTTAATCATTTAGCCATTATGCAAGTCTGTCTGAGAGAGAGTACTTGATTCCCTCGCGCTTGGTTTTAACTACATATTTAAAGCGTTATAGTATTTACTAGTACTATCTATCAATATTATCAAATATTTGTCCTATAAATATTTGAATAATAATTTAAAGTGTATGTAGGGATAATTTGAATTTATAGTTCCACCTAATACTTGTAGAAAGCTTTGCCAACTCGAAGATTTTATAATTATATATAATTTACCCCGTCAATGCATCGTTGAAATATATTTTTCATGCGCTGCTCTTGCCTCTTAGCATTTTATCTCCGTAAATTACGATAACATAACAATCGATCCCTATTTATAAAATGCAGGAGAATTGATAAATGGTTATTAATGAGAATTCTTGTTTCAATGTAGCATTAAAACAAGAACATTCAACCTCATTCCAATTTGAAAAGATACCAAGTGATTCTAGCGTTTAAAAGCACTTATACTTGTAAGTACAATACAATTATATCTTGCAAGACGCCTGTTGGCGACGAGATCAAAATTATCTCTTTATCTTATTTTATTCAAATTTTATCTTATTTCCCCTTTCTTAGCAGGAAATAACTCCAATTCCATTCACTCTTCCGAACTTAGTTTTTCTTCTGCGAAAGTCCCAATTTCTCCTGTTTCGGCATTTCGCATTCCTTTCTCTTTTGTCGTTCGTTGCAACCCAAACGTAACCGAAGCATTCATTCCGAAGCCACCTGCGGACACAATGTTGAGGAATTCGCCACTCATTCATGGATACGCTCTCTTTTGAGGGCAAAGGACACAAAGGATGACTCCGAAGGCTGTCCGCATTGTCTTCATTAGACGGTCAACGGTTTCGCGAAGCCGAATTCAAATTTCGAAAGCCATTGACAAGCTTTAGCAGCGAAGTTTTTATGTAGCGGAAATTGGATTAACCGTATATTTCCGCACATGAGACGGGGTATAAATTTTCGTCTAAGTTATATTGTTTTAGTATGCGTCTTTCCTAATAGACGATCCTATTATTATTATATGAGCACTACAAGTAGATTATAAATTTGGTGGCCGTGGTTGGACATTACATAAAATACAAGCATAGATTTATACATGGTCAATCAATATTTATATAGTCAATATAAATAGAGGGGTGAACACTATACCTGTGAGGCATTTGGAGGGAGGGAAACCCCTCGGAAAACCTCCCTCTGACAGAAGTCAAGACATAAACATAATACAAAATTTAGAAATACTATCCCGTCCCATTAAAAGAAAACATTAACAGAATTAAATTAACAGCAATTTAAATTTATTCAACTTCGCCTTGAAGGTACGCAGTTGGGAAGGAAACGGCTCAAATATACCTGCAGGGAGAGCGTTCCATTAATCTATTAAGGAAGGAGAATTTAGCAATATTAAGTCCTTTGAGAGGGAGGTTCTATTTTATAACAAATAATATAATATATTCAATGATATTTCCTGCTTAAATAAGTGGGGTTTCTAATTCTTCTTCTGCCCATGCTGTCTTGCCTGAATAAGCGTTGTATAAGCTCCCTAACCTGTAAAATTTCTTTCTGATTTATAAATTTTCTCAACCTAGCTTTTCTAACATTTCTGTGACACTTGCCGTTCTTTCGAAGTTATTTTTATATCTATCAACGGCCTATGAAATTAGTTCAGATGAGCGTTCGATACATGAAATATAATACTGTGTAGAGTATTCAGAATTATGTCCTGTTTGTAATATTTCGAATGAATAAATTTTATTTCGTTGCAGCCGACTGTCGTGCGACTGCTGCCAACATTTGCACTCATTAGAGTTATTTCAATTTCATTTTGGAATCCCAAAGCATTCTAAACAAAAAAAGGCTTTCGAATTTTCCAATAAGCACTGGGTGCTAAAATTAAGTCAAATAGTCAAATAATCAAAATACTAAAATTAGTCAAATAAAATCAGGATCGGTGAACGACGAGGATTTCAGTACGAGAGAGATGCCCTTGTGGGGCTACACTTTGTCCAAGATGGACAGTCACTGCACGTGGATATTAGATGAACCTATAGCTGCAAGTTTCCGCCCTATAATTCAAAATATGCAAACATTTAAACCGATGCCAACCAGAAACATTATACTCTATCTTATAACATGGTCGAAAGAAACAGTACCTACTTGAAATGATGCTATTAGAAAACTATTTAGAAAAATTCCTGTGGAAAGTAAAATCTTTTCATTTGTTCATTTGATGGAACTGCGAAGGCCCAAGCAGAGGAGTCTGAAGTCCCTTCATTATTAAGAAATCACTGCAGAATCTGTAATCAGATACAAAGGATTTAAACTGATCGTAGAAAGCGAAAATCGAGCAAATGGAAATATCGATCAGGACTTTCGATAAGTCGTGACTTCATTTATTAAAAATATTTTAGGCGATGAACATTTCTAAGACATCGACGAACCACTGTAGGCGAAGATAGCGTGAGATATGTTGGGGGAGAAAAGGAAATCAATTACGTATGGGATTATTTTTACGGTGATTTCATCCGATTTTTAATTTTAATTTCTAGGAGTACGTTCTCCCAAACTCAGCTGATTTTCCCTATTTGTGTTTGCCCAATTTTTTACGAAGACGTTGTGGTGCACAACAAACAGCGCTGAGCACCAAATAAAGGGAGAGGAAGCGATACACATCTCAGGTGTTGCATGGAGTGTTGCATCGGACGTTACTGTACTTATTTCTTATATTTTAGACATGTATTGTAAATCATTTTGCTGAATTACAGTACACTATTTGCTGTCGACGAAGAATAAGTAGTTCGAGAAAGTGCTCAAATTCCTCCTGTCGTTCGACCTGCTCGCATCTCTCCACCTTCTATAGTATACTTCTATGTACATAAAATATACACATATACACCTAATTGCAGCCTTGGAATCTAAGCAGAATGAGTTTGTATTCCTTTCTGAACCAGAATTCAATTAACAGAAAATTAATCGTGAGTTAGGTTTATTGACTCAAAGAAAGCAATTTGTGTTACATTCAACATGAGAATGTAAATGCCATTATTCTTCATACGTCAGCCGCTTTCACATGATCAAAGCGGTGAACAAGACTGAGGTAATATCAAATGAAAAATACCTTTTCTCTTGTCTGTCCTAAAAGACAAGGAAATTATTCAATGTACTAACTGACCCGAGAAGATTTTTCTTCATAAAGAAATCAACTTGATGGCTTTAATAATCGTGATGAATTAAATTAAGGTTTAAATAGTTTATATCAAAACTGTTATCATCAATTCAATTGTTTCATCAAAGAAACTCATTGAGTTTTCGTCTCGATATTTTGTAAAGATAGTAAATTTTGCAAAAGACCGATTCTTGGCATCGCATTTTGAACGACGAGGTTAGGAAACCTGATTTGGAAGAGAACGCCCACGTTCGCACTTTGAGAGCAATTGATTGGTTGCACAAATTCTAAACTTCGAAGTAGATCGCCCTAAAACATTAACGATCAGCAAAGGAAATACAAATGTCACATTTTGCGAAGTTATATAGCATTCAAATGCACGTAGATGATTATTTTTCAGTGCAATGTATTCGCAATGAGCCTTTCGACTGTTTTATAGCGGTAAACGCGGCGAGCAGCAGATTGGCGTCCATCTCCTCATTACTCCCTTAAACATAATGTATAGCTAGAGGTGTTTGAAAATGATTTTATTTTTTCTGAAATTTGTTGATTTGAAAACCAAATTGTGGTGTTTTGTGTTTTTGTTATGTTTCCTACAACTTGGAGTTACTAATTTTCCCAGAGTATCATTTAAGCAAAGGAATAATATTAGGCACACTTTAGCATAAACATTAAAAGCATTGGAAATATTATTAACTGTAAATTATACAAAATAGTATCAATCCGTTTTCTGGTAAGCTGGTAGGGCATCTTACTGCAATGCATCACTCCTATATGCATAAATTGTTGTAAACGTTCAAGTAATCGTTAAAAACTGCCGATAGCCAGCGCCTTGCTGAACATGTATTTTAGACAGTATTTAATTTTGTAAATATATTGAAAAATTTCAAGTTGAATTCGCGTGAGCAAAGGTGTCATGAGTGATCAAAAAATGACAATAGATACTTAAATAATACAAATACATATTTTACATTTATTTAAATCATACCAAAATTACATTCTACTCTCTTAAAAATGATGAATGAAGCGAAACTCACCAAAATCAGCGGTGCTTATTAAAACTGTCGAAATTAGCGTTATTTCGCTAAATTGGCCAAAATTCGCTTTATTTCTAGGTTTCATCGCTAATTGAGAAAAACAAACACATCAATGTATAGCCTTATTTAACACCAACGTTGTTGAAAAGTTCCAAACATTGAAACTATGCGTCGTTATCATTAACTTAAACATATGATATTATTTATCGAATCAAACGCCAATACGCTCGATTAAGTCTGGAAAAACGATTCCTTCCCAACTATGCAATTGAAATTTTCGATGACACGTTTTTACTTTATTTAAACGATCTAAAAGAGACAGACTTTTATTTTTCCACAGCTTTCCACTACCGGTTTCAGCGATCAATCGCCATCATTAGGTGATATAAACGAAACGAGGTGATTAGTCGCTGAAACCGGTAGTCGATAATAAAACTGTGGAAAATATACTAGTGAATCTCTTTTCTTTCGTTGCGATGGATTTCCAGAATACGACGCCTTCCTCCGTGGATTAAATCGAAACTACTTTTTCAACTTTCCGTAATAAAATAAATTTACATCCGAACTGCTCTACTACTCTCTACTACTCTCTACTGCTCTCTCTTGAGTTCGCGACTTTTGTGAAGATATCGGAGAAGTTTTACTCAGTTTCTGTATCTGCTGAGGACATCGGGCCAATAATTAGCCCAAAATAGTGTCTTTTTTCAAACAGGGTTGTTTTTAGGTTACACTTCCTTAGATAGGCTAGTTAGTCGTTCAACGATTTAATTGCAGAAAATGTCTTAATCTTCGTCAATCCTTTTTCTTCCCCGTTTTCTTATTTCTTATCAAACGTTGGCCTCAGATTGGAATTCCGTCACATTCCATTTGGCGTTTGGAATGTGACCCATAAATCACGGCGCCTCCGATGATGTTATCGCGCGTGACCTCCGAAGACATTTGACGAAATACTTGTGAAAGAGAGCGAAACAACCAGGAGATCAGAATTGTCCTCATCTTCCAGAAAAAATTCGATGCCCAAATCGCAACACGGAAATTCCGGCGAGTTCATTCCCTAGCACTAGGGTTCGATCTCTGTGCTACTTTGTGTATCAATTAATAACAAGCATTTGTGATCAATAGAACTAATGCAACTTTGACTAGGAATGTTGTATCATTTTAGATATATAATATAATAGTTTCATATAATATAAAACAAAAGTAACATCGCCAATTTGATGACCAACAATTTCACTGAGTGAAATTGTTGGTCATCAAATAGAAGAATAGAAATAGAAGATACAATTGATATTCTACGCACACTTGAACCTTTGCTTTGATCGCGGAAACTGTGGATTTACAACTAAAATGATTGGTTTCGAGAATTTTTCGCTTTAATTTGTCATTTGATAAAAATACTTGATGTAGGTTTCTTTTTATCGATGTTCAAAATACTGTTAATATTCTTTTGGCGA
Organism: Sympetrum striolatum; assembly: GCA_947579665.1. Classification (NCBI taxonomy): domain Eukaryota; kingdom Metazoa; phylum Arthropoda; class Insecta; order Odonata; family Libellulidae; genus Sympetrum; species Sympetrum striolatum. The sequence goes on from OX388349.1 coordinate 999,114, forward strand.
ACGAGTAGTCATTACCATTTATGTATTAACTGATTCGCTTTTTATGCTATCAAAAGCAATAAAATGGTACATTTCTGTAAAATATTAAAGAGATATCTTCTAGCAAAGTCATATTTTAGTGTGAAGGAATTTTTAAAAGAGGGGAACCAGAACATGTTGTAGAGATGAAATGTGTTAAGTGTTTGTGAAAATTGGTTTAGAACAATTTTTTTTCTGTATCATTTCTCTAACGTGTTATAATGTGATTATAATGTAAAATTTGACTGTATTGCGTTGATTTGATTGATTGTATATTATTGACATGTCCTATATGTATGTCGTTGGATAAATAAAAATTATTATTATTGTATTCGAGCTGTATAAACAGCAAGGGTCGAACGAAAGCATTATTAAAATCCTCACGAGTGAAAAAATTGCGGCGAAATGTAAAAATCCTCTTAAATTCGTTGCTGCGCGTCGCTGCTATGTTCAGCAGTAAATTCACGAAATACAGCGTGACTCCTATTTCACCTTACCTCGGTGAATCCCCGAAGTCCTTTTTTACGTCCATCTCTTTGTCCGTCGTTTCCCGCCAAATTCAGTTCGACCCATTTGTAAGAGGCGCGGGGGTGTTTTGGCGGGAATTCCTCGCTCGGGTGCGAAGTATTGTCGCAGGCGCAGGTGTTCGGAGAGAGAGAGAATGGCCCGGGGAGAAGAAAGGAGGGGTTTCCTAAAGGCTGTCAATGCGACTGATCGGCCTACCGATGCCAAGTGAGGCAATGGGCAGAATCCAACGGAGGAATTTCGACAAATAATAGTTGCGGATGAGAATTCGTACATCGCACAATTGCAGCATTGTTCACGACGAGACAACGTTTGTAACTGAATTCAGGTGAACGCGGATCGAAAGAGAAAAAGCGAGATAAAGGGAGATGTCAATTTGTTTCCGTTCTTTTCTTTTTATAATAATAATAAATGGCCTTAATTCGGGCGAGATTGAGACTAGAAAGTCTCTTCTTACACCTAACCCATCGTCATATGCGAAACAGAAAGAAAGTGATTGTTATAGCAAAAGTACACGAAGAAAACTAGTATGTGGATTTAAGAAAACCTAAGCTGAGGGCTGAGGAAAAAAATCCACTGCAGAAAAACACTCACAAGAGGGGGAGTGTGAAAAACCTGCGAAACCTAAAGATAAAAAACTATATGTTGTGAAGAAGGAGAATAAAAATAATTATGAAAGACAAGCAGAGAATAGATAAAAAGTATGCAAAAGAGACAATACACATTCACTACAAGCAATCAAATCAAGTAAAATATCTTCACAAATGAAACTATTTATAAATTTCAAGAATAGTTCTTTCGGCTTCTTGGCAGCCCCAAAGTGTCCTTTGTATACAGTTTATGGACATTTAATACCGAATAAAAGATACGTGAAAGATAAGTTCATGATGAGTCAAATATAAGGAAAGTCACTTGAATGTTGTTTTTAGGGTCACGTTAGTAAAGTGAAACCTCATATTATGATTGTATTCGTCCTTTATAGTACAAAGTATAGTAGTATATAATTGATTCTTCTAGTTGAAGACTCATTGCGTATTCATATGCATTGTGTGAGTTTGCGGGTATTCACGTACGTGAGACATTCTCTTTGTATAAGTGCTGTTTTGTTGGGATATACATAGCAACTAATAATGACGTAATGATGATAATGCTGCCACATGTCTTCCGCACAGTCGAAAATTACGTAATAATAATATATTACTAATAATAAATAACTAAGTTTGAGTAGGCCCTGGTTGGACCACGTCTCGAACAGAAATGAATTTGGATAACACGGAACAAATATTTTTCAACTAAATTCAATTAAATCTGTAAGGAGGGACAGCTTCGCGATTTGATCACTGCTGAGCATTTACCAGGCATCGCAGCACAAGTATCCAAATGAAATAGTTAAAATTAAAGATTTTAAATTTTAGAATAATGAGTTTTAATTATTTTTATCCTAAAGACTTGCCGAAGCTAAGTGTCCAAAATTCGAGATATGTTACGCATGCTGTTCATTTCGTTTAACATATTTAAATGTTAGTACTGTTCGAAATCTATCCATCCTTCAAGTCAATCGGAACTTGACAAAGTATATCGAAAATTCACTTTTTATAAAAATTGCCACAATCTTTGTCTAATTTACCATTTAAAATGCATTTATTGACATAAGGAAAAATCATTTCTAACTGTTATTTCATTTCTGAGCGACAAAACAGTATCCTCCAATTCACCCTTTTTCTTAATTATATTCCTTTTTTTGCATTTTATTTTTGTTAATATATCAAACACACACAGCATACACAGACCAACATTCCCTAACCGGAAAAATCCGATTAGCCGGGATCGAACTCGGGACCGTGAGGTTGGAGCGATAACGCACTAGCACGTTAACGGCCGGTGTATAGGCAAGAAAAGCTCCTTGCGTCAGAGCGTCGATGTTGCAAAAGATCTTCGGAGAGATAAAAGGATCGCTCGAGGGCAACAAAGCAGGAGCTTTGGAAGTGCGTTCAATTGTTCCGAAAGGACACAAGAGATGTCAGTGGTGTGGCAGTAAACCGCGTCTTTTCCATCCGCACCTATGGTGTCGGTGAGAAGTGTTTGGTGACCAATGGTACGCTTAAAATCAGATCTCCGGTGGAATGCGGGGAAAACTTGAAATCCGCGTCTTTTGAACCGACGACGTCTCGTTACGCTCTTTTCATTCGGCGGCGATTTTGTCTTTCCCTTCCGATGTACAGCACTGACGCGACTAAGAAACTTGCACATTAAATCTTCAACACATAAATTTAAAGAAGTTCTATCGCAGAGTTTCCCAAACTATGTTTCGCGGAACACCGGTGTTCCGCTGAACCTGAATAGGTGTTCCGCGAAAATTTGGAGTCTTAATGGAGAATTGGAGAATAAAAGTCATTAAATGCTTTATTTATTCATATTTGATGTTTATATTATAATATTACAGTTTTATATTTTAAAATAATTACTGACTAAATAATTTGTAGTAATCCAATGATTTTTAAAATTTTACAAGTAGAATTACCTAACCTAAATATAAGCCAAGTATTCCGTTAAACTTCCCAGGTTTGCTAAGTGTTCCATTGCAGAAAAGGTTTGGAGAACCCTGTTCTATCGGATGGTATTTTGGGTTTTGATTTATTGGTTGGTTAGATCGGGCATTTTTCTGATTTTATTTAATAAATTTTCGAGTTTCGTTTAGTTATTTGGTCAACCACCGTACCAACGAATTAATGTGTAGCGGATTGGATGCATGCCGTAGAAGGTTACAAGAAAATTTTGAAGGACAACACAGAAAAGCAAAACAAAATTGGGAATGTTACTGGAAAAAAGTTAATTATCATTAATTACGAATAACTTCTATTTTTTGTATCTGAACTATTAATTACCGCAGTGCCCGAATGGAGTGGGCTCTGAAAAATTGTTAGCTGGATAATATTCATGGCGTAGATAATGGATGCCATTACGTATTACTACACATCGTATATAAAATGAAAAGGGTAACTATGGGCAACCAAGGGAATTCCCAAGGAAACATACCCCTTAATACCATTATGATATTTGAGATACGACTTGAGTGTGTTATTTTCATTTAGTAAAGGATATATCACTTAAAATTCCTAAAAATCGTAATTCATTGATTTGGTTTATTTAATCGAGCGACTAAAAATATCATTTTCATTTTCATCTGCTCGAGGCACTTTTGAATTCCTTTTCATCCATCATTGTAGTTTGTACGATTGAATATGGTGTTTAGAAGGGACATTAGGTTTTGTTTTAAGTTATTTCCCACTATCTTTAAGAGCTTCGTCGTTCCCTTTTGCGTACACTTCATCGAAAACTATTTTGTTACTAAAATAGAATATAATACAATTAAATATCTCTTTTAGTATAATAATGCTCGATTCTAGCCCACTGTGCGACGATTGCGCGTTCCGTTGAACGCAGGAAAGGGGCAATGCAACGACTCCTTCGGAATTCCGTTTAAAGGCCCTCGGAAATCTCGGCGGGAGAATGTTTTCATTGCAGGAGGGGACCGTTTCAGATTGATTTGGAAGACTGCCCAGAGCTGCGAAAAAAGTCCTTATGATGGCCATTTACTACATTTATTATTGATTTATCTCTCGATAATAAGGCGAATTTAACTTTGCGGTTTTTTCTACGTGAAATGCAGCATAGCAACTTCTGTCTCTTCAGTTGCATCCTTCCTAAGTCTTTAGCAATTTATTACATCTCTTACGCATCACATACTTTACCTGCGAAAGATCTTTAAGTTGTACAATCGGCTGAAAATACAATCAAAGAAGAACAATTTAATTATTTATTTATTTACAATTTTCGCCGCAGTTAGACAGCAGTCTGGTGGCAGCTAATCTCAATATATATAAAAAATACAATTAGTAATTAATACACATTCCATCAATAATACAATCAATTACTAATGACAATAAAAGAAAATAATCACATTACTGTACATAATCATACCAATACATTATATTTTTTGTATATATATATATATATATATATATATATATATATATATATATATATATATATAAATACAAGAAACAAATAAAACATATCATTGCAGGTCATTTTTCAGGGTTACTGGTAGGCCTTCCGTGGCGGGGCACACGAAGTCCCCGCCGTACATCACCCTTTGAGGCATTCCCCTACTCCTCCCACATTTCGTCTGCAAACACCCATTCCACAATTATCTGAACATATACTGGCAAGTTCAGACTACAACAACACAGAACATTTCTTCTTAAATGATTTTGGATTTTTAGAATTTATTTTAACTTGTTCCACTCTGCTATTCAAGAAGGAGTATTTAGCTGTATTGGTTCTTTGCGGCCTAAGTTTTATTTTGTGATTATGACTTCTTCCTAAAAGGTTTGGTGTTTCTAATAAAATTTTAAAACTTTCCCATCCCTTATTACTTGCAACCAATACTCAACTAATAGAGGTAGAACTTGAGGCGTTAAGAGAGTATTTTAATTGGAGAAATAAACAGATGACACTGTCGAGAGTAGATGGATGAAAGCGAAAGAAAGAGAGCAAATTAGTCACAAATGGAGGTGTGAGTTATTAAGATGTAAAGGGATAGCATTTGATTGGGAAAACGTGAGGGAGATATCAAAGATAGTGAAAAATCGCTCATCTCCCATCACAGTATTTTTATATCGCTTGCTTCAATTCTCTTGATTCAGTACATCTTATTAGCCTTAGATGGTAGCCTCATCGATACTTAGGTTAATATATCTTATTAATGATGCCTGTCTCGACGCGGGCACTTTCGTCGAGGCCTTTTTAAATTTCAATTATCAATAGTGAAAGTGATAGTAAACATTGCCATTTTCTTTGCCGACCTTAGCCTGACGATGGCTTCTTAGAGGTCGAAATACGTATAGCCGCTTTGCAAGTTTCTTGATGGTTTTTGGAGTTTATTCTTTATATATAACATAACCATCAGCAGTCGCTTTGCTTTTTTATATATATACATGATTTTAACGACTGACATGTATATATAAATACACGATTTTAACGACTGGCTGTTTTGCTGTTAAATTGCCGTTTTGATCACTAAAGTAATAATTGCGAGAGCCTTTCTCATCTAGAAATGTTCTTTGTAACGGATGAAAATAGTGGGCAACTTCAAGATCACCATTTGTGGTTATTTAGTTCTGATCGCAGAGGACAGCGAAGGAATGGTGAGTATTTGTGTCAAAAATACATTATTTTTCGTTCCGAGAAACGCGGCTGGAGTCCTTAGATATAAATGGACCGATAGCTTCCTCCCCCACGAAGAATTTTGAAAACATCTCCGTCCAGTTCACATTGGGTGGGCGGGGGATGCGTTCGGTTGGGTGTTGTTGTTTTGGTCCATTGAGTATGAAAGTCCTCATGTACGTCGTTTCTCCAAGGTAATCTGGCTCTTCAAATATATTTTCCAATTTTCTTGTCGAGGCCTTTCTCATTGTATTCGTTTGTGTATAGGTATTACCTAGCCTTCATGTTTTACGTCTTGTTTCTAATTTCTCACATAATTGATAATAGGAGAGATACGATCCATCTTCTCGTATTTGCCAAACACAAACCTTACTGCTCTCTTCCGAACATTCTTCATGTTTATCATGGTTTTCTGTCTTCCCTGTTTGTATTTCTGATTTTGAATGCCTCGAACACTGGTCTCGGATTTTCAAAGTTTTCTTTATCCAGTTGGTGTTTTCAGTTAAGGGATTTAGAATTGCTTAAATTCCGAGTCCCTTTCCTACAAACATTCTCAAAGTTTCCACTTTTGCACATAATCGCAGTTCATCGGATCCAAATGTATTTCAGGTCAATTCCGGTGACATCGCTGTCGCCAACGTTTCGATGACCAACTCGTCTTCTTCCTCAGGGCTGAGGTGCCGTTAACAAAATCCAGACCGATATCTATTATATATAGATGCTTCTCCGGATTCATTCATGTATCTATTATGTATAGATGCTTCTCCGGATTCATTCATATATATAGCTATATAGGTATATAGATAAGATACTAATTCACAGGCTAAACCACAAGCGTCATTGACTTAAAATTTTTATGACATATTGGCCATAACGTGAAAACCCCAGGAAAAAAGCGACTTTGATCCTCAGTGTCATAGGTTCGATTCCAGAGGGCCCCAAATTTCCGATTTTTCCCGTTTAAATGCATTGCCGTGATTTTCGGGAATTAAAAAAAAATACTTTCCGGATAGGTAGAGAAATAAAACTCAAGGTGCCTACATTTATGGTCTTGGACTTTCGAAAACATCAATGACTTTCACAAAAAATATCCTGGGTTCGATGGTAGGACGATGCAAAGATCTGCCCTTTAAAATACATGGGAGCTGTTTTTCATTATTTTTTTTCATGCACTTTTCGAAATAATAGGAAGTTCGTGCTTAGCCGGAAAGTGTAAGGTAAGAATTGGTTTAAGAAAAAAATTTTCCTAAGACCGTACCTTTCCTGGGTTCTATGCCAGAGCACATTAACATTTCTCTCATAAGGAATACAAGGGAAAATTAAGACTTCGATTGAGGCAGTTGCAGCCAATATTTCTGCTTGAATTTTCGCACATAGTTAAAAATTAATATCTTTTATTATGTGGCATAAGAATTTTTTACCAGAAAGACCCGGGTTCGATGCCGGGCGGTAAATATGTCTCCCGTTTAAAATACATAGGGTTAGTATTTCATTATTTTTTGATGCACTTAGCGAAATGATAGGAAGTTCGTGCTTGGCTGGAAGATGTATGGCTAAAACAGGTTTAAGAAAAAGTTTTAAGAAGACCGTACTATTCCTGGGTTCGATGCCAGAGCACATTAACGTTTCTCTCATAAGGGAATATAAGGGAAAAGTAGGACGTCGTTTGAGGCAGTTGCAGCTAATATTTCTGCTTGATTTTTCACACATCGTTAGAGATGGTGAACTTCTATGGTGCTGCATAGTATGTTCCACCGGGAAGATCCGGGTTCGATGCCGGACGAATAAATTGGGGCGTTTATTAAGAATATTTTCAATCCATTTTTTTATTATTGAGGACTCACTCTATATGATGCCGACTTAAAATTAGTGTTATCGATGTGCTTGCAGTATGCAAGCAGCATTTTACTCGTATAGATAGATAGATAGATAGATAGATAGGGAGGATACAAATTCACAGGCCAAACCACAAGCGTCATTGACTTGAAATTTTTACGACGTATTGGCCATAACGTGTAACCGCCAGAAAAAATGCGATTTTGAACCTCAGTGTCATGGGTTCGATTCCAGAGGGCCCCAAAGTCCCGATTTTTCCATTTAAATTCATTGCTTTGATTTTCGGGAATTTTCAAAAAATACTTCCCGTATAGTAAGATAATCAAAACTCTAGGAGCCGTTATACATGGTCATGATCTATTGAAAACATTAATGACTTTGATGAAAAATATTCTAGGTTCGATGCTAGGACGATGCAAAAATCCGCCGTTTAAAATACATGGGAGTTGTTTTTCATTATTTTTTTGATGCACTTATTGAAATGATAGGAAGTTCGTGTTTGGCTGGAAGATTATGGTACAAATTAGTTTTAGAAAAAAATTTTCATGAGACCGTACTATTCCTGGGTTCGATTCCAGAGCACAATAACTTTTCTCTCATAAGGAATATAAGGGAAAAGTAGGACGTCATTTGAAGCAGTTGTAACCAATATTTCTGCTTGAATTCGCATACGCGGTTAGAGATGGTGTTTTTCTGTTGTGCTGCATAGAAGGTATTGCCTGAAAGACCCGGGTTCGATGCCGGGCGGTAAATATATCCCCCATATATAAAACAATGGGATAGCTTTTCATAGTTTTTTTATTCATTTATCGATATGTAAGGGAGCTCTTGCTTAGATGGAAGATGTATATTAAGACTTTGTTTAAGAAAAAAAAATAGATAAGACCATGCTGTTCCTGGGTTCGATGCCAGAGCACATTACAAGTTCTCACATAAGGAGTGTATGTGAAAAGTAGGACGTCGTTTGAGGTAGTTGCACCTAATAGTTTTGCTTGAATTTTCACACACAGTTTGATATGGTTATCTTCTGTTTTGCTGCGTAGTAAGTTCACCAGGAAGACCGGGTTTCGCTGCCAGGTGATTAAATTGCAGCGAATTCTACGAATATTTTGAATCCTTTTTTTTTCTTTTGAGGACCGTCCCTATATGATGCCGATATGAAATTAGTGTTGTCGATCTGCTTGCAGTATGCAAGCAACATTTTACTCGTATATGTTATATACAGGTACCCCAGCCCTGAGGATGGTGACTATGTTGGTCAAAATGTTGGAGGCAGCAGTGTCACCAGAACTAAATTGGGTGGAAACCCGATAATCTTTTTTAGATATACCGTATTAGCTCGAAAATGACGCGACCCCGAATTTAGCGCCACTCCGAAATTTTCATAAAGACATCTAGAAAAAAAATAATACTCATAAAAGAATTTAAAGAAAATAAAATTCAATCAGATAAGCATTTATTTAGGTAATTATAGCTAATAACACAGGTTACATTCATGCTAACAAAATAAAGTAATGTAAAACAAAATTAATTTTACGTAAGTAAAAACAAAAAACGGAAATGTTTATTTAGAATCTGAACTGTTTTCATAATGAGAGCTCATCGATGTGACATCGGTATCATTCACGCTTTCTCCCGCAAAATGTCATCTTCCGTCCCATTTAAATCATTGAAAACGTTCAGTCACGTTTCAACCTCTGTAGGAAAATGTCCTTGTTTATATTATTTACTTTGCATTACTTAAACCTCGAATTTAGCGCGAGTCGATTTTATAACGGAAAATAAAAGGTCGAAAAATGTCGCGTTAAATTCGGGCTGAAACGGTATTACACCAGGAGTAGATCCTTTATATTATATGAGTGCAGAGACACAAAGAAAATTTTATCATTCGTACCTTAATGTTTGTGAATTCTTTTCAGTAAAAGTGAGTGAAGCTCTCAGTCCATCCGAAATCTATTTCGCAGTTCTGCGCTTTTCATTCTTCACGCGCATTTGCTTACAACAATTTGCCTTTAGCACTCGAAACGAAGATTGTTGGTGAGTTTTAGTTTTAATCGCTCGAAGCAAATATTAACCCGGTAACGCCTGGAATTTTCTTCGAATTTAATTATAATCAAGTATGTTAATACGTATTACTATCTAAGTCAATTTATCCAATCCTTTTTCTTTTAACATCATTAGTTACGGAGATATAGCCTGGTACCATATGGTACCGCTAGGCGCTTGGGGGTATAAAATTGAGGGGAATTTTCGGAAATTTACAGCTAGCTCAACAAATTATTTATTATTTTGTATTTTTCCGCTTATTTTTACATTTTTACATGAAATATCATAAAAATTATAAGAATATGTTTAAACAAATTATTGCCCTAAGATTTAAAAAATATTTAAATTTTACAGAAATCCTCAAACATCGGTATTGGCGTAAAATAAGGACAAACAAAAGCAATTCTTTTGTAATAGTTAGCCTCAAAGTATGAAAATAGATGTAAAACTGAAAAAAATCTAGCAAAATATTCGGAGGTATCAGAAAATTCAATCTTCCGGGTGGTACCAAACAGTACCGCTAGGCGTTACCGGGTTAAGATGACTAATAAATGTGAATGAACCGTATTTACCCTTGGAGTAGCAATGGAGCTATTTAAATATTTAGAGGTCAATCAATTGACACCCATCGGAAGCTTTAAATACAACCGCCTCCAGAAATCTCTTATTGAAACTTTCTAAATGCCAGAGAGGGAGTTTAAATCGTGGCCGGTGAATTGGTCCGGGGGAATTCGCCCGCGGGGAATTCGTACGCGGGGAATTCGTCCGTGGGGAATTGATCTCTCGACAGATTGGTACGGGGGGAATTGATCCACCGCGCTGATGTTGCACTACTGTTATTCAGTCTTATGTTAATCTACACGCCCTGATTATTGGTTAATGATATAAATAAATTAACCTGGGGGGAGGGGTTGGGTTGGGTGGGGTTGGGTTGGGTTGGGTTGGTAATACAACATCTGCGCGGGGGAACAATTCCCCGCTTACCAATCTGTCGGGAGATCAATTACCCCCGGACCAATTCACCGGGCGCCATTTTAAATATAACAAAGATGCAGACAAAAACTTTGCTCTCGATCACATTATACGGTGTCCATTCCATCCTTGCTTCCGCTGCGGATCCTCCTCCTCAAGAGATTTTCCTCGTAGTTGATAATTATAATGGACAATATTTGTTTCAATTATAAAATGAGCTTCGTGGTCACTCCAACACCCGAGAATGCGCGACATTCGGAGTTCAACGGAGAGAAAGCAGAGTGAGTGATATCAGCATGAATAAACCTAAAGATGAAATGGCCTATATTCTGGGTATACCTCGGCGAACATTTTTACTATCGATCTTTTGAAATTAGAAAGTCGTAAATGCTCTGCAATCGCTTATTCCGATTTTCCCGCGTGACCGTTGGCTGCATTTTGAAACGACCGATTTTATTTGCGAATATCGTTGTTGACTTTTTTAGGAGCGATTATGCTGTGCGTTACTGAAGACAGATGCTCGCGGAGCGCGTAAAAACTGCAGCATCGTTCTTTAAAATCTGGTCGGCTGCACTTGGGTAGCGAACTCTGCGCGTTTTCCCAAACACAGCCACGCATGGCATCCATGGAGCATCCATCGGCATCCTTGCAGCATCCATCGGCATCTTTGGAGCATTCTATCAGCTGTGTGAACTCGCTTTTTCAGCCCCACGTCACCCGGACGGAAACATCCGCGATTGCTTCTACAAGGATCATGCCAATATCTTCCTCAGTAAATATGAAATATGTAACAATGATGAGCTAACATCCTTTTTATGGAGTTTTACAAAGTGATGGCTTCGACTATCGATTTTAAATATATAATACAATTTAGGAATTTGTATTTCTATGGCAATGGATTTAGATTCACGTAAATGAAGCATATTTCTTTAAATCTCCATAGTTACGTAATAAGATCGCAGTTTGCTGTCACATTCTGTTGCTCAAGAAATACATACATACATACAAAGGACCTTATTTGGCGAAATTGGGACTTTTTAGTACCATTTTCCATTTAACCAAAAGCATTTACAATACATATTACATAGTATAAAAAAATTCAAATTGTACAACAAAATAAAATACAAGTCTATAAAAAATATTTAAAAATCTGATGTGGCCAGCACATGACTTTCTCCATATATAAGATATAAATATTTATCTACGATAGTATTTTCGAACTCTATATTCAATCTAAACTTGGAAGCTAAGTGATTAATTTATATCATATTATCTTTAACGTCACAAACATTATAAATAATGTTTTTCGGGACATGTTCGATGAAAAACGATGAAATGACCTTTCGCCCCAGCGCCCAGAGCGCACACAACGTACATAATCAGCAACTTCCGGATTATATGTATTTCACGAATAACTCCTAAACAAACAGTGATAATATAAAGTTTCATAGAAAAGTTATAGTAAATTACATTATCTAAAATTTTTATAAATAAAAGTATATATCTAAATATCATATTTATGGAGATATTTTGAAAACCGGAAATGAGCTTTGAAGAATGAAGCTCGACTTCCGGTCAACCGATTTACTCCAAAAACTAATCAACTCTAACGACAACAACCAAATTGCCATATACGAAATTTGGTGTTGATATAACGAATGGTTTTTATGTTAGAGCGCCCACAAAGTACATAATCAGCTACTTCCGGTTTATCAGTATTTCACGAATAACTCCTAATCAACCGGTGATACAAAAATATGTTAAATGCAAAAGTTATAGTAAAAGACATTATCTAAAATAAAAAAAATTGTTTCTTTAATATCTCTGTCAGAATGCAATGTAGGTATATACAATTATGGACAAAAGTTATAGATAATGTACTTTACTACAACTTTTTTATGAAAAATTGTCCTGTAACATTCATTGTTTTGGAATTATTTATATATTACCGGCATAGGCTTCTGTTTTCAATTAATATGGAGAAAGTCATGTGTTGGCCACTTCAGATTTTTGAACTTGTAATTATAGATTCATAGCATAAGTGAAATAATGATCATATTTACTAACAAGCTTCCCATACCAAGAAAAACCATTCCACTCATAGATTTGACAATGCGTATTAGTGAAAATTTTCCTCTTTCCGATGGGTGCAAATGTTGAGAAGAAAGCGGATAGGAAAGGCTAAGATTAATAGTTCTAAAAACCCTATGAATATCAATTTTCATAACATTATTTAAATAAAAATTAATTCAACGCCGCTCATACATCGGAATCTTTTCTTTTATCGCACCCGTGATCAATACTGTGACAGAAGTAAGTGAAAGTTGCTCTGCCTTTCGCTGTTAGAGAAAGGCACTGTAATAGATACAGTTTCAGAAAGTGGAATTTGGAAACACGAAAATTCAACTCAATCTGCAGAGTGGCGGCCGAAATTTCATGAATTCGTGAGACTCTTTTAAAAACCGTTGCGACGAATGAGTTCGATATTTCGTGCTTTACCACTTTTTAACTTATACAGATTCCTTTTTACTCTGATTTACTGCGTGATTTAATATTTTATCAGAGGGAACGCTTGTACGCTGTATGCATTGTAGTAGGAAGGTGATTCGAAAGTAATTGTATTTTTCGGTCCACCTGGTTGCCTTAGTGATGACCTTGGATTCGCTCGCTAATTAAAGTTTGCTGTCATTAAAAACGAAATGCGTAAAATCCGGAAGAACATTCCATATCTTCACGAGGTCGATAGAAAATAAAAAGCAACTGTTTTGTTTGAGCTAATTACTAAAACATCTGCTAATTCTCAGCTGTGATCTAAGGGGACTTTCCGAGAGTAATCTCTCGTATTTATTTATTTAACGGGATATACCCTTGTTTACAATCAATGTGCAATCACTGAAATCACTTCAACAGAAATTAAAAGATATGATACAGTAAACTACATGATGTTACAACATCATAATATCACTAGCGTTGAATATATATAACAAATTACTTGAGTTGAAAGCCTAAAATAACTATCATAAATATTGAAGTTTACTTGTACAATGATACAAAGAATAAAGCAAGTGAAGACATAAATACAACATTTGCAAATAGAATAGTTACAGAAAAGTTGAAGTTTATATAAAACATAATAAATGCCAAGGATTAAAATGAATCGTTACACATAAGGTATAGTGGCAAATAAAAACATACATATGAATGATACAATAACATATTTTATGTATTATTTACAGTGAGTGATTAAAAATTCTTTTTAAAATTATGTTTGGTATTCAAAGGGGCTTAAATTTTTAATTGCGTGTAAACTAGTGTGGAATATGTCTATATTTTTAAGGTGAGTATTTGCTAGTCGATATAGCCTATTGAGAGCTGCATTATAAGAGTAATTAGTTTTCGAAACAGGTATGGCGAATAGATCTTGACCTCTGGTAACATGGGATAGCACACGCAGTTTAATATGTTCTTAAATTGATGGACAATCTATTATATTGTGGAGTGGGTTGTGCAAAAATATTAAGTCATATAATAAACGGCGATGATGAAGAGGAAAAAGTCTTAGCTCTTGTTGTATAATCAGAAGAAATTAATTGATCGCCTTCAATCAAATTCCGAAAAAAGGGAATAGAGGAAGTGCAGCGGTTTTGAGGCTTAAAACGTTAGGAGGAATAAGAGAAGATAATTTCGGGAAAACCGGAAAATGATACTCCGCTGAAGATGCTCTCATTTCGAGTAACAATTGCAAAACTAAATGGATCTCTTAATCTTCAGGAACTGTATTCGGTCGAAGCGAAATCCTTTCTATTACATCCATAAATGATTCTGCTCAGATTAAAATGTCGCTCGCATTGAGTAGTGCCTTCGGTGAGACCAGTTCCGGATTCGATCCCCGGTGGGGCCCTTAGGCCTTTGCTGCCGAATCAGTTTATAAATTCCAAAAAAAAGAGTGACTTTTTCATCGATTTTGAAATATTTAAACCCTTGTAAGAGAACTATTACTGTAAAACCGTAATGTTCTTCTGACTTCAGTTACATGAGTCAACTTATGATGCCAACTCAATTATTATCAAATATATGACCAAATTCTGGTTTAAGTTGCGAATTTTGAATAAACAAAGCTCTGGGAACAGAAGTGAAACCAAATTTTACAATACCACAGAATAATAATTACTTTTATACTATTCTGTGGTCTTGTAAAAGTTGGTTTCACTTTTGTTCCTGATGGATCCATACCACGAAGTTACGGCCTAAGCAGTTGATTCTATTAAACCAAGCTTTAGTGGAACCTAGTTTGGAACTCGTTTCTATTGTCTGTAACCGGGATACTCAACCTGGTGCCCGCGGGCACCGAGGTGCTCGAAGCGACCCTGCACAGTGCCCTCCAAGCTTCGCTAAAAACAATTTTTATTTGCTGCAAAAGATTTCTTGGGATTGCACTATCGGGGATAGAGTTCGACGGGGAAGGGGTCAGAAACTTGGTTGGTCTGGTCTTGGGTTTCGTAAACATCGAGGGCGATGGCGTGTCTAAACTTTATCCCTCTTATGTCCAGATTAACACGACGCGTATCTGTCATATTTTGTTTATAATGCGAATTCGTAGATTCAGCTCGGCTCAGCTTACCAATATATCAAACTCCTCGTAATCAATGACTGCTGTTTTTCGGAACGCAGCGGTGCACTTGCAGCGAAAACCAGATGTATTCCCCGTTATCAAATCTTCTTCGGAGATAAAGACTTTCTCAATTTGCGAGGTTGTGATGAAATTATATACGTTGTAATTTTCTCGATCTTATTTGCCAAGGATCGGTTTTTGAAAACGGCCTACGGTTAACTAGAAAAGTAATAATATTGCAAAGGGATGGTCTGAATATCTTGGACGGAAATGTTACGTGGTGCACGCTTCGCTTTCTTTTGGGTGCCCCGGCACCAAAAATGGTTGAGTACCCCACGTCTTTAAGTATCTATGTGAAGACTCTGCATCTACATCCCTGATCTTCCTCGCAGTATCAAAAAGGCTTATAAAACAGGGAGGCCCCATCATATGTGGACGTCGAATCATTCGAATGCTCTCTTCTCCTTTCTGCCCGATTCCGCTAAAGATGGAGAGGAAATCTTCTGTTTAATCGATTTGGAATCTCTTCTAAAGATGCGATGATATCCGTCTCCAAATGACGTGACTCTGTCGTGATCCTTTCCCTTCATCACGGAAGCTGCGTAACCCTACTCTCGCATTCGTCACGTGACCCCATTACGTCATCCGCCCTCGCTTTTTTATTTGTTCGTCGGTGCATCGAACACATGGGAAATGCGGGAGGCGTGAGAAAGCGCTCTTCTCTCGCAAAGACGTGTGTGGAATGCATCGAAACATCGTTTCTCATTCTGAACCAGTGACGGATTTCCCCAATAACTTCGGATTGAAAACGCAAATCGCTACCGAGATTCGCGTCGCTCGTTATCCGAGTAAATGTTAATTGGAACTAAAGTCAGTTGCCTCGCCGTTGCAAATGGGCTGTTTAGAGTACATTTGTCAGTGGCATTTAACGCCGCAGTGGAGCGCAATTGACTTTGCGGACGACAGACATTATACCCGCAGCCTCTTATGGAATGCCAGTATGGAATTAACTTTAACCCTTAAAGGTCCAACATTTTTTCGGTTACTCCGTGGATCAAGGGAGGGTCCAAAATTGTCCACTTTTGTTTCTTTTTCGTTAAAATAATAATGAAACATAATTTCTCTTCAGCAATTACTTTCTTGGATTTTTAAAAACTTCTTACATATTGTATAAAAATTATGACATTTTTATTTTTTAAACTCACCAACGAGGATTAGGATATGATAAAGCTTCTTCTCAATGATACCGGCTAATTAATAAGTTTGTAACTCACCGTTAGTTATGCTTATAAATCAACAACAAGGTATAATTTAAAAACATTGAATTAAATTATTAAAATGAATTAAAAACTATTCGTCAAAATATATGATTCCATTTGGTTCAATAATATGTCGCATTTTGGACCAAGGGTCCCTATTTCCGCTCTCATTACATTGCTTAAGAAAAACGTACAAAATTCATTACATATAGTTATCTTTAACAATCTATATTTGACAATGTAATGAAGTTATAAGACTGTATAACACGATTAAGTTCTTAAAATATTGAAAAAGAAAAGTGGTGGACATTTTTTAGCCCTCCCTTGGTCCTTTAAGTGTTAATTCGTTGTAAATCGTTAATATTTATCCTGTTACTTTTACATTTAATTGAGTTTTCAGTTTTTTAGTCTAAAGTTTAACCAATATTTGCTTGTATTTCAATTTAGACGTCAAAAGTTTACTTATGAAAATATTTGAAAGCGGTAAAGAACAAATTATTTAATCATACAGAAATGGTTTAAATTGCACATTGCCCGCTATTCCATTATCTCTTAGACCCAATTTCAACATGTTAATCAAATTTAGATAGAATATAGTAAATGTAAAATTTAATCCTTTTCGGTCCTGTGAATCTAAATGGTATCACGTCGCTTTGTTAATTCTAGCATCCATTCATTTCTAATATAGTATTTCTTACATAATATATCCATAATATTATATATTTAAGGCTGTAAGCAGTCACCCCGAAAAAGTTTTCTGTTTTATTTTTTCGGTAAATATAATCCGTAATAACATATCCATGTGGAATAATGACAGAAAATTTGGTTCTAAATACTTTCGAATGTTTTAAAGATATTGTGATGTAACACCATCAAAGAAAATAATACTGTAGAAAATGAATTATTTAGCTACTTTTTCAAAATTTAGACTGGAAAGGGTTAAAATAGATATTCAATTTATTTTATACCAAAATTGTGTTTGCGAAAGCCAATTTTAATCAATTATTTCGCTTACCATTTTTGACGATATTTTATTCCGAGTTTCGCAAGCTTTAAGGATGCATCGAGCGAATTTTGAGGATTAATTTTGCTCTTGGTAATCAGATGGCGCATCTCCGGACGGAACCCGAAGACACCGATTGAATCTTTTTCATCGCCATTTTATCGCCTCTGTCACACGAAGATCGCCCTAGACCAGAGTTTCCGCGGAACACCGGTGTTCCGCTGGATCTGAATTGGTGTTCCACGGCTATTTTTAGTCTCAATGGAGAATCGGAGAATAAAAGTCATTAAATTCTTTATTTAGTCATATTATTATGTTTATGTTATAATATTATAGTTTTATACTTAAAAATTATTACTAAATAAATAGCAAGTTGTAATTAAATGCTTTTTAAAATTTTACGAATAGAATTACCTAACCTAAAAATAAGCTAAGTGTTTCGTTAAACTCCCCAGCTTTGCGAAGTGTTCCATTGCAGAAGAAACATTGGGAAACCCTGCCCTAGACGATGCGTGTGTTTATCGTTAGTTCGACCAACACAACGGTTGTGATCCACTTTAAGCCATTATCACTTTGCATCTCAACAGAGCTGCTAAAATTACATAAAAGTAATTATATATTGAAATAACATTATATTAGCAATCGTGGAATTGCTTCAAAAGAGAGCCTACACCCCGATCAATTTGAACATTTTTTAGAATACTTATTTTGGCGTTTTCACCTCAGATAGAGAGTATAGTGTTGTTGAGGGAAGTATTCGAACGCTCAAAACATACCATTATGTAACTCATATTCCATTCAGTGCCACAGTAATGAAACAGTTGAAGACTGACCTTAGATGCGAGCATAAAATTTGGAAATATTAATATATTTCCTTACTTCCGCTTGTAGTTCACGGAAACTAACAATGTCATTTCTTAAAAAAATAAGTAATGCGGTAGTTAATCCTTTGCAGTTTTAATGAATGTCCATATATCATTTACTCTATTTTTATAGCATTCACTTTAATGAAAGCATTAGAAGAAAACGCTCTTTCCGTTTAACAAAAACGGTTAATGGTAGTTAAGTGAGGTTTTTTAAAGGTGGCGCCGTTTTTGCAGCTTTATCACAGTTTTTTTCCCACGACTCGAGCTCACAATCAGAGCTGATAAGGGACCTCGACTTATCAGCAGATATCAATTGAGAAGTAAAGAAAGGCGTGCAGTACGATTTGAAAAGATATAAGCCATTGCAATATACAACAATTTGATATATCAGTCGTATCCTTCGTCTTAAGACAAGTATATGCGTCTTTTGATCTACGTTCTACGATGAAAATTAAGGTTTTTTATGTTTTCTATAGAAATTACCTGGTGAGTTATGTCAATGCTGCATTGCCAGGAGAGTTGGGTTGGTATGGGTTGGGTTGGGTTGGGTTGGGATGGGTTGGGTTGGGATGGGTTGGGATGGGTTGGGTTGGGTTGGGTTGGGATGGGTTGGGTTGGGTTGAGTTGGGTTGGGTTGGGATGGGTTGGGTTGGGTTGGGTTGGTATGTAAAATGGATATGAATAACAAACTATTAAAGGGATATGAATATCTTCCGCATTCAAATACATGAAATTCTCGCCTCTGGATCTCCTGGCAATGCAGCTTTGCCATAACTCACCGAGTAATTTCTATAGAAAACATAAAAACCTTGATTTTTATCGTAGAGCGTAGATCAAAAGACGTATGTACTTATCTTAAGACGAGGGAAAAGCCGAAGATATCAAATTGTTGTATATTGCAATTGTTTATAACTTTTCAAATCGTACTGCACTCCTTTCTTTACCTCTCAATTTATATCGGCTGATAAGTCGAGGTCTCTTATCAGCTCCAAGCTCGAGTCGTGGGAAAAAAACTGTGATAAAGCTGCAAAAACGGCGCCACCCTTAAAAAACCTCACTTAACTACCATAAACCACAAAAACACTTTAGATTTTGAATTCAAATCCCCGAACACCATATTTTTAAATAGAAATCCAAAACTCGCCGAATAATTTTGAGTTTATTTAGTTTTTGAATTTGTGCGTGAAATATACTCACATTAGCGGCAATTGAAAAGTTATTCTCGATAAATACGAAGTGTTATCATAATTACATTTCCTATAAAAAATCCCATTCTGTGGTGACGCACACACGGAGTGGGTTGGTGTGCTGCAGAATGTCCTTGGAATGATCCTTAGGGATGCAAAAAAGTCGGACTTTTGGAGAGAGCGTATTTTTAAATGCATCCAAACAAAACACTGAAATGTCACGAATCGAATGAATATATTTAAAAGAGGAAAGTCGTTGGAGAACGCAAGACGGTAAGGTAATTGTGAGAATTATTTTTAATATTAATTAAAGGAATTTGTAAATGCAAGGGAACGTCTTGATCAAATGAATACGTTTCGATAAGTCTTGACGCCGTAAATGCAATTCTGGGTAACATAAACCTTAAAAATGTAAAAGTAGAGAAAAAAAGTAAGAAGAAATTTATAATCAACTGATTTAAATCTAAACTTGTAATTTTAAAATTTCTATCTCTGTGTAACATTCAACAAAAACTAAAAAAGTACCATAATTTCAACATTTTCTGAAGTTGGTCTATTTTGTAAAATTCACAGTCTATGGCGATGTCTTGTGGTGATACGTCACGATGAACAAGAACAATTTGTGCTGTGTAAAAATAATAATAAAATACTGTGGAAAAAGTATAAAATGTTCTTGTTCATCACTTGGTGTATTTTGTGAACGCATTCAACAGTATTTGGAAAATATATCAGAAAATTTTCAAATTAAATTTCGTAATAGGAGACATATTTATAATTTTACTGCTGAATGCCATAAGTTACTCTACTCGTCACCCATACATGAAACTAACAACCGATATATACACTTATACGTTAAGACTACGCAATATACACTAATTTTAAATACATTAATTATAAATAGATAATCAAATACAATTGCTACCGATGTGGGACTGTGGTCTCAACTCATTCCTGGTGTGAGTCGCTTACTTCCGAATTTAAAGAACGCGCAGTTGCAAACCAGTGATGTTACTAATTGTGCTTCTCAGTTTTAGTTCTTTGAATGTTTGTGTGAAGAAATATCACATTTGTTGAAAATTTAAAAAAAGATTTAAATCTGTTTGCTCCGCTGTTGAGAGATTAAGACATGCATTAACATATTACTAATAAATAATTCGAAGAAAATGTCCGAAGATAAAGAAGGCATGAACAAGTGGTTATGGAATCATTTCCATGATTGATCGAAAAAAAGAGTTTATGTTACATATTTCTAAATTTTTAGTATGACCTGTTTTTTATACTTCCTGCCGAAAACTTGCAATCGTTTGCATTAAAATAACTTCTCAAAATTAGGAGACGTATGCAGGGCCGGATTTCCAATAGGCTGACAAGGCTTCAGCCAAGGGCCTCAAGATCAAATTGTTAGCAAAATCAAAATTACGATATTCTAAAAACAGTGAACACTAATACAATGAACCGAAAATTAGGAGAAATTCTATGTTCTATTCTACTGTTGAGATATTGCAATTCCACTCGTTTTTGTTTCTAGTTACGTACTAGCATAGAGTAACTATACAAGTATAGAAGTGTAAGGCCGCCCACAGGATGGGTGAGGGTTCGCTTAGAGAATAGCCGGGAACAGAGAAGAAATCATTGGCATCAGAACGAGTGCTTTTATTTACTTGAAATCAACTACATATCACCATCGCGTCTCTTTCTCTACTCCCCGTGCCCCGTGCAACCGCGTCTCTCCCCCATCCCCCCGTCCTCCCAAGCCTTCGTCAGTAGTTAGCTTGTATTCTCCCAGGTGTGCAGATTCTCACGCCATAAAGATGCTACTTGAGAGGACGAAGGGGCGGGGAATGCTGACGAGCCCTGCAAGAGGCAGGGTAGCACAACCTGACACTTACACCATCCCCCACCAAAATTAGAGTTGCAGTATAAACTGCAACTCAACAATTACCAATGCATTCACAATCAACCACATCAGCACATCAATACAATTAAGTGCAGGCTTAAACTAATATAAAAATAAACATTAAATTTAATAAAAAGTAACAAATAAATGTAAAACATGATCTACAATATTAACTGCTTTCAGCATCTACTTCAACACTAAATTTTTTTTTTTTTTTTTTTTTTTTTTTTTTTTTCTAAACTAAACCACCAAAGCACGTATTTACTATATAAAATCTATTAAGTGCAACTCACTCCGGACTATCTTCTTCAATCACTACCCGCACATTCTTGGCGTCTATTGCTTTCGGCTTATGCACACGATTTTGTACAATTTGGCACTTACTCGCAATCCACTTGCGCCCCCAAAATATAAGCGTAACACATACCACTGCACCAGCAATTCCCCCACCGATGTTAATATGTAAGTTCATTGATGCTGCCGACTTTCTGCGAGTACCAATCCTGTGCATCAGTTTCCGGAAATCAATCCCCTTCCCAGATTCCCTCATGTCTTCCTCTATTTCTACCTTCACCTTCTCTAATTCGGTCCCATTTTCTAAATTTAAAAGAGCCCTCTCGTCCTCGAACATAAATATGTTAGGTAACACCAATTCCAAAAGGCTACCGTTGATCTCATGCTTACCATGCCAAGCTGCCATCAGTTTAAAGGTATCTCCTACAATATCGCAGTTTGAGACGTTTTGGATCACCCCGCTGCCTCGAAGATGAGCTGATTGAGGCCTACTGACTTGACTCGAGCTGTGGCACACTATGGTTATGGGAGTATGGGTAGGAACTGAGAAAACCCATCCTTGTTTCAATCGGCCGAAATATGGCGTCGTAAGATTTTTGACCGCTTTCTCGCAATTAGTTGTCGGCTTTTCCATAAACAACTGATATTCACAATCTCCATTTGCCCCAGTTCTTAGGACTACGTTCGCGGGACAAATGAAGAGAGGTCCTTCCTTACAGTCCCTTAATTCGCCTTCCGTCAGCACAGTGTAGTAATACCGATCATTACTAATTAGCAACGTATGCCCAACATCCCATTTGCCATGTAAACCCAAATCTGGATACAAAACGGGGAAAACCCTCATCCTGTATCTCTCAAACGACCCTCCTTTATCCCCCAAAGGTACATCTATTACGACACGGAGCCGTTCCCCCAAAACGACTGCCGAAACCTTCACCATTTCATAGTAATTATGTAGTGCCTCGTAATCACAAGGCACCATCATGTACAAAGGGTGCTTAATTTTATCTCTTATGTTTCTCAATAATTCCAAATATTTTCCGGGAGGCACGAGAATACTACTAAGATGGCTATGTACGCTATGCTCTATGGCATTCCTTAACCCAACTAGATCTATCCTGGCATTCACCAAAACGTGGCCAATTTGCCGTAATGCGTCTTCATCTCCCAACAAATTCCGCAGTTGGCGATCCCTATTTTGCAATTCTCTACTTAAGTTGGCGGTCCGATTCCGAATATTAAGCATCTCCGTCATCATGCTACGTAAAATTCGCGTGTGATTGGAGATTCTCTCCTCTAACCCCTCCACCATCGTCAGCTGTAACGCGGCTTCGGCAAACGCACTCCCGCTTTCTTCCTCCAACCGCGCAACTCTATCTTCAAGACGGCGCCGATCGTCTGCATCCATAGTGCCAAATACTGTCTTTAATACAGTGCCCCCGACGTCTATCCATCCTCTACGTACTCTTCGTCCCTCTAACAACCCCAGAAACACCTCCAGCTCATCCTTCACCCTTTCATACTCTCCCTCCATTCTCTGAAGCGCTAACATGTAGCCGTCAGTCAGAGACCAAGTCTCTTCCATAGAAATTCTCTCTCTTACCTTCTCAAAAATAAATTTTAATTTCTTATATTCATCCCGCACATCTCTTAAATTAAAATTGATCACAATAGTCCAAACATGCTCCGTTAACATCACATCCTGTTCCCTCTCAAATACAATTCCATTACTCAGCGGCAAAATACTTTGTCCTCTTACTAATTCTAAAAGGCTTAAAATTAACAACCACACACACATTTTCCTCATGGTTCCTAAATCTTCTCTTCCGTCAACGAACCTGGATCTGTGGTGCAAGCACTATCGGAAGCCGAGGGGGAAGACACGTTTGGGTTCCCTCGGGTTCTTAGTGGATAAGGAGAGCGTTGGGGCAATGGGGAAGAAGGGGGCACTTCACACACTGCTTCCTCCGGGAAATGCGTCTCAGGCTCTGCTATGTCGCTCACCAGCTGTCCCCGGGATCGCAGCGGATAAGGGCAGCGTACGGGCGATATCTCCGTAGCGACCTTAGCAGGAATCTGCAAGTCCGCAAGGTCGGCTTCCAGTCCGGTGGGCGCGTTATCTGGCTGCTCTCGGGGCCGCAGAAGATAAGGGCTGCGGGGCAGTGACCGTCCCGGAACGTCCTTCAAAGGAATTCGCTCGCCTGGCTCCTCGCTAGTGGGCGTTGATGCCTCTGAGACAGAGTGACGTTGTGGCGATGCCTCGAGAGCTGGAGGCGCGTGGTCAGCAGCAGGGGTGGGGATGGGAGTGGAGGGAGATCGGACAACCCCTTGAGATGGCACCGTTGGGTCGGGCACGGGATGCGCTTCATCTGAATATAAAAGCGTGGGCGCCCCTGTCGCGTCTAGGTGTGAGAAATCTAACGGAGAAGCGGAAGTGCTTCGTCTGCTATCCTTCTTCCCACGTGGCCTTCCCCTCGGTCGTTCCTCAACCGCGGTCGACATGTTTGGGGGAATCCCGACACATGGCTTCACCCTATTCTTATGTACGATCAAAGTGCGAAACGGAAGTCGCAAACGGAGGTTCGTTGGGGAAACTACTTCAAGAACCTCATAAGGACCCTTCCAGGGGCAATGGAATTTCCTTACTCTACCGGGCTTCACACATGGGTTATTCAAGTAAACAAAATCACCAGGTTTATAAAAAGTCTCCTTAGTTCCTTTGTCATAATGCCGCGCCCGCATCTTTCGCGCTCGCTCACTGTTTCTAAGACATACATCCCATACCCTCTTAAGTCTTTCCTTGAGCTGAGGCACATAAGTATTACTCCAACCCTTACCTCTTCTCTCAAAACACTCAAAGGGTGACCTCATCTCGTAACCATAAACAACCTCGTGTGGCGTATGTTTGATGCTAGTATGGCGGCTCGTATTGTAAGCTGTCACGGCGTAGGGTAGCCATTCATCCCAATCATTCTGATCGCTGTTCACGTAGTGACTTAGCACCTGGGAAATGGTTCTATGAACCCTTTCAACCATACCGTTGCTCTCCGGGTGATACGCCGATGTCCTCAGTTTCTCAACTTTCAGCAACCTGCACAGTTCTACAAACAAATTTGACATGAAATTAGTTCCCTGATCGGTTAAAATCCGCTGAGGGACGCCGAATTTCAATATCCACCGTCGAACCAAGGCCACCGCAACTGTCTCTGCTGTCTGATCAGGGAGAGGGATCATTTCTAAGTACCTGGAAAACTGATCAATAATTGAGAGGACGTATCTACACCGATTCTTAGTAATGGGAAGGGGCCCTACAATATCTAACGCAACAAACATGAATGGCTGTTCCGCCGAAGGGTTGGACTGCAACGGTGCTTTTGTTTTACCATAAGGACTCCTTCGGCAACAAGATACACATTCTCGCAGTTTCGTTTTAACATCCCTGGACAATCCCGGCCACCAATACTGATTAGTAATCCTCCCGATCGTGGACTTAGCCCCTAAGTGCCCCGAAAGTGGATGCTCATGGAATTGTTTTATTATGGAGTTTCGCAGACATTCGGGAACGACTACTTTTTCTCCATCTCTAGTCTTCCGACTTAGCAGGCCTCCCCTTTCGATAAATCCTCTCCTTCCCCTCCATTTGTCACACTCCGAATCCTGACGCTGCTTCCGGCGTATGTCCTCTTCATCGTATACGGCGATTCGCCGAATCTTCCGGCTGAGTCCATCGGCGTTGGAATGCCTTTTCCCCGGCTTATGCTCCACTTCATAGTCGTATTCTCCCAGCTTGATCGACCAACGTAGTAGCCTACTACTTGGATCCTTGAGGCCTAACAGCCATTTAAGTGCGCTGTGGTCGGTAATAATTTTGAATTTGCGTCCATAGACGTAACAACGGAATTCACTAACGCCCCAAATAACCCCAAGTAACTCCTTTTCCGTGGTGGTGTAATTAATCTCTGCCGGATTTAACTTTCGGGACGCAAAAGCGACTGGGTGTTCTTTCCCCCCCACTATTTGCGATAACACAGCTCCCACCGCGAAATTACTCGCGTCCGTGGAGATTATGAATGGGCGGGTGAAGTCCGGGTACACGAGTACGGGGCTGCTTACCAAAGCGTTTTTTAGTTCCTCCATAGCGGCAACGCAATCGGGTGACCAAACGAAAGCCGCTCCTTTCTTCAAGAGGCGCGTCAGGGGGCGTGCGATTTCGGCAAAACTATTTACGAACCTCCTGTAATAATTTGCTAGACCTAAAAAGGACTGAAGCTCCTTAGCTGACGTTGGAGTAGGAAAATTCCGAACCGCCTCAATTTTCTCGGGATCCGGTTGAACGCCTCTATTGTTAATAATGTGCCCTAGATACTTCACTTCTGATTTTGCAAAATGACACTTCTCAAACTTCAACGACAAACCCGCTTCCGCAAATTTTTCGAACACCTTCCTCATTCTCCTCGCGTGCTCACGAATGTCCCCACTGAAGATGATGACGTCATCTAAATATACCAAACACTCCATCGGTTTGAGTCCCCGAAGGACACCGTCCATCATTCTTTGAAATGTTGCGGGGGCATTTTTAAGTCCAAAAGGCATACGGGTATATTCGTAATGCCCGCCTTCTACATTAAACGCGGTCTTAGGTCGCGAATCGGGGTGCATTGGTATCTGATGATACCCACTTGTCATATCCAGGGTTGTAAAATATTTACATCCGCCCAGTTGGTCAAGAGTATCAATGATATTGGGAATTGGATACACATCTGAAGTGGTGACTGCGTTCAATTCGCGGTAATCAACCCAGAAGCGATACTTAGGTGTACCATCGGCAGACTTTTTCGGTACGATTACTATCCTGGAGGCCCAAGGACTTTCACTAGGAACTATTATTCCTGCCTCCAGCTGTTCCCTAACAAGTTCTTGTACTATGACTTTTTGGGAGTGAGGGGTACGGTACGGTTTACGATTGATTGGGGAAGAATCCCCCGTGTCAATCTTATGCGAAGTGATGTTCGTCGCCGGTGGGCTCACTCCCTCTGTAAACAAATGGCGGTAATCCTGCAAGACCGGTAATAGTTCCTCCCTTTCTTCGGGCGATAAGTGATGTAGTTTATCGGGGAAATCCATTTCTGTCTCGGTATCCCGAACTAGGCGTACCCAACTCGTCTGCTTAGCCCCTCTCAGCTGATCGCCCCTATACGTCATATGCGCCTCTCCTATCCTCACTCCCTTTCTCAAGGTCACGGCCTCGTCGCCTACGTTCGTTATCTTCAATGCGACACAGGCGTCTCCCATTACTCGGCACAACCCTCGAGCCACGTAACAACCACTTTGGTCTTCCAATCCTGGTTCCACTATCACTTCACTCCCCAACGGCAAATCCATATCCACAAGTTTAGCGCTTACGAGCTTTTCGCATCGTGGAGGAATTATCTCAGCGTTCACCAGCCTAACGTGTATCTCGCCTATTTCCTGCGGTTCCCTATAATCTCTCCCTTTAGTCGGCTTTTCTCTTCGCTGCAGTTCCTGCCTCTCACGCACAGCCCACACATGTTGCCCTATCACTAAAGTGCCTTCACTTACATCGATTTTCGCCCTATTCTCTTCTAGAAAATCTAAACCTAGAATACCGTCAAAACCTCCTAAATTATCCACCAGTTGCATCCGGGCCCTGTATGTCTGCTTCCCTACGTTAAAGGGGATAACTTTTTCACCGTAATTTCTCACCAGTCTTCCCGTAATACCTTTCACTCGATATGGGGACCGCTTTACATCCTGCGAATCACAAACATCACGCGATATCAGGGAAACTTGGGCACCGGTGTCGACAAGAAACCTATAAATACCTTCTCCCATTCTCACAACCGCCACCAAATCCCTCGTTGCCTTCGTCCGCTCCACTCGAGGCAGGAGTACATCTAAAAGGGGCCGCTTCCGGTGGCTTCTCCGACCCCCTCTTCGTTTAAATCCCTCGGCCGATGTGCCGGTCGCCTCGCTCTGCAGTCCCGGGCGATGTGACCCGCTCCACCGCAGGAGAAACAGCGTCGCCCTCTCCGGCACTGCCGCGCGATATGTCCCGCTAAGCCGCACGAGAAGCAAGCGAGCTCCCTCGGAGTCCGGAACACTCGCCGCGTCGGGGGCTCAGCGGTCGCCCTGCGCTCCACCTCGTTGATTCTCACGGCCTGCTTAATGGCTTCCTCGAGGGTCTCTGGTGCCGTAAGACGACATTGGCGGCCCAATTCCCCCGGGAGACCATTCAGGAACGCGTCTAAGGCTCGTTGGTCCGCCTCAAATCGCACTGCGGCGACGTAGTCGGGCACTCCGGTCGCTTCGTACGTGTGTATGTTGACCGCGCGGATCCGGTCGCCAAAGGCTTCTATCTCCTCGCGGGGTTCCAGTCGCATCGTGGAGAGCTTCTCCCGATAGAACCTCGCGCTCCTCTTGGTTCTGAATCTCTCCACGAGTAGGTCCTTTAGCACCTCGTATCCCGTCGCCTCTCGACACTCCTCTTTACTCCGGTAGTACTCTGCGGCCTCTCCTCCCAGACGAAGGGAAGCAACATGAAGTTTCTCCGCGTCGCCCCATCCGCTAAGCTCCGCCGTCCTTTCGATCTTCTCGAAGAAGGACGTGACTGCTTGAGGTTCTCCCGAAAAGACGTCAATCAGGGATATCAGGGCGAAGTTCTTTCTTGTCACCGCCTCCCCATTGCCATTAGCAAGCGATCTCCTCAAACCTACATTTTCCGCGTCCAGTTCCCCAATTCTCGTGCTCAGCTCGTTGATTGCTTCTTGGAGGTTTACTTCCCGGCCTCCAAAACTCACGCGGGATGCCATGACTTCGACTCTCTCTGATTTTTTTTTTACTATTCCCTTAAGAATGGGTATCTGCCTAGGATCCCACCGCTGTCACCAGTTTGTAAGGCCGCCCACAGGATGGGTGAGGGTTCGCTTAGAGAATAGCCGGGAACAGAGAAGAAATCATTGGCATCAGAACGAGTGCTTTTATTTACTTGAAATCAACTACATATCACCATCGCGTCTCTTTCTCTACTCCCCGTGCCCCGTGCAACCGCGTCTCTCCCCCATCCCCCCGTCCTCCCAAGCCTTCGTCAGTAGTTAGCTTGTATTCTCCCAGGTGTGCAGATTCTCACGCCATAAAGATGCTACTTGAGAGGACGAAGGGGCGGGGAATGCTGACGAGCCCTGCAAGAGGCAGGGTAGCACAACCTGACACTTACAGAAGTATAGTTACTCTATGGTACTTGTGCCAACCTAACTATATTGTGTTGTGTGGTTGGCTACCTTCTCTCAACATGTTTCATTCAACATATTGATATATATCACAGTAATGATGTATTTTATTATCTCTCATGTATTTAAAAACTTAAAAATGGGAGGTGAAAGGGCCTCACAAGTGGAATAGCCTCTTTTCATCTAAATCCGGCCATGGACGTATGGATGACTCTTCTAAGTAAACATGAATTTTACAGTCATCATAATACTGTGAATTGCAATTACATTACAGTACATTACATTACTTATTCTCAACATTCAATCTTGTATTTTTTAAGAACAGATGAACTCGATCTCACATTCATCAAAGGCTCAATGCAGCTTACTATCCATCATTTATCGTCAAATTTAATTATTTTCGTATACTTGTAAAGGTACGTTCTCATCAGTAAGGGAGTGCCTTCGTGGGCTTCACATCCTGTTTCGCATCCCTTCGCAACAAATTCTCCGCTTTCCTGCCTCTTATCCATCTGCTCCCCGGATTTTAAAAAAATGAAACCCTACCTCCCAATGGAGAACCCTTGATACTCAGCCTTTTTCGGATGCATTTGCAGCATCCGTTGCACGCTATCGCTTCTTCTTACAGTGTTGCCATCTTCATTTGGTGCTAATGCGTCCTCATCGGTCATTGCACGACAATATTATTCAAACATTTAAGTAGTATGTTGTACTGCACTTGAAAGTTCACTTTCAAAGAACTACTTTAGAAACTTAATAACCTTAGAAGTGCCGTACAGCGTAACGGAAAGTAACTCGAGGGTTGTCAATTTGAGCAGTAGATTAATAGATCAATTTATGTTTTATATTTTGCTCCGTAATAAAAGTACAATTTTTATAGTATTCCCTTATAACGAGGATGAAAGATGAGTTTAATGAAATAGTTGTACGCGTAAAATAGGTTGGTTTCTTTGACTCTTATTATTTTTTCTATTAAAGGTCTTTCAATTTTGTTTTCCTTATGATGGATGCGTTCCTTCTGTTATCATCCGAATCAAAGTGTCTCTTTAGATGCACATTATACGAATGTCATGATGCTTGTTGATTTTGAGAGAATTATGATTAAGTTAAATTTAAGTTTATCACAGTTTGATATTTAGAAATTGATTTTTTCTGTCGCAGTTTAACATTCCTAAATTAATTAATCAAAGATAGTGCATAAAAAATTGAAGCATATTTGATAAAACTCGATGTAGCATTTATTTCCATTGCCGTCAATACAATTACAATTTTATTTTTTCGTTTACTATTTTTATCTTCTGTGTAGAAGCCCACCGAACCAAGTAGCAAGGATTTCACACGAGAAATTGTGTTCACGAGTGAGTCGTTCGAAAATTAATTCCGGTCCGAAATTCTCTTCACATTCGCGTATTCAATACAAATATTTAGTAACTCAGACTCGAGAAATATCGGATGGTCATCGTCGATTATCCGATTGGAGCTGTGACAGCAGTTTCATTGTGAGCTCACCTATTCGCAAAAAGGAATTAAACCCTTTATTCTGGAATTCGAGAGGAGGCACTTGTAAGTCTAGATTAAATACGTTCTCCTCTGGCGAAATCAGTGAGAATTTCTGTGTAACTCTCGAAACAACTTCTTAACTCGCCGTAACGTCGCCCTTAACTTTCTCGCATACTTTTCACTTGAAATGAATTCGGAGTTCGATGTAAAATAAAACTTGTCCAATTTAGGAAAGATTTCCTTTCAGAACCGCATATTGAAAGCGGCCCTTCACGATTTTATTTTTACTCTGAATATAAGCGGAAAGTGAATTACGTGAAGATGAGGCGAAAAATGGAGCATTTTCCTAAGTGGCAACGCTGATGGGTCGACCACCTGTGGCCTCTGGTTTCACCACCCCCGCCACCTGACACCTGTGAGAAGACGGATGAGTCACAGCTTCGTGTTTGCGACGGCAGATGAGTTTAAATCTCCAGATATCGCTCCTTCCAATCACTGAGAGTAAATAAGAATATCTAAATCCCGCTGCGTTGGCACAGTTCCGTTATCGAATCTCATCCGATCGTTAAAATTCCCAACCATCGAGGATTATCAACGAACCGAAGATGAGACTCTCAGACGTCGAGTGATCGCAGATGAAGAATCTGAAGGCAGTGATTGTAAGCCAGTCTGGACGTAGAGCGCTCCAACAATGCGTAAAAATTTGTCTTATAGTCCTAATTAAATATTTACGAACACTTATTTTATGTGGAATGTCTGTGGAATTCTCTGTGGATTCTTTTGCATTGTAGTCAAGTATTTGGAAATGAATCGCTTAAATTTATAAAACAAAACGACATCAACCTGTTCTAGTTCTATGAGATAGATAACCACTGGTTAGTTAGTTGGACCCTTTATTGGCGAGGTTAGGCCCAGGTGGGCCTCTCTTCCACCTAACCTCGTATGTAGATTACATTTATAGTTAACTTATTAAAAAAAGATACAAAAAGAAAGAGTAGGGTGTGGGAAAAAATCTTAGCAACTGAAGGTTGGCAAAGAGAAAATCCACGTTGCGGGAAAACACCCAGGAAGAAGGGGGGTGAAAAAACCCGCAAAAACACAGTAATAAAAATAAATACAATGATATACGAACATAGATATATAAACAGTGACAAAGATTAGATAATGAACAATTATATTACAAAGTAAATTTAACAAAGTGTATAGTAGACTAAATTGATGTAGTTATAATAAACGTTAAAAGCTATAATAAACTAAATAATCTAATATTCAAAAATCTACAATATATATTTATTATTAATAATAATAGTGCTATTGGTTGGAAAATACTGAACTTGAGCGTTATACATGTCTACATGACAGCTAAAGGATAACGAGTTACGCAGAACACTATCATTTTCATCCTAAAAAAGAAATTATGATTGGCCAAACGATATTAGCTTGAAATCTTTAGTCGTCGAAGGACATTTTAGCGTCGATTTTATGTATAGTTATGTATTAAATATTTATGCAAGTATTTGTGTGTGGATCTTCGAAGAATATCCAATAATTACGAGGAGCAGAGGAATATATGAGGAAATCGCCTCAGACCACAGAATAAAAGAAAACGTTGACTAATTTAATCACTTGAATTGACTTGAAAATTCTGAGTCACATTATGCTCTATCGCTAAAAAATCACTTTTTTGGTCGACTTTTCCAACAACCTTGATGGAATTAATTAACACTTTTCCTTGAATATTAATTGATATAGGCATCTAAGTCTGAAGGATTCGCAAGATTCATTATAATCTTATATATAAGCAGAAAGTTTCATATGCGGTGCAGAAATTCTTGCTGCTTCGTCCAAACCTGTCCCTGCGGAGGTATTTCAAAACAGGTAACTTATAAATGTCTTTTACGTATATGTAATTTCGCTTAAAACTCCTGAACCGGAATTCAGTAAACTTTTATTGTCAATGCTGCGCAGATATTGGACGATTTTTAATTTCCTTATCTTCCTCGGTATATGTCTATGAAGAGATACATGTTAAATTCCTTTTATCTTTTGCAAGCTTTGTTTCATTTCCAATTTCAAGTAGAAATAATGGTCGTGAGAAATATTTATAAGTACCGAAAGAAGATAAATGGAAAAGACATTTTTATTTTACCGTAGATAATAATTTCGAATCAATATTTTAAGATTTCTGACGAAATAATTAAAATTCTCCAAAAATGTTGAAACTGTAGACAATATCTCAGCATTTCTCTCTCATGATGATTATTTAATCCAAGTTCATGCATTTGATTTCAAAATACATGAAGAAATTTGGGACTTCCTAAAGGAAGGGATAATGGTAGACTACGTGTAGAGGAAAACTTTATAAAAGGTTTTCGCATTTACAGTGAGAAATTGCAGAAACAAACTTCAATTAACCCGGAAAATCAAATGCGCGTATGAGTAAGATACACATTTCAAGAAACATGCCTTTCAATAATTCAGTAAACCCTTCCTTGACGGTGCGGGGTACTCGAGGACCCCAAAATAGCTAAATTCAATACAAAAGTTTCATTTTCAACCACTTATGTTTCTTATTCCATGTATTCGTGCATCAATGTTTCTTTTATATTATGAAATTGAAAGAAATGTGTTTCACAGACTAATTTCCAAAATATCTTTAGTTTTAGAATGGGGTACCAAAGTACCCCGCACAGCCACTTTTGCTTGGATTGCTATACACAATGTCATGTCGTGTGATTGAGGCAATTCAGTCACGCTTTGTTACAGATTTTAATTGATTCATTATTTATTGCATTAACAGTAATTATATGTCTATGTCTATGTCTATGTAAGAACCCTGCAAGCCGCCTTTCGGCGTGTGGCAGGGGGTGCAAGCACCTTGACTCTATTTTCCTAAACGGTTGCTTTCGCGTATACTTCGCGGAAAAAATGAATTTTTGAAACGATTCGTTTTAGCATCTATTTCCCTAATCTTTCGGGCAGTATCAGCACGGCCCATATAACAGGGGGTCGCATTATATCGGTTACATCATCTGAAAACGTAATTTCTCTGAACTTATTTAATAAATTTATCCTTTGAATTTTTCTTCTATCTTCTAATGATTCCCATCCCGCGTCCTGTAACGTCTGAGTGACACTCGCTGTTTTATCGTAGCAATTCTTTACAAATCGTATCGCCTTCCGTTGTACTTTTTCTAAATCCCGAATATGACATTTCTCGGCGGGGTCCCATACACTACATGCATACTCAAGGTGAGGCCTAACTAACGCTAAGTAACATCGCTCGCGAACCTTTTTTTCGCTCCTACCGACTATTCTTTTAACGAAGCCGAGTTTCTTAAGTGCTTTTCCACATATATTTCGGATGTGGGCACTCCATGATAGATTATTCGTGAGAGTTACTCCAAGATACTTTACCGATTCTACTGACATTAGGTTTACCCCTCGGAGACTATAAGAATAATCATTTATTATAGATTTACTTTCGAAGAAGTTAACTACCGAACACTTTTCTACATTAAGCTCTAATTGCCAATCATCGCACCAATTCATAATTCTATCTAAGTCGTTCGAAAGGGTTAATCTATCCTCTGAACTAACTATTTCCCTGTAAATGACTGTGTCGTCTGTGAATATCCTAACATTGCTTTCAATGTGATTGCTGAGGTCGTTGATGTATACTAAAAATAACAACGGTCCAATTACACTGCCCTGAGGGACGCCCGAGGTCACCTTAACCAAGTTGGAACTAATACCATCGAGTACTACTCGTTGCTCTCTATCGGTGAGAAAGTCTTTTATCCAGTTAATAACTTGTGCATTGATACCCGCAACTTCTAGTTTGTACAGCAATTTATGATTAGGTACCTTATCGAATGCCTTCCGAAAATCTAAAAATATCGCATCGACTTGCTTATGTTTTTCAGCAGAGTTTAGAACATCGTGTACTAATAAAGCCAGCTGAGACTCGCAAGAACGAGTCTTACGAAAACCGTGTTGATTCCTAATTATGAAATTGGACGTTTCAAGAAAACCCATTAAAGAGCTAGCTATTATATGTTCCATAATTTTAGCACTCAGTGATGTTAAAGATATAGGTCTGTAATTAGCTGGATCGTCCTTAGAGCCACTTTTAAATATTGGCGTGACATTCGCAATTTTCCTATCTTTCGGGACCTTTCCTTCGCTCATACTCTTGTCAAATATAACTTTAAGAAAAGGTGCTACGCTCTCCGCAACTTCCTTGAACACTCGAGCCGGTATGTCTTCAGGACCCGGAGCTTTATTCGGTTTAATCTGTTGCAATAGTTTAATGATGCCGTCTTCTCTGAAGGTGATTTTCGACATTGATTCAGGTTTATCAACATTCGGGAGAGTATTTGATGTATCGTCAGACGTGAAAACGCTTCGAAAAAAATCATTCAAGATATTAGCTTTGCCTTTAGCATCGTTTACTATATTACCGCAAGTATCCTTAAATGAACCAACAGTTTGCTCTTTACCTTGGACCTCACGAACGTACGACCAAAACGCTTTTGGGTCCTCTTCCAAGTGTTCGCATAAAATCTTCTTTTTATATTGACGGAGGGCATCTCGCATAATTCGTTTAGTTTCCGACTTTGCTTCCTTATGTTTGCTCATTACTCGATCTATGTTGATACTATTCGGTTGCCTCGCAGTGGCTTTTAATTTGGAATGCAAACGCCTCTGTTTCTTTAGTGCTCTCCTAGTCTCCTTATTATACCATCTAGGTTCATTAATTTGATTTGAAAGTTTTGAGGGTACAAATTTATCCATTAGGTCACGCATTGTTCTTACAAAGAGATTCCACGTGTCCTCGGTATTTAAACATATCGCGCGCGTTTTATACTCCAGAAATTCGTACATGAGTTTACTACGATATCCTTCGAAATCGGCTCGCGGGTAAAGATAAACTCTGCGCTTAGGTTTTCTGTGCTTTACCAAGCTAAGGTCGAAATCTATAATTATGGCTTTGTGATCGGATATTCCATCGCAAACAGATGTGTTAGATACTCGTTCGGGGGTGTTCGTAAGAAAAAGATCTAAAATGGTTAATTCCCTGGTAGGCTTTTTGACTAGCTGGTGTAATGAATTTTTTTGTATTAAATTTAACAAGGTCCTACAAGAGTCATTGTCCCGAGCTCTTTTCTTGACTACGTGCTTTTGCCAATCGATGTCTGGAAGATTAAAATCTCCTCCAATTATCATTATGCTCTATACTCTATGCTCTATGCTCCTCCAATTATCATTATGCAATATCACATTATCATCCCAAAACTCTAATGCTACCTCCAAAATAATAAAAGATAATCTCCACAATATAATCAATACTGTATTTCTAAACATAATTAAAGGTAAGTAAAAGAAAAAAAAACGTAATATTCGCGAAAAAAGAGTTGGGGTAGCCGAGTACCCCACACAGCTGTTTTTGGAAGTTT
The DNA here is from genome assembly GCA_947579665.1 of Sympetrum striolatum. Lineage (NCBI taxonomy): Eukaryota > Metazoa > Arthropoda > Insecta > Odonata > Libellulidae > Sympetrum > Sympetrum striolatum. The sequence goes on from OX388349.1 coordinate 1,035,064, forward strand.
TCCAGGCACAGTCAAGGAATGGTTAATAAAGCTTTACAGACATCTCAATTTTTTCAACTGAGCTGCAAAATCATAAAGCGGCTAAATTTGCTTTTTGGTTAGTGATTCTACATCTACCGTTGTACCTTGAGAGCCGCCTTTCGACGAGAGGCAGGGGATTCTCTACTTTCCATTTATCGTTAGCTGAATTTCGAGTAATTAATGACGATATTTTCGCCTCATCTATTTATTTTTCCATTGTCAGAATCTCTCCGGTTCAACACCAGAAGCGCCCCCGAAAAAAAAAATGCGAGTACAGCTCACTTTTTCTTGCAGTATTCGTTTCTATCGCAAAAATAAATTTGATGCAATGATTGAACGGAATCGAGACAAGTGCCAAAAGAATGGATCGTAAACACATATTTTTAATTATGTAGTGAAATCTCGTTTCTTTTTCTGGAGAACGAAGTACATCAGGAATATTCCCAAGCAAAAACGGACTTGAAAAAAAAGTCTGTCGATCCCGGGTTTGATTCCCGACCCCGTCACACTTTTTTCAAGTCCGTTTTTCCTTTGGAATTTTCCTGGGTGCACGCCCTTACGTGCAAAGCCACCTCAACCCTTTCCTTGTACAGGAATGGTAAATTTGGTAAAATTTCGGTTAGCCAGATATATAATTTTTTTCTATTAAAATTCAGGAATGTCTAAAGAATTTTCAGTTCGATTTGGTACACAGTTTATGTGAGATTAATGCGATTACACCCCCATGAGCGGTGGGTGAGAAGGGGCGATTATAAATATCCAAAATGATTAGAGTCGAATCCACAGCTCATTCGTGAAATGTCGTTCCGATTGTCGAGTGAAATTCCAACTCAAATTGTTACGTGGTACGGCAGAGGATACATTAATCATAATAAGGCCCTCAAAATTCGGGTTACAAGATAGATTAAAAATATATTGGATTGAAATTTATGTTAATTGAGACCGTCATAAAATAAAACAAATCACTCATCAAAATATTTAATTATTTAACAATACTAAAACAAAATAATACTAAAATATAAGTTTATTGAGCAACTGATAGTCAAGGTTATTACCCGAGTTCAGTGCATATGTTTGCGAGGAATTCGCAAGGCATTGCTACCAGATGCAAGAGAATAAAATTTATTCATTCTAATAATTACGAATGGGAAATATTTCCGAATACGCTGTCATAATCCAGATGAAGATTCAAACTAAATTCGTGGGGTTCGCCTTATAGGACAGATATATGCTAAAACTATACAACTTTGACGAAAATGTACATTATTTCTCGTTTTATCTGCTGAGGCAACTTTCCAGTTCATCGAGGGGACAAACGCACGGTGATTTAGGAAACGATTTCCTTTCGATGTTATTTAAAAATAATAATGCAACTAATTGCGATTTTCGTTTAGTGAATCTACGTCTACATATATATATTTAAAATGTTAAATTCTGTTAAATGAACACCCTGCGATCCGATTTGCGGATTTTGGTTGTGTTGGGTTGGGTTTGGCTGGGTTGGGTTGGGTTGGGTTGGGTTGGGTTGGGTTGGGTTGGGTTTGGCTGGGTTGGGTTGGGTTGGGTTGGGTTGGGTTGGGTTGGGTTGGGTTGGGTTGGGTTGGGTTGGGTTGGGTTGGGCTGAAAAGTGAATGTTAAGTTATGATTTCAGGCATTCAAAGAAAAGAAACAGCATGATTTTGGATTAAGGTAATCTTGAGTTTTTTAATTTAATTTCAAAGAGTGTCGTAGAATTTATTTCTCATCTAACTAAAGACTGGTGCGTTGCCACCGGTTTTTTCTCTTTCCCAACTCTTTCGTTTCATGAGATCCACTCGCTGCATCTGAAACCATCTTTAGCCCTATCTCTTGTTCGATTCCCTTACATTTTACCCTTAAAATATTGTTCAATAGTTCAAGGTGTCATAACTAATGAAATTGGAATTTGGAATGAGAAGTCGATATTTTCGAGTTACGAAGAACCCGAGCACCAAAAAATCATTAAATTGTCCAAAATAATAAAATACTACATCTATGTTTTATAACAATTACCACTCACGTTACCATCGTATGCGTCATAGAAGGAAGATTATAATTCAAACATTTCGAAGTACAGCGTATTCTCGAAACGCAGTAGGCCATCGTCTTCTACTATTGATTATACGTTTGGAATTTGTTTCGTGTTTGAAAGAAGGGATTTTTCCCAATTTAAAATTCGATATATTTCATCGAAGTGCATATCAGAGTTAAAAACGTGAGGAGTTTGGATACCTCCAATTTTCGAACGGCGTTTTCTAATTATTTCTCAAACGAAATAAAAGAGGAAACGAAGATTCGACTTCATGTCGTTCGTACATTAGTCACTTCTATAATTCGATATTTTTATATTTTCATACTTTTCAATACTTCGGTTGTTCGTTCATAAGAATGAATGAATTGAGGTGTCCGCTGTCACTACTCAAAAGAAACTTGTTTCTCTACCTTAATCTTTGAGCCGTGGGAAAGTCGACGAAATTCTGAGGGCGACAGCACAATGGCAGCGATCGCTCCTGGTCTTAAAAAAGGATCCATTTCTGCCATTTTGCGGATTTCCAGAACTGCCAGTGGGAACGAGAGGGGCGGGGAATTACTTCAGTAAAGTGCAATCACTCTTTAAAAGACCAAAAGAAAATTGTGAAGTATTCAGTAATGCCGAAGTAACCGTTAATTTATTGAAAATCTGTATTTTCCAAAAACTGTGAGGAATTATAATTCACGATAATAGTCACTGCTTTTTAAGTCACTATTTGCGCAAATATCGAAGTTGTTGGAGTCAATCTTCGTGAGGCCTAAAAAAGCGATGAAAGCAGTTGAGCAAACCAATAAATGTCAGGAAAATAATATTTCTCAAATAACGTGTTTTACCCAATCATAATTACCACATTCGGTTCCTTTCAAATACAATATAAATTATAATAATAATAAGAACAATAATAAGAATATTAATAAGAATAATAATAATAAACGTTAAAAAAGTATGAAAAACTTCCTACTACACAATGAGACAATATAATTTTTAAATTATTATTTTATAATCTATTTGTGATAAGATGTATATATAGATATAACGTGTTGTTTTCTGTAAAAGTTATGATTGTTAATGACTGAGTATTCCTAAAGTTCTTGGAAGTAAGTTATATTTCTGTAATTCTTTAGTATTTTATATTTTCTGGTTGTCTGTTTATTTGTGCACCTCCTGATGAGCCAATTATTGGCTCAGGAGGACCAGAAGAATACCTTCAAGTGCAATTCTTTTGTTCAATTTTGTCTTATGTACCTAATTGCCTTTTAACTGACTTTGTATATACATAGATAAATAAATATCTCGATATCTTAAAATAATAATAATAATAAATCGTCTTTATTTGGGCGTGATTTAGACTTAAAAGTCTCTTCTTCCATCTAATCCATAAATAAATGAACTCATTAGTCCCACATTATGTCAATAAATGAAGTCCTACATTCGATTCAAGGCCAAGTGATGGATAACATCTAAATTAAATGCGATCGAACAAAATATTCAACGATCAAATTCCAAATGCCTTTTTCGCATACTTCTCGTTACTTTTGCAATGCAGGAGGGGATGGCCCAAAAATTGAAATTTGATATCATATTTTTTCGAGACGACGGAATCAAGCATTTCTTCGCTCATCGTCGTCGATATTAAAAGAGTTTAATCTCTACACTTATTCTTATCGCCAAACAATTTACTTCTTAAATACGAAGGGAGGATTACGGGAGGGATTTTTCACCTCTTAATCATTCAATCCCTATAATTTGGGAATCTGTATTCTTGAAAATTCATACTAATACATTGAGTAACTATTTAACGTCAGCCAATCATATACTTTTGTTTAACGGGCGCTTTGTGATTGGCGTGGCGTTGTAGTTTAGTGCTTCGAGTATAAGCTCTGAATTTGGGAGAACTGGGTTCGAGTTCCGTTGCTACTTTTCACTTCTTACGAGTGACACGCTTCCCCGTCATTAAGTTATTTTCATCGTCTTCAAGCAGATGCAATTCATTCCACTTGTACGTCGCTAATTTTTAATAATAATAATGTATTAATGAAATGAGTTTCACAAAAATCCACTCGTGACGCCATTGTGAACATAGCGAACAAAATTGAGCACCCAATTAGCTGAAATTGTGAGGCGAATGAAGACGTAAATCTAATTCTATGTCTCTGGTTGAACTTCTTAATTTTAGTTATATTAGAAGACTTAATTAATTCAGATTCAATATGTTTCTACGGCCGAGTAGTCAAGACGCAACTCTTGCCTGTTTCTTAGGCATTCGTATTCAAAATACAATTCAATAGGCCTATGAGGAGAATACCAAGAGCTATCTCATAATTGGAAACAGAAAGCATCGCAGGTTTGGTTTTAAATCGGTTTTAGAAAATGGATTATCGATATTAAGTTCTGCCGTAATTACTTTCTACGATCCAGTATTATGCCTTTTCTTCTCAACGGAGTTTTACATTTACTCAATTCAAATTGACGATGTAGAAAACGATTATTTGTATTGAAAAATTTCAATATTTTATGTTGAAATCATGTAATATTGTGCCCTAGAACTTGATTGTTTCTCCATTTATTTCATACTATTGCTGCCACAATTTTTCAGTTTTGCTGTTTCGATTATACTGTTTTTGAAAAACGATGGCTGTGGCAATTTCTGATGAATGTGTAGAACTTGAATTAAGGATAAGGACTCAGTCGTGGGAGGCTCGAAGAGTATCACTTGCACCCACCTGTGGAGAAATCCGATGTCTTTGCAGGAAATTTCGCATCCCATCCTCGTAAACGATGCATTTGAAATTATTTTAACGACGATGTAGGTGTTCGGCCTCAAAACCTGGAAAATCTATTTGTCTGGCATAGCTAAGGAAGAGGCTGTATTTTTCTGTCTTGGACGGCCTTCCCCATCCCTAAGGCCCTCCTTGCACCTGCAACCTCAGGGCAGCTGAGGGGCTCATAAAGACAGGTCCTGCTGTTCAGCAACTTCTACCATCTGTCCGGGAAAACTCTCTGCCTCTAAGATTTCCTCCAAGGAAGCGTATATTACTGTGCGCACTGCAGCTACTCCCGCCAAAACTAACGGTTTCTATTTGGGCAAGAGGAGGACCAATCAGCTCGCCCGCCGCTCATTTGGCGGGAAATGTTTTCATAGACTTCTGTGACGTGAATTCGAAAATACTCGATTTCTTACGATAGCGGAAGAGCCTCCCAGATTTGATCTCGGAAGGCTGATGGTTATTCTTCCAGACAAGCAATAAAAAATATTAATCACATTTATAATATACAATATTTAAGAGTCTAGACTTTAAAATCTATTCTTCTACTGTGCTCTTCTATGTGATTAATGCAACAAGTGGAACATCGCAAGACCTTTAATAACTCGGCAGTTTCAAGCGATAGGGATTTTAATTTTTTTAATAACACGTCTTTGAACGATTTCTCGTGATCCAAGCAAACATATCGATGAGATATTGTCCTAAATGTCTTATTTCGGACAACTCGTAAATATCAATTATTAGCAATGGCTTTCTACTCAGTTTTTTTCCGGGTGATCTTAATCAACGGCGAAAGAATACTCCAAAATGAATTAATACCAACTCCATAAATATCTCCCCCAATAAAAAGTTGGAACTGTAAGTATCTAAGTTTGACTGGCAAACTACGCAAGTATCTTAGTTTGACTGGCAGATAAGAAAAAGTTCGACATTCGTTGTTTATGTTTGGGCATTTTTTTCGAAAATATGACTTTATACATATAACATCCTCGTGATGGACAAATAATCGAATTCTGGTTTTTCGATTAAGTCTGTAGTTTGGATATCTAGGAGTCTGCACGAGTTACAGTAACTCTTTTCACAGTTAGCTCTTTGATTAGGTTGTTATTATAATAGTTCATCCCATAAGTCATTCGAATATTAGAAACATTAAATGTAAGAATATTACACTCATTCACGAAACACCGAAGGGCGTGTTCGTGATGAGCGAACAGAATGAAGAGAGGTTTGAACCCGAGAACCGTTTCGCGTCACTGTGATCGACACAATAAATCAGTTTTCGGGGAAAGTATCAATGGATAGTAATATTATATATAAAAATTGTGTACCATTGAACTGTACAGTTGTGATATTTTGTCTTTAATTCTCATATACTTATTGCTGTTGTAAATAAAATTCTCTCTTCTTTATTCTTGTAATAAAAAAATCTTTTCTCACCTGTTTCCTATCCCTATTTTGTGTTAATATCTACGTTTTATGAAATATTGACTACGTACTGGATTAATGGCATTTATGTTTTAAAAATATGTATACCCTTATTATTTAATGTTCTCATGTACATGGTTAACATTTATTAAAATTTCAACATGACTGTTTATTATTATTGTAAAAATGCTACAAGTGGACTAGTCGTCCGGTGGTAACACATATTGATGTATCCCATATTGATAGTGTATTTATAAAATTTAATCATGTTTCTCACCATCTTTTTAGTTATTACTATCGGTAAGTTTGCGCAGGTTTTTCACACCCCCCTTCTTAGTGGTTGTATTCCCGCAGTGGATAAATGTTTCCCTAATAATTTCTTAGGTTTTTTACATCCACAATTCTTCTCATATCTTTTTCATACTATCCCTTTAAATTAATCAATTACGTATTGTATGACGATGTGCTAGATGGAAGAGGAGACTTTTAGTCTCAATCTCGCCCGAATAAAGCCGTTTTGTTATAATTATTGTTACTGTGAAGCGTCTCCTTCAAGAGACCAACTAAATATTATACATTGAAATTATTCGCATACACATCTTCAAGATGTATATGCGAATAATGCTCATTTACCGTTATCAACTTGCGTCCGAAGTTAAATTTCAAATGAGTTACCAAAGAAGAAAATCAGAGACCCGGAAATTAAAACAGTATTTCAGAAATCATATTCCACAAGATTTCGATAGCTTCACCTATAAATTCTCAGCATCCACCAATTCATGATTTGCAGCAATATCGTTATTTTCAGGATTTCGGGAGAAAGAATAACAGTTTATTTACCAACAACTGAAGCTTTATTGCTTAGCCTCTCATATTTTTTCTTTTCCTCATTTTTTCTACAACAATTTACATGGTTTCTTTCCAAACCCTTAGTATAAAACTCCGAAACGAAGTTTCACAATACAAAACAGTAGCAATGAGATCAATACATCACAGTATTATCATATATTTATATTCATATATAATATATATATTTATATGAAATAATGATGATTTAAGTTTACACCGTAGGTTTAATAGGACAGAGCGACTGAAGAAAACCCGAGAAAGGATAAGAGATCAGCTCCAAGTCCTGTTGGAATCACCCACACATTCGCCAGTCCATCAATTCCACACAAATTTCACTCGAGAGCGACGCCACTGGAAAATTTACAATAAATATTCTACGTATACTTCTCTTTTGGGACTTAAAGCCCTGCCTTTTAGAAATCCCGCGAAAGCCTACGTCTGTACACTGTGAGGAGGGCCCTCGTAAGCATTCGCAACTTCCGATTTATGTAAACATTAGAAGACTTCAGACGCTCTCACGTTAAAAAGGGGGAGATTAAACCTTTGTACTTACTTTGTCTTTGGATTACTTAAATAAATACCCCTTTAGAATTTTCGCTATTGATGGAGGAGTACATTATTTCGATTATGTGAGAAATAACATACCCTTTCGAGACAAAACGAAAGCATATTATAACATTCTTTGGAAGCCTTGACGAGTCTTTCGTCGGCTTTGGGACATTCTTTGTGCTCTTTTTCCTAATAAATCCAATTCACCAATTAGGTACAACCCACTATGTAAGCTAACCTGGCCATTATAAAATTCAGGACCACCAAAATATCACACTTAGGCCTACCCAGAAGAACAGCGACCAATGAATATACAAATTATCAATCCCTAGTAATAATATACTCCACTTATTAAACAAAACCATTTCCTTGGCTAACATACATAGGGCGGTGCGGTGCACCGTGTGTGTGGAATCAATAAATAAAGTTCCATCTGCTGGGATTTGTTTCGGCGAACGGTCGCGCCTCAGATAATAATAAAAACAGGTCCAATCAGTACGGCGCGACTCAATATATCATTACAGAAAAATATTCTCACGAAACAAAATAAATACAAGGTGTATATACAACAACAAAAAGGGGATTACTTTTTCTCAGCTGGGTCAACCGAAGACATCTTTCAGGGCAATCCGGGGGATAATAAACGATTAAGTATTTAATTAATAAAAAAGAAGAAAAAATATAATTCCGGCATAAAAAGTGCCAACGCGAGATCGTGTAGTTTGTCGTCTTCTCCTGATTGCCGATGCCAATCTAAGATCGGTCGGTGGGATTTGTGATTCTTCTCTTTGCCTAACTCTCTTGAACTCTCGCCTTCTTGAAGATCGGCGCCTCCGACGCTGTGGACGACGACGTCGCCGCCTTGCCCTGCGTCAACAAGCGCTTTCTGTTTTGGTGGAAATCTGCAAAAGAAAAAAAATACGTTAGAACCTTAGTTACGTGGTAAGGAACAAGTATTCTAATGGCGAAATATCGTCATTAGTTGGAGCATCTGTACTCTCGTTCGACAAGTCATATTTCATTACATATTCTAAAAATTACGTAAAAAAATCCGGAGCGATGCAAGGGATCGGTTCTGCCTTCGGAGGGCGCACATGGCGTGCACACCTGCCGCCTCAACTCCCTCCACCCCCACAATCTATTCCACCACCAAATGCCGAACGAGCGTGATTTTTCCCACGGCATCACGAAGCATCACGTGATTTACACCGAAATGACTCATGTTTGTACTTAGGAGAGCTTTGGAAAGTGACATTCGGCAAAAAGCAAAAGAGTGAGCAATTGTGGAAGACAACGAAAGGAGAGCGTTCTGCGGACATCCGAAAGCTCGGTTTTTCCAAGACCCTCGTTTCCCAAAGCAAAAGTGTCAGAGTGATGAGTGAAACGTCGGCGACGCAATTAAAATGGCAGACGTTGGAATGGAGATCACAAGAAGGTGATCGACGAGAACACAATTGGAGCAGGTGGGGCGGATGTCCGCCGGAAAGAGATGACAAAAAACTCCGCAGCATCCTCAAGAAACGAAGCATCCTCAAGAAAAAAAGCATCCTCACGAAACGATCATTTCGGTCACCAGCCGTTTTGCCGCCGATTCATCGAGTTTCGACTGATCAAGAAAGGGTTTCATTGAATATTCCGAAATTAGTTCCGAATACTTTTATTTCTTTACTTTTTACCAGAGTTTTCTCTGCCAATCGACTCGATTCATTATTCGTCAATTGAAGGTCAAATCCCAATCACCCCGACAACAATATTCGATGGGACAGCCGCTGAGATTCCATCCGCCGGAGCAGGTGGTGCATCAGCTGTTGTTCCCCACCACGAAATACGAAAGAAAGAGTCGCTTTCACTCATTCAAAGGCGAAGTGGAGGAAGAAGAACTGAAGGAGCACAGAGGTCAACAAAGGGACGCCGAAATAAGCAGATTGATTCCAGAGGGACTCACGGACGCCCGTGGGCTTTAAAAGCATCTGATGGAAGCATCGAGTGTTTTCAAGAAAGGATTGTCGCGAACGATGGGCGAGGACACTCTCGGAAAGCAAATGCAACGGTTGTTTTGGTCAGAAGTGAATTCGTAATGGATCAAAAGAATACGCTCTTCTGGAGAAAGGAAGACCCCCTTGGACGCCTCACGATCGAACAATTTCGAAGCTATTAAGTCCTCAACGACAGCCTTCGATTACAACGACCACAACACCTCGTTTCCGATATTCACCGAACGAGGCGCTTTGCTGTGTTTACAGACGGATTCGATAGCAGCGAACGACCGCCCCCAAAATATCGCCAAGGAAGAAAAAGTTAATGAACGTTGAAAGAACGAATGAATAAGGACGGCAATCGGTTTCATTTTCCTTTGCAGAACGAACGTCCTCACGAAAGTGCATCCAAGGGGAGGGAATAGCAGACATTTTGGGACATTCGCCAATTAATTAACATCGATGGAGGTTGTAAAATGGACGATGGCGCTTCCTTGGCACGCGCCATCGGCAGCTTGTCGACGTAAATTGATCTTATAGATTTATTAGGAGACCAATGAACTGCTCATCTATTCTGACGAGACGAATTAGATCCCTTTTAAAAGTATTGCTTTGAACGGAATTCTCGCAACAACAGAAAAACATCGAAAACTGAAATTCTTTTTCTTTCGGTAACGCGTTTTTCACGAGAAGGAAGTCCTTTTAAAAGGGCGTTGGAAGCGAGCGGATGCAGAAGAGCCACCACTCGGCCGTCGCGAGTACTACCAGCACTGCAAGTAGACGCTTCTTCGAATCCTCGCGAATAGGAATGGACGACCGACAGATCTGAAACCGCTACAGATCAGAGGAGAGATTATTCGGCTATTTGAAAATGTATCTTGCGTTCGGTGGACAGAAAGAAAGAATGACGTAATTGGCACAGTATGAGTACGTGCTAACAGGCCAATGCGTTCATATTCCACGAACAAATGAAGGCAATCATCAAATAATTTGTGGTAATGAAGGAACAACAGTTGTAAATTTTCCACACTTTTATTTTACTTACGACCGCTTTCGCTACCGGAGTAGCATCTTCTGGCGAATTCACCAGAAGATGTACACCGTAACTAAAATACAAGTGTGGAAAATTAACAAATGTTATTTCTTCATTACCTCGATGGCTTTCCACAAGGTAACGCCTGAACATCTACATTTCATTCATCATATAATTTAATTAATCAAAACTGAGTCAAGCATCGTGAATTTTCCTACCAATGCTAAGTTACAAATTGACCAACGAATTATGTTACGAGGCTGTATTCATCGAGACAGATGCCGCAAGAATTACATAATTAAGCATTAAATGTAGGAGTGCTGTGGCGAAAGATGGTACGAAAGCGAGAAACCAATGAATCTCCGAGGAGATTTCCGGTTCGACAGTCTCGTTACGACTATAACAGAATCCCTGAGTACAATTCGTGGTGATCTTATTGCCGACGGAAGCTTTCAGAATAATTCATCGCTTCAGGACTTTCAGAAGAAGAAAATAAAACTGTTCCTCCAGTAGACAACAAACGAAATCTCCGAGTTAATGACAAACAAGAAAGGAATCGTTAAAAATACTTTCGTTTGTTCCTCCCGCAGAATACTCGAGAGGCTAATTAGATAGTGATGATGATGTTACCCTATTACACAGGCGGCTCGCTGGGTGCTTATCTAAATCTATAATTCACAGCAAAGACCTTCAGCTTCAAGCTTCAGGACCAAAACACCCGTCATTTCTAAGGCAATTCGCCATCGCTTCTAAGAAAATATACCTTAGATCATTCGCATCGAATAGAATAGCACATATTAAGTACTATAAACCGAAGATGGTCTGTGTATTAAAAGCTCTTCGTCATCGGGCTGATCCAAGAGTCGCCAATCGAAATGCATACGATAACAAAATGATGAAATAAGAAAACAATTTTCCAGAAGTAAGAGGCGTGGCGCCGATACGCAGACTATTGTCGCCAAAGATCGAAAACAACAACATCGGGAGCACAATTGGTCTCGGAGGGCGACAACTGCTGAGATTGCACGTCCTTAGGAAGCAACACGCGAAGGAGTGGCGTCGACGTCACCAACAGATAATACTCCGAAATGGAGGAAAACTGCGCAAATCCCAGAGGACGCTGATGACGGAAAGAAAGTGATAATACGGAACGATAGCGAACGAACAAACTGCGGCTGGAAAACATCAAGGGTGTCGAGGGCCTTTCCGTGAGCTGTTGTAGGACTCGATGATCACAACAACTCCTCCGAAAGTGCATAAGAGGGGCGTGGATGTGTCAAGCGACTAAAACTCGATTTCTGAGAACAAAATCCGATATACACGAAACGAATCCTGACGTCAAGTTTGACGTCACTCGCGGACCTTTAAACGAACCCGTGACATCGAGAAAATACGCTCACGAACAAAGAGGGCCGCGGAAGGACGGGCAAACGCGGATGAAATGGTTAAGAAATACACTTCGCGAAGCATAGGAAATAGCGTCGAAACATAAACACCCAAAGACAAAAAAGTTTCGACTTCGTCAAGATCAAACGGTGAGTTTCAAAGCTGACTTCTACCAAAACGAAAATAATCGCAAAGAAACCCTTCGAGGAATATTACATAAACAATCGGCAAAACTTTAAGGAGATCTTTCAATGACCGGATTTAAAACAAAAATAAGGCAGACAGAGAACAAATACGAAAACAAATATCGCGTTTATGTTTGAAAAATGGGTTGATCGACTCAGCGGCCGAGATGCCACGCAAGTGATTCGTGTGAAATGCAAGAGATTAGGAAAAAGGAAATTACCAGTGATGCGCGACTGCTTCAAAGTCTTAGGTTCCGCCCCAGCAGCCGCCGATTCGTCTTGGGCAGAGCCAGAGGCGGGGGAGTCGGCCGCATGCGAACTGATGAACGGCATCCCACGGAGTTCGTAGGGCGCGGGCACTTGGCCCTCCGTCGGCTCCCACACGAATCTGCCGCCCTCCAACGGTCTGTTGGTGCGAAAGTGGAAGTTGTACTTCTCGGCGTCTCTCCTCTCCTGCTCCGCCAACTCGCTATCCAGCGTCCGGCGCACCTCTTCGTGGTCCACAGTGCCGAACAGATTGACGCGAACCCCCGACCTCCTGCTTCCGCCTCCGTCAACACCGGCACCGCGCATCGTGCCTCGCACGTCGAACAAAGGGAAGGAGCTGAACACTCTAGCGCTCATCTCGTCCTTGGATGGCCGCAACTCTACGCAGCCACGCACGGCTTTCGCTAAAACTCGCTGCGGCCGATGGCGTAGCTATTCCAAAATGGGATCACCAAAGGACGGCACACGCTACACAGTGCTGCACTAATTCCTCGGTCTTCAATAGACGTCTGACATAGCGACCGGTGTTCTCAATCCGACCCTAACGGCTCCCTACTCCAGACTGTCGTGTTTCAAAAGCCACGCCAACTGCCTCCCCTCACACCAACCCACGCCACCCCCACTCTAACCCCTTCCACGCTCAATCATCCCCAAACTTCCTCCCCCCGTAATCTTCCGAGCTTCCAGACCGCAGCATTCACTGCGCATGCGCGTCTCTCCCCCTCCTCTTACGCCCTCCCCTACTTCCCCCTCCCACTCTCACCGCTCGGTTTTGCTTTCGCGGGGCTATTTTCAACTGCGACCAATGGCGTCTGATTCTCGGCTCCATTTATCACCAACTTGCGATCCCACTCAATCAGGGGCGAAATAAAATCGGATACCATGTTGCAACATTAAGTCAATTCAGCAGCGATCGTTCTTTCTGAACTTACTCTTCACTTCTGGGGAATCTATGATTATATTTTTCGTTTTTATTTACTTCGTAACAGTTTATACGACTAAGATGCTCAGTTGAGCCCTGTGTTTACTTAAATGTACTTTTTTAAAAAAGCTAGTGTAACGTGAAATACCCGTATGATTCGGAAAATTTCGCGTTAAGGTTGATGCTTGAATCCGATCATCGAAGTTCTTCTTCGGGTTATGTTGAGAATAGGCGTCTCTGCTGGTCTTGCCCAACTCACGGCAGATAACAAAAGTTTATTTCCGAAACATTTTATTTAAGTAATCATTTATTTTTATATATGTGGGCACAAAGCATTTATTTGTGAGGACCGAACATCGTTTCAGGTATTCCGAGAACTGAATCATTTCCTGTTTGATGTCTGAGTAACGGAAATTTCGTCTTGGCGATGATGCCGTAGTTCGCTTTGGGGAAGCGTCCTACGTGAGACGACCGACGGATCGCTAGCGTCATCTGCGCAGCGGCTTGGCGTACTACGTGCTTCCGACTTCAGGGGCGCGGATTTCAATCGTGGTAAAAAGAACGCCATCGCAGTTGGTGTCGGAAGCCTAAACAAACAAACGGCATGAAAGAAAGCCAATTCATATCAGGAACTGTATCTTAATCCAAAAAGAAAAAGGGGATACAATAATTAAAAAATCAACGCCTAATAAGTTGAACAATTGAGATGTCTTAGTTTTAATGAGTATATTATAAAGGGTTATAGTGAATATGTCGGTTATTGCATATAACTGGTTAAGATACGCTAATGTAAATATACTTAAATTAAAAAATATAAATAAATTTCATTTTTGCCAAAGAGCATTAGAAGAGTGAATCATTGTTTTTGATTGAAATTTGCTATCAGAGCTAAACGAATTAAGGTCTGAATAGATACCAAAATAAAATCTTCTCAAATGCGATGATCACATGTTTTGTTTTCTGTGAAAAAGTCATAATTGATCCTAAGTTGAAGGGGGGGAATTAGAATAATGTTTAATATTTGAAGATTAAATTCTTCTCAACCATTGGAGAGGGAATTTATCAAGATTTGATGTTTTTTTCATTTTAGTTTTCATTAGTTGTATTAAGATGTAAGCCGATATGCCAGTTATCGGTAAAAATATAACATAGAGGAAATAAATTATTACGCTAATTAACTCTCAACTATGTAAAAGAAAATCCCTTACGAATAAAAGCTGCTTATATATCCAAAATAATTAAAGATAATATAAAAACCAAACAATTGAAACAGTACTACCGTTGAGACTCCCCATTTGTCATGGGTTTTCATGCGGATGCATCGTCATCAAATTCACACGTCTTTTGTTGAATTATTTTCACTTGGAATGATTTATGCTGACGTAAACAAAGTGCAGCTTCGTCATCTGCGGCACACTTCTTGCTTCGAGGCTCTCTAAACCACAACTTCATTGATATAATTGTCAATTCAATTTAAAAAAGAAGAAACGAAATGTGATGATGAATATATTTTCAAAAGGGTTTAGAGTTGAGTTGCACGCTTTCCTGTGCTAAGCCCAACTTCATTTACATTAAACGATAAAGATTCAGGGTTAATTTTGTGGTATTTATTAACTTGTACAAAATAAGAACGCAGAAGTGTTCTTATTTTGCCACCTAAAGATGTAGCAACGCTACGGAACCTGGGTAGTGTTATTCTGAAAATAAATAGTGGTCTAGTAAAAGTTTGTCTATCATGGATTTTTTTCATTTACATTATTTGTGAAATATATTTTAAGCTCCCGTTACGAACTCCCACTATACCAAAAAGTTTATCCCAAAGAGATAAGCAAAATTTTTAGAATATTTATCCATCAAACCACTCTCATTTTACCTCAAATTGTTAAGCATCGAAACTTTACCCAAAAAAGGAATTATTTCGCGGAGGAAACAGAAAAGATTTTCACTTGGTGCCAAAATAAAGACTAGAATATGTTTTCATTTAATAGATGTCTTTGTAAGTTATAAAGTCGCAATCAATGCCCAAGAAGGCCGCCTGAGGGATCTCTGCCCTAAGGTATGCCTTAGGGTCCTTCTTTCTGCAGTATATTACAGAAGAGACTAGAAAATGATGTTGGTGTTACTACAACCCCTGCCGCATGCCAACGACGCAATTTCTAGAATTTCTGCGGATTTCTCAATTCCGCATTTGTTATCTAAAGTAAAGGTCTCAAATTCATATCTTAAAGTGTATTCAAATAATTGTTTTTAAAGATTTGCCAGATCATAAAAGAAGCCAAATTTTCGACTCAACATAACCGAAAAGACACCGAAACTGGATTTGGGGATTCTATGTCGCCCAGCCGGACCACGCAGCGCTTACGAAAAATCCACCGCAATCAAAGGGTAGCTGGTGGAATGAAACAGTATCTTAGATTCCATATCTAGAAGAGTAGTAGATTGACGTGGTGTAAGAGACTTGATAGTCCATCGCTGTTTACCTAGTTGATTTCCTTACTTTATCTCGAAATTTGTCCGAAAAAGGTGTCCGCCATTTTGTTGCTTTAAACAACCAAGGAATCATCTTAGGGCATGAAAAATTCAGTGAATTAAAAGCAAAATAGTAATGCTAGATTATTGTTTTGTTGTTTATTTCAACAGTTTCTCTCAAAAGCAATTATATATCAACGAACATAAACGTTTTTCTGAAAAATCCAAAACTTCCCGTTTTCGTGAAAATTTCTCAAGTTTGACGCCCTGTATCATTTTGGCGCCTTAAAATTAAAAAAAACGACGAGCGGGAGCGTAAAATACAATTATTTTGCAATAACTATGCAAAGTTTCAATATCCGCACTCAAAAAAAAAAAACATTTTTGGCCCCTTGTTCAGAGTTTTTCGATTCTAGCCCACTATGCGACGGCTGGTGGAGTTAATACCACAAAGAGGTGCAATATGCATGCATGCAATACTACTCGGTAAACCGATTGGGAAGCATTGAAGAATGCAATCTCTTTAAATAACCATGAAAATTTATCCAATTTGGGCTTCTCTCAAAACACCAATTCACATTCAAATATTGGTTTCAATACAAACTATCGTCCCGCGAATAATCCGTTTGTTTCCGTCAAAGGTTCCGCGGGTGATTTCAGACTAAAATAATTCCGTCCTCACTATTATAATTGGTAACGGAAAATATCGAAGATTTCTCGCACGGAGAAGAAGCAATGGCTTTTAGGACATAGTGCTTACTTTTTGTTAACGTCCGCAGTTTCAGACGGTGATCACGGCAGTTAAGAGCCATATTCATACGGCGTAAATGCAGTAGGTGATTACATAAATTTGCAACAGCTAGTTACAAAATCAGCTCGTGTTGATTTAGTGAGAGTTAATTTTTATAAAATAAATCTTTCGCCAATGTTATGCCGTTTTTGGGAGCGAAAAGAGCTGTCATTGCTTTCCTGAGTGCACTGTCCGTTGTTAAACTGCACGTCTTTGGACATAATCACGTCTTTGGACACAATCACGTCTTCGGACACAATCACATCTCAACATTGTAGTCGACATGCTTGTCTGTGTTGGAAAAATGCTTTATCAACTAATATTCCTTATTGTTAAATCTGGAAAGTACCATTTATAGGCAGAAATACACATGACGTAGGACGAATTTTTTCACATTAACGTTCGAAATAGAAAGCGTTCGAAAGTGCACCAGTTGAAGGGTTGTCTCAACGATAACACCGATAGCCATTATCATCTTAATATTCTATCTTCGGTATGTTGCTTATTAAATTACATGAATAATTTCTAATTCTCTTGTATTTAACACCACATCCTTTTTATGTTTAATGTTTCGCTATTTATTTGTTTATGTTCATTACATAATATTATTATCATGTTAAATGTTACAATTATATAAAAATAATTGATATTTATTTTTTATTAAATAATAATAGTCTATTTATGCTACTGCTCTGAAACGGGTTACACGATCCATTATCTCAAAAGATTTCTTCCGTCGACTATTTGTCGCTGTCTGTCTTCGGCTCGCAACTTAAAACTTTCCACGAATTCATTTTTCGCGCCTAGATTCGCAGCATCATTACCGTACCAGAGAAAGTAATAATAATAAAATCGTGGAAATCTTGCGTGCACCCTGTAAACAGATGATCGATGTGTTTATAATAAATCCTTGTTGGGAATCATTTGGACATAGCGGAGCAGGTGTGTCTGTCCGCTCCGTTTCCGGTCCTCCAGCATCCTCCTTTGCCACCTGCACCATTCCCTCATCTTCGGGCGGAAATCCTTCCGCTTTGCACCGACTCGCTTTTGTGATCCACCCTCGACATCAGAATAGCTGTAAAAGGTGGGCTGCAAAACAGGCTTCGATTTCTAACATGGCGCTCTTCTTCGATTTCTGAGCTACGAACGGAAAAGAAAGATTGGTGAACCAAGGAGGAATACTCAGTCAAACATACAACTATGTCAAGTGTGTAAAATTTCGACAGAATTTATGTTAAAGAAGCCTTTGTTATTCAATGTGTAAACAAGGAAATTGGGTAAGATTATTTTGGCGTTCACCCAGGAAAATTCCCTAGTATTTCTCATGGAAAATGGTACTTGGAGGCCCTCGGCGCGGTGCACTTAGCGCTGACCTTTATTAAATCCAATGAATGGAGAGTTTAAAGGAAAACTCTCGAGTTCACAATGGAGTTTAATCATCGAATGTCACTTTTGACGGAAACGTGGGAGTACCGAAGCACTCGATGTTGGGCAGACAAATGGTTCTCTCGAAATCAAATGGATTAGCGAGTATTTTAGGAATAAGTAATAATATTAATAATAATAATAATAATAAATGGCCTTTATTCGGGCGAGATTGAGACTAGAAAGTCTCTTCTTACACCTAACCCATCGTCATATACAAAACAGAAAAAAAGAGATAGGTAGCAAAAGTACTCGAAGGAAAGTAATATGTGGATTGAAAAAACCTAAGCTGAGGGCTCAGGAAAAATTTCCACTGCAGGAAAACACTCCCTAGAAGGGGAGTGTGAAAAACCTACAGGTAGAAAACAGTATTCTGTGAAGAGTAATCGGGTCTCATTGTTACATTGTGAACTTATTAAGGGGAATTTAACGTAGGAAATGGACAACAAGGCTTTATTTTCACTTCGATGTTAATATTTTCATCTATCTTGTGAATTATTTCATGTAGACTTTTCGTCGATATCAGTAATAGAGCCTCTTCTTCTGTAAGCTGAGTTGGAATAGTCTTTTCTTCTAAATTTTGCATGTAACCTCCTGGCTTTTAAAGTGTACACATTTGTAATTTCCTGTGAAGGATTCAATATGTATAGAAAAACATTAACCTCCTTTTAAGATGTAAGTGAAAGAGGAAAGGATGGGTTGTTTGTGAAGACTTTTGGGAGTCAATTGCGCATACGGAAATATGACGTTTATAATAACTAACGACGGACTTTTTTCAAATCTATTCGTCCTTGGGAATATTCAATGTGTCCGAATGGTGAGGCAGATATTTCTTCGAGAAATCTTAAATGAAGACGAGGCATTTTCCGTATAATTCCCCATTTCCGAGTGGACATCGAAGACTGCCTCCGACCGGAAGGATTCTCAAAGCGCCACTCAAAATGAGGACGGATTTCGAAGTAAACATCCTCGTTTGGAGATATAGGAATTGCAATCGCAGGGCAGACGATTGCTCGAAGTGGCGGACGAATCTTTGGCTGTGATTCCACAGATGCATCGATTTCTATTTTTTTTAAGGATTCATTTCGTAGTAATATCGTAAACGCAGTAGATTTTAGAAGTGACCGTTTCATTAAAATATATTCCCGGTTTGAAATGATAGTTTCTCACTTGGCTGAGCAATTCATGAATCCTCCTCGACTTCGTTAACGACGCTTTGCAATTGACGCTCGTGTCATACTGAAAAATAAAGCAAAATAAAATTTCTCGAATGAAATGTAAATTCTACTTCTGTTTTAGGACATTTTTTAACAAATGAAGTATGCGAAAAAAAAACTTTTGAGCAACTTATTGATGAGTAAGCCGATGAAGTAACATTAGAAAATTTAATTTGAAGAATAAATTCAAATTATTTTGACCGTCTAATTGCTGGTCGAAGTAATGCACTTCTCACAATCTCACTTCTTCAGCATCGACTTGAGAATCGAGATCTCTTTCTCCCGATGAGGAATCCAATTGACAAATATTTCGATGTATGAGAAGATGTATTCGATTTCTATGCAAGGGGAAATAAAATGAAATTTATAGAAGAAAGTGACGAAGATTATTTATTTTATTTATGCTAGGGAATGAAATACTGACAGATAGAGCTAACTAGCTTTTGTTTCATATTCACTTCTTCTATAATTAAATGTTAATTTGAAAAGGCGATCTTTATTCGATATAAAATAAAATTCAGGTCATTGATGAATTTTCTGATGAAAAAAACCTCCCAAACTACAAAAGTAAAAAAATAATATGAACATTAACTAAAGAGTGTGAATCCCAAGGAAGGACGGCCTTAAAAAACTATGACGGTGCCGGGAAGCGAACCCGGGATCTTCCTCTATCCGGGAGGCTGCCTTAACCATCTACGCTACCCGGCCAGAAAACAAGCTAAAATGTTCAATTGTTAAAATGTTCTGGTAGCCTAGATGGTTAAGGCAGCCTCCCGGATAGAGGATCCCGGGTTCGATTCCTACGGCGAAATACCACGTCGGAATTTTTTCAAGTCAGTTTTCCCTAGGGATTTTTCGTAGGTGCACGCCCTTATGTGCAAAGTATGTATGTGTTCCTTGTAAATAGTACGAAATTAACCGTGGAACGCTTTTACTAAGACTTAGGAAGGAACCAAACCTCAAAAACGAACACCAGCTAAATATACTCATATTTAAGTTTAAAATTGTATTTTTCGTTTTCTACACCAGATGATGTCCTCGTGAAGTACAGAATATGCATCGGATGAGATTTTTAGACTATTTCTTTGTACGACTGTGCTGTTGCGCGTATGGTCGTAGTAACGATTGCTTCGTGTTAGACACTAAATTACGTCGACAAATGCTAAAATAGGACCTCTTGCTCTATTTTATCCGAGCAATTAATCGCATCGTGAATCCCTTAAACAATTGTAAAATAATTGTTCCTTATCTAATCTTTGTCACTGTTTATGTATCTATGTTTGTATATTGTTGTATTTATTTTTGTTACTGTGTTTTCGCGGTTTTTTTTCCAACCCCCTTCTTTGTGGGTGTTTTCCCGCAACGTGGGTTTTTTCTTTGTCAACCTTCAGTTGCAGAGATTTTTTCCCACACCCTACTCTTTCTTTTTGTATATTTTTTTAGTAAGTTAACTATAAATGTAATTGGCATACGAGGTTAGGTGGAAGAGAGGCCCACCTGGGCCCAACCTCGCCAATGAAGGGCCCAACTAACTAACTTAAACCCCATCAATTCACGTGCAAAGAAATTCCGTTGATTTCTGCTCATCTCTTATCCCGTTTTCATCTAACATTCCGGTAACTAGCTCTCCTTAAACAGTTTCTGGGAAACATACCTGATTAGGGGGTAAGAAGCCCTGTGAGTCACACCTGCGACCCTTTTCCAGGGTCTATTCGGAAGTGGCCGTGGTTTGTGGTGGTTGGCTTCTTCACTTGACCTCGCTTTGGATCGTGGGAAATGCCTCGGCAGCGGAAGTGCCCACAGCTGAGAGCAAAGATGCTCTTCGATTTGACTAAAGGATTTTCCGAGCTCTTCCCGCACCTGGGCTTAGACAGCTTTTTATTTATCGATCGAAGATTTTCCGGGAAAGATTGATTTGTAAACGAACTTCGGTATTTCAGAGACTCATATTGTTTTTGTTGAAGATATGTAAAAGAATGCCGATTTATTTTTGAAAAAGTCGATAGTGGTACCAGAGGTTGCCTAAATCTGAAAATGTCGCAAAAAATAAAATATATAATTATAATCGGCTGCGGTGGCGGAGTGGTTAGCACTCCAACGCCAAGGTCCCTGGTTCGAATCCCGGCTAGTCGGATTTTCCTGTCTATGGAATAGTTGTGTGTCTTTGTAAATAGTAATAATTATTGAAATGGATCTTATTGGGGTTTTCCTGTTTCCATTAGAGAAATTATTATTAATAAATTTTCTTTTACGGTTTGATAAACAGATATTATTAATTCATTTGTTGTACTCATAGCCGGCTGGGAACGTCATAATGATCACAATGCGATTCTTCGGTATTGTTTAGTGGTGGTGGAGTTTTATATTTCGTTTCTTCCTCTTTGTTCGGTTGGTATTTCCTTGAGTTATAATATGTGTGTCTTTTGGGGGTAGAGTTTTCATTTGTTTGAGGTTTAATTGTCCTATGTTTTCGTATTGAATAGAGTAATATCAATTAAGAGAAATTTTAGTTTTTATTTCTTTCGGAAACCGAGCGACCCTGAGTTCATGCATTTCGCGGTAAATTCAATTCAGTTGTTCTTTTAAATATTGGCGCCCAACTTTCGATCTTTTGATCAGTTTTTGTTTAAATCTTTATAACCTTTTACGCCCCGCTCGGCATTTTTTATTATTTTTCTTATTTTATTTAAAAAGTATCGTTACACTTCGGTATTATAATACTAATATATACTAGTATATACCATATAAAATAATATAAATACGTAAAATACTGATAACGATAGTAATCGGAATAAAAAAATGACCGTTACCATTATAATACAGGTTTATATTTGTAGCTGTTATAGGATATATAGATGTATAAACGTAGAAATATTGTTTTGATGTTATGTGAATTAAATATAACGTTTATTTTCACTACTTAATCAAAAACATTAAAAAATAACACACATGTATACTATAAACGTAGAAACATTTTGAGTTGCATCTCATTTGATGCATAGAACAGGATAACATAATATGTTGGAGCAAGATTCTTGTGAAACAATGATACGCAGATCAATCACAATACATCAGTACTTGCCGAAAATAGCACAATTTTTTAACTATGGCTGCGGAGCTTTCGGCTTGGTTAAAATATAAATTCCCGATGCCAAATAGCCGTTTGATTATTTTTCAAAGGTGCTTTTATCTTCTCTAAAAAAAACATTTTTAGGAAACTACAAAATCACTCTTTGAACCTACGATTTCTCGCTTACTGATAAAACGTAAATAGTTGAAACAATTTTGAAATTAGAAACGAGATTCGTGCTTTTTCAAAACTTACACATATCTTAAACTTAACAAGTATCAAGCGGTTCCAGAAAATCCAAGAGAATAGTGAATGAATTTTCAGTCTCGTTTTTACGAACATCTAATTGCTAGCACTTTAGTAGGAGTATCTAATTGCAGTGCGCGAATTCATGATTTAGATTTTTTAAAAGTAGAAATGTTTTAGATTTTATTTAGATTTAGATATATATCCCGCGAGCCGCCAGAGGCGTATGGCAGGGGGTGTAATACACCACCATTATTCATTCCTCCCTATTAGCATCTCTAATAGCCTGGGGAAAAACGACCAAAAGTAATTATCCGTCCTTGCCTTTACTTCCCTAAAACGCTTCGTCGATGCCTCTCGTTCGCTCCTTACTGGCACTAACATTTCACTTACTTTGTCTATAAATTCTGAACGAAAGTTGCAAAGAGGAGGAGAGCCGCTGCTGAGGAAATTGACAGAGATTGTCATTGGAACGTTGGCGAAAGCAATATCTTGAATTACCCAGGTTCGAAACCCGAGAAACCTTTTAGCAAGCCATCCACCACGAAAGCCTGAGATAATTCTTATTTACAAGTTTTCTGAACTATTTGGTTTGCTTCTGAATGTTTAAAATCGCGCTGTTCGTTTATATGGCTATGGGTTTCACGGATTCGGTCTCACGGCCTTCCGTGGTCGATTTTGATCGCCTCATTCAAACGGAAGCCCTTTCAAAGTCACTTCTGTGGCGTTCCTCATGTTTACAATAGAGTATTCTCCTCTCTGAGTGAATGACTGACAGCCGATGGAACAGTCCTATTTCTCTCCGGAGTTCTCCTTCACTCTGAGGCCTAATCCGGCCTTTCTTCCCCTTTCGGAAAAAAATGTTCTCATAAAATCATTTTGTTTTCCCTATCTTCTTTAAAAAATTAAAAAGTCAACTAGTTTAGGCAATTCAACTTGTATTTATAATTTGGAATTTGTGCATGTTGGTGAAATAACACGATGATTCGGTTTAATGTGATCATTAATTGCCCATTCCACCGCAGCACTCACGCGCTTCTTAATTTTGACGAATGATGACTGAGGAGGTCCGCACTTCAAATCTTGGTTTTTGTGATCGTTAATCGCAAAAGTGACTCATCAACGATCTTTGAAGCACGGCGATAGCAATATTCGTGCCGAAACTGAATCGCCTCTGACGAGTGACATCTCTTCACGACTACTGTGAGGTCGCAGTATAGCTTATAGTTTTAATGTGGTAACCTATGAATGAAGGGAGCTCGATTTACTTTTTAAGTCATACTCACCTCACTTGTCATATTTGACGGAACTTCAATTAGCTTACTAAATAAAATCTATGATAGTAAATATCCTATCACACTAAGACACCATAAACTATAATGATATACTTAAAATATAACTTATTTAATTACATAATTAGATATCATTCGCTAGTTTGTTTCAATAAAATCGGACATAATTAAATTCAAATTGATGATATGAAGGGATATCTCGTCAATTCCAAAAATTATATTATCTCAGCCTCAGAGCTTGGTGGCTGAGTGGATAGCATGCCATCTAAGCTATCACTCCTGCCCCAATGTCCCGGCTTCGGATCCCGGCTGAGTCGGATAATTCCGTTCAGGGAATGGTTGTGTGTGTTCGTAAGTTACTGTTGCCTCGGTGTAGCTCCTCCTGACAAGTTCATTAGAGCTTAGGAGGACTTCACCGATAAGAGGCAACGGTAGCTTAAAAAAAATCGTTCTTAAAGCATATGCGTTATTTTTTAGGAACGAAATCATTCGGGAAATAGATCTTCTCAGCATTATATCAGGAATCATATTCGTGCGTGTCCGTACCTGATCAAATCACACTCCGGAATATGTTCCGTGAGTTATGGAATACCCGTTCTCACGTCGGATGGACAGCAGCAAAGTTTTGTAGAGAAGAAGACTTTAATTAACGCTGAAAATGCAGTGTGTTGTTGAAACTACAAGAGCAAAAGTTGTTTGTGGAAATTGTTACAGGAGGGGCGAAGACCGTAGTTTAAAGTGACGAAACATTATATTGAAAGAGAAAAAAAATCATTCGAATTTTGTGCCCGCTGTGGGTTTGATTTGCAGATAGATGGGCGACCAATTATTCATACGAAACTCTAATTCCAATTATAACAGTAATTGTATAATGTAATTATATAATATAATATATATCTATACAAGTATAACTGTGCTTAGAACTACTATTTGTCAGATAGATTGAAGCACATAATGGGATCATTGGTCACGTGACAATCGTATAATTCCGGCGTTGGAATACCCAAAATGGCGATGTAAATGTCAATGAAAATATATCTTCTTTTATTTGAAAAAGTATTGATTGATGTTCCAAATAG
This sequence comes from Sympetrum striolatum, assembly GCA_947579665.1. Taxonomy (NCBI): domain Eukaryota; kingdom Metazoa; phylum Arthropoda; class Insecta; order Odonata; family Libellulidae; genus Sympetrum; species Sympetrum striolatum. The sequence continues at coordinate 1,060,080 of OX388349.1, forward strand.
TTTTAAGGAAACTATTATAAACCTTTACCAATAGCTAATAAAAAATATCCACGGAATAATTTCAAATCAACTTTTGAAATGTCTAATTGTTTTCATCCGATTTATTGCAAAACAGATTAGAGCAGTGCCATTAACTGGAATGCTATTCATATCCACCAATTGGTACTAAATTGCCGGGAAAGAATGTCCTCTCCGCAGATTATTAATATGAAACGTTCAATTGAATGCACAAGTATCATTGCTGTAACTTATATCAACGAAAGAAAAGTGTGTCACAGTTACAGGTGAAATTGAAAGTGTAGAAGAAAGAGGGAAAGAAAGGTTCTGAAAAGGGAATGAGATTAGATGCGGAAGGGGGGGAACGAGGGGAAATGTTTTTTCTCCTCCTTCCATTCTCAAACAATTGAATACCCATCGATAGCTGTTTTACTTCGGAGGGGAAAAATGGACCTTCGAACGGCATTATTTATTAATATCATTATTATCAAAATAGCACTACAGGTAGGCAAAGAGCCAGGTGGCAGTGCCGCTTGTCATACAATATCTTACATTAACAACAACAAATTATTAAACAATCATAAGATAGAAGAAAGAGGAAAAGTCACAACCCAAGCTAAACATAACAACTCTACGTAAGAATAGCTACATTCATAATATGCATGACAGAACAACAATTCACTCTTCCATAGCAAATATAACAAACAATATAAGTCTTAATGCCTAATTTTATTTAAGATTTTCTTAATTTAATTATGAATTATTTATTATTATTTAATCACGGAATATTGAAAAAAATGAAACCAATACTTTTGTACTGATTCAAAATTTAACTCACGACCTGTTGTGAAGTCTTTGTTTTTGTGTCAGCAAGGAATTGGGCTCGATCTTACAATTCGATACTTTAACGAAATATTATTTATCATTACTTATCTTCTAATTATTTCACCACGATAATTATCGTCATTGATACGAATTGGACTTACGCAAGGAAAAGGGGTAAATTTGCACATGAGAGCGTGCACCCTGGAAAATTCCCAAAGAATAACGGAATTCCGCAAATGCATTTGCTTCCAAATCGACTGCTGCACCCGCGAAATATGACAATATTTGCAAACAGCGACATTTATACAGAAGAAAGTTTTTTCTTCACATTTTAATCTTATTATCGTTAACACTCTTTCAATTCGTCGAATCCGTGTTTTCTCTTTTAAAGCACCGAAGATTAAAATCATTTTCTAGTTATGAGAGCTGTCGTTCATAATCTTTATTTACAATATATTGCGATCCTTCGCATAAAATCCTCAACCGATACTCTGATTGCAATCAAACCTCTTTGCTCCGCGCGAATGGCGGTCATTGGGCGTCACTCATGGCTGAGTCATTGAGTAGGACAATGGCATCCCATTGTTCGGCGGAAGGCGTGCCGTCCGAGAACAGTTTCTCCCGAGATAACGTGACAAACCAGCCCAAGTTATCTAACTCTATTGACTTTCTTCCTCTTTCGCTTTTTTCTGCTGTGGCACGGGCCAAACAAGTTGCAGACGCCTTCACAAACACTCTTCCGAGTCGGCCATTTCTTCTCGATCAACTGTTGTCTGCCCAAATATAGTTAATATTAAAAACTTTCTTCGATAGTTAAACTGCATTTCCGCTACAGTGACGAATCCTCAATTTTTTAAATTCATTATCGTTGAATAATAATAATAAATCTTTATATTCCTCTGCCCTTCATAAATTACATTAGAAACAACAATTGTAAGGCTCCGGATAGTCAAGTGGACAACGTTTGCCTTTGGTGAAAGCGGTCCCGGGTTCGAATCCCGGTGGGTTTGATGTGCGAAATGACCTAAGCTGTCGAAGCACTTTTAGCAATACTACTACTACCAACAACAGTTGTTAGGAATATAGGTACCCCTAAGGTGACAGCCACCTGTTTCGGGGTTACCGACTCTTCATTTACTTGGCAAATAATACACAAGCCATTAGATATGTTACATAAAATAAAATGTAGACCATGCGTATTATAATAAATTGCAAAATAAAATATAATAATGAAATCATAAAATTCAACAAAATAGCTCTCATACAATTTGTTTAAACATGCATTCAATATCATCATGATTAAATAAATACTCTTTAATTAATTCTATAAAGTTAATTTCTGTTGTAGCAGTGGTTATATTTCCCTGTAAATTACAAAAAAAATTTGAACTAATATACAAAAAAGAATATCTAAAGAATTCACAGTTTTAGGATTATAGTTGGTTTTGATCTCAATACATACGGTGATGGTATATTTTTATCACCGCCACGATTATAATACATCCTTAACACTTTATATACAAATAGTTGTCTCAGTGGCAACATTTTTGCCTTAAAAACAGAGGAAATCTTCTCTCTTTTCCCTCGATATCATTCCTTTTCTTCTTTCGTAAGTAAATCGCAATAAGAATTATTTGAGCATTACTGTTACACCAACGAATAACGTATAACTTCTTACATACTATTATGTTATTCTTAATATTTCATTCGTTTCCTTATGCGAAAGATAATTTGCGAAGACAAAAGTACAACGGTTCAAGCGTCAATAATATTATTTATTTATTTCAAAACAGATTATCATAACGGAGTAGTGCAATTAATTGTAAATTTACGAACATCCGGCAATCAGTTCGAAAATCCAAATATACCTCTTCTCCGATAATCGCGTGCCGTCCGTCCGCAAGCAAACATCGGACGTCCTGATTATATTTTACCAATATGTCGGAAATCTCTGATATAAATACTTGGGACAATTGACCGCGATTATTCAATTTATTTCTTCGTGAATCATTCGAGGGAATTTCAGAATAAGATAGCACCCACTGTGACTGATTAATGTAACGTGCATGTTCTGGTACAAGGGATATAAAAACGTTCACGGATTATTTCAGAGCGAATTAGATGAGAGAATTAAAATTTATTTGCAAATAAGAAAATTTTTATTATTAAAGACGCAACACACATGTAGTCCAAGAAAGTATATTCTCCTAGGCTACATTAATATTTCTTTAAGTACTGGCTGAATTTGCGGTGACAATTTCCGGAGACAAAAAGGTGAAATATCCTCGGCCTTACATTTTGAAAAGCTGCTCAGGCGTAATAAAGAGAAAGTGTAAATAATAATAATAAGGCGAAATATATAGACCTAAGAAGTTTTAAGAGGACAAATAAAAAAAAATTCAATACTAGTGTTCCGTTTCCAGTATTCAATTATTTATTTCTAAAAAACAATTTTTTTATAGATTTCCAGTTCTTTGAAATTTAAGAAAAATGCAATATATCGCCCCTATCTTTGTAATCTAATTCTGAACACCCAAAAAGTTGAAATTAATAGTTAATCCCGCTTTGTCTAAAAGATAAAGAAAATATAGAAAGAATACAATGAGAATATATAAGAATGCATCAAAGGAGAATGAGGAAAACAGAAGAATAACGATAAAATGATCGAAATGGAAAACAAACGAATCGAGAAAACTTCGTATAGTAGTAGATATGACATTAAATAAGGCAAATAAAGACACAAATATGTAATTATACCAATTTAGATTTTGAAAATAATTGACATTCAAAATATGAATATAAATAAATTAAATATTAGTATAATAATAAATAAATATATATATATATATATATATATATATATATATATATATATATATATATATATATATATACTAGTAAATGGGTGCTTGCAGACTGCAAGCAAAGAAAATATTTAAGGGATACTATCCTGAGTTATCGGTCTATATGCTATATTTATTTTCCTTTTTACTTTCTCCATATACGAAGTATAGAGAAAGTATTGTTTTCATGAAAAAAATCGACTTCGAGATTTCAACGGAAATACATGTTTTGGGGTACCTAGAACACGTTTTGACCATTTTCGGAATGATGTCTGTGTGTATGTGTGTGTGTGTGTGTGTGTGTGTGTGTGTGTGTGTGTGTGTATGTGTGTGTGTGATAGTGGGCGCTCTAACGTGAAAACTATAAGTCCTATCAATACCAAACTTCATATATAGTACTGCGGTGTGTGCTGTCAGAGTTGATTAGTTTTTGGAGTAAATCGGTCAACCGGAAGTCGAGCTTTATTCATTAAAGCTCATTTCCGGTTTTCAAAATATCTCCATAACTATGATATATACGTATATTGTATTCCTTATAAAAGTTTTAGATAATGTTATTTACTATAACTTTTGTATTTAACATATTTTTGTATCACCGTTTGATTAGGAGTTATTCGTGAAATACTGATAAACCGGAAGTAGCTGTTATGTATTTTGTGGGCGCTCTAACATGAAAACTATTTGTCGGATCAACACCAAATTTCATATATAGTACTTTTATTACAGTCGTTAGAGTTGATTAGTTTTTGGAGTAAATCGGTCAACCGAAAGTTGAGCTTCATTCTTCATAGCTCATTTCCGGTTTTCATAATATCTCCATAAATATGATATTTAGGTATATACTATTATTGATAAATGTTTTAGAAAATTTAATTTACTATAACTTTTGTATGAAACATATTTTTGTATCACTGATTGTTTAGGAGTTATTTGTGAAATACTGATAAACCGGAAGTTGCTGATTATGTACATTGTGGGTGCTCTGGGCGCTTGGGCGAAAGGCCACTTCATCTTTTTTCATTTAACATGTCCCGAAAAACATTATTTATAATCTTTGTGACGTAAAAGATAATATGAAAGAAATTAATCACTTATCTTCCAAGTTTTGATTGAATATAGAGTTCGAAAATACTGTCGTACATAAATATTTACATCTTATATATATGGAGAAAGTCATGTGCTGGCCACATCAGATTTTTAATTATGCCATTGTCTTTAGTATACATAATTTTAAATCTAAGATAGAGATTCATCAAATAATATAATAATAGAATAAGTACTTCGAAGGCCTTTCACGTTCATTTTATACGGAAGTTTTGGAGTTGAGTCCTTAGTGAATACACATTCGTAAAGTTAAATTAAGGGAATAAGCCAAAGTAAAATTAGAATAAAAATCTGCATAAAATAAAAATGCGAGAAATCGATCGACGATTCGTTACCTGTGGTACGTTCTTGGTTTAGTGCAAAACATACTCCAATTGAATCCTATGGCCGCGGTGCCTGCTTCTGTGCAGATCTTCATATGATGATGAGGACAATATTGACGGCGTGCGGAATATTATCAAATATCCTATCCGGTGAAACTAACACCCTGATATTTTCTGAGGAACGTACTCTTCCTAGCGCGACATAAAGCTGGCAATGTGAAAACACTTCGCTTCTCAAATCAATTCCTACCTTACTTAGTTTTGGATTTTTAGCCCTCAATGAATATATAAGGTCGAAGGTTTCCGCGGCGATCGGCTGATTCCGTGGTATCTCTTTCGGGATCCCACCGCGATAAATGTAGCAGCAGCGACGACGACGTTTTAATGTGCATTCGTAAAAGTAAATTAAAGAAATAAGCTTAAGAATGTTAAGTTAGAATGAAAATCTGCATAAGATAAAAATACGGAAAATAAATAGACGATTACCTGTGTAGTATTCGGTTCAGTGCAAGACATACTGCAATTGAATCCTATGTTCATTAAATGGCGTCTACCACAACAATGAGCTCCGTTTATAATTAGATAAACAAATAGACAATAGGCAACGTAATTGTGTAAATAGCTTTAATGAACTCAGAAAAAGAACTTTATTCTAAAGCCCATTTGGTGAAGATGGGAAAATAATATTCATACAACGGTACATGCAAAAATTGTTTTAACTAACCAAGAATTATCCAGCGAACACGAGGAATAACGTAATAAGAATGTCGTTCAAGGAAATCAGTGTATTTTATGTGAAGATTTTTGTTTTTTTATTTTGATGAAAGTTGAATTACGTAATACTACGTACTAATTGTGTACTACATATTATTTAAAAAAACGTAGAAAAAGAACTTAACTTTAAATTCTCTTTGGAGAGGAAGACAGAATAATTATATGTAATTAAAATAGAAAAGAAGAAAAATAATAGGTATATGATAATATGCACAGAACTCACACATGAAAAGCAATCCACCACATACGAAGAACAACGATATCCTAATATCGATCAATGATACCATGTATTTCCTGAATAGATATTTGTTGTTCACTAAGATGAAAGTTACAATTTCTTGATATTCAATGATAACATGGTCCTTCAAGAAAGGCGGGCAGCAATGGATTTGGTTTCCGGTATGAGCTTTTCGGTGACAATATATCACAATGTATATAGTACGAAAGTGAAACATACATGGAACTTTTTTGTCTGAGTTCAGTATACGATAAATATATTTGGTTAAGTGAGCTATGAAATAAAATATATTACTAAACTATAGTGCTCGTTAAACTAATGATTTGTATTGCTTGCAGTTAGGTTATTTCTAAAGACTGTTGTTAAACCTTTTAATTTACAATAATATCCCTATTTATTAATTTATATTAATATCTATGTACTTCATTCTAGAATAATCTCACTACTTACATGACTTTTACGATTATCTTCGTTGTTAATGGTCTCGTATTCTCTACATAAACTTATGTTATCACAGCATGCATTCACGATTTATTCATTGACCGTGCAGATATTCACTGTCTATTTTGATGAAATTTACATTTTTCAGCATTCATTTATAACATATATCGAAAGAAACATTTAAAATAATTAAAAATGCATCAAACCTTTATCATGGCGTATGAAAATAGGATCGTAAACAAACTTGTTTTAGATTCAAACAATGGTTGTTGCCATAGACTTAATTTTCAAAATGAGGAGAAAAAAACGTAAAAAATTGGCGTTCAAACTAAAATTTTGCAAATTTCGTGCAGGAATGTTAAAATCGGCCGCAAGAAAAGTAAACTTTAATCTTTCAGACGTAATAGAGACCAAGTCCTACTGCTTTACGATTACTTTTTCACATTTTAAATAACGAAAGAAATTAGCTCTGCATGGCCATTTTTCGTTTTCTCCGTTTAAATACATTGAAAAATATAATCGTCTCTGGGCTCAAACCTAAGTAAAAATCTGGGGATTTTCGATTTTTTCCCAACTCGACTGTCAATTATGAATCTCTTCTGAAGATCTTCTCTTCTCTTATCTAAAACGGCTTTCCACAAATTAACGCCTGATCATCTAGATTTCAATAATAAGCGAATACATTTTCACAAACAGAATTAATTAATTCCGTCGAAAGGAATGATAAGATCTACAGGAACACGAGAAATCGGTCGAAGAACGTAATTCAGGAAAAATAAAAGAATTCGGGTAATTCAACTAGCGATTGCACCCACAACTAGGGCAATACATGAATCTTTAGTAGCGGCAAAAAGTCCTCGCCTGCGCTAAATAGCATCCGTTTTACAATGTGAACAAAGGTCGCTTTATGGCAAAGACGGCTTCCGCAATTCGGATTCTGGAGAATAGGGAACCGCTTTCAAAGGAACCGGATGTCGTTAAACGCAGATTGACGACAGGTTTAATTTACAGAAGTCGATCTCGATAACGCTCGAGCAGGTTCGGCTAACATTTAAGGTGCGATAACACCGAAGAAACTCAACCGGATGTAAATTATAAAAGATGAAAAATCCATGCGGATGCGTGAAATTGTCGCGGGAGATTCGAAAATCCAATATGTAGTTATATATGTTGCAAGTCCATCACTATGTTTGTGATTAGAGTCGATTGAATACACCTAATTGTACAATGGAAGACATCTAATATATCTATTATATATAATTCCTTCTCCAGATTCATTCATACATATAGATAGGTACCCAGATAGGATAGTAATTCACAGGCTAAACCACAAGCGTTACTGATTTGAAATTTTTACAGAAACCCCCAGGAAAGGACTTTGAACCTCGGTGTCATGGGGTCGATGCCAGAAGGCCCCAAAATCCCGATTTTTCCCTTTTAAATGTGTTGCTTTGATATTCGGGAATTTCTAAAAAATACTACCCGGATTCCCCCCGGTTCCCGGAACCGGAGGAACCTATAGATATGGCCATCATCTATCGAAAACATAAATGACTTTTACAGAAAATGTCCTGGGTTCGATGCTAGGACGATGCAAAAATCTCCCCTTTAAAATACACCGAGGTAGTTTTTAATATTTTTTTTATGCATTCATCGAAACGATAGGAAGCTCTTGCTTTGCTAGTAGATGTATATTAAAACTCGGTTTTAGAAAAAAAATTTTATAAGACCATTCTAACCCTGGGTTCGATGCCATAGCACATTACAATTTCTCACATAAGAAAAACATGCGAAAAGTTGGACGTCGTTTGAGGCAGTTGCAGCCAATTTTTCTGCTTGAATTTTCACACATAGTTAGAGATGGTGATCTTCTTTTGTGCTACATAGTAAGTATCACCAGGAAGACCCGAGGTCGATGCCGGACGGAGAAATTGCAGCGAATTCTAAGAATACTTTCAATAGTTTTTCTACTTTTGAGGACCCTCTCGATATGATGTCGACTTGAAATTTGTGTCATCAACATGCTTGCAGTATGCAAGCAACATTTTACTCGTTTATATCCGTATAAATCACCACCGTGTGTATATTTGTACATATATTTGTCGGAATTCAATTAGAAATGCGATTTTTTCACGTACATGAGTTTAAATTAAGGATGCATTTCACATTTTAATTAAGGTATCCTTGGTTCAGACGAGTGAAAAATAATCCCATAAGAAAAGCATATTTTTAACGGTTTTCAGGCTTCATTTAATGTGCAGAATGGAATTATATTAAATTGTCCAACGACATCGAACAAATCGATAAGCGGGAAGAACACATATTGAAGAAAGAACAAAATTAAATGAGAAAAAGGTCCAAATACAAAAACGGGCTAGTTTCTGTTGCAAAGCCGTCTCGCACTCTATCAGAAAAGGTGTGAAACTAGTCCCATAGGTCCTGATGAAGAGCGACGAGCAGCTGGTGCCCAAACGCGTTCAAAAGCTGCGCGTAAAATATCATCGATTGTCGTGTTTTTCCGTTGTCTAACTTTCAGCAGGTATGTACAATATTGTTTTTCACCATTAGCCAGTTGGCTGTAAATGTTATTTGGCAGCAGGGCTGTGTTAACGTTGAGTTGGCGAACTGGTTCAATGCCTCATTCATCCTTCTACCTCATACCAATAATGGTCACCATAATGGTTTTGTAAAAGGGGGTTTGGTCGAAATATGGGTTATTGAGTGTGGTCTAAAAATGGGATACCTCTCTGGAGTAGCCCATGTTTGGATCAGACCCAAACCAATTTCAAATAACCTAAAAAATTATGTTACTAATTACAATGTAGCAATTATTTATTTCACTAATTATAATTATTCCATTAAATGAACTAAAGGAACACAATTGCTTTAGTTTTATTGGATTATAAGGACGCCCCAATCGGAATGTGCTGGTTGGGAGACAGATGTGCATCTATGTGATTTTTGTAAGTGAATTTACGATTTTACGCTTATATGGTACTATTTGTAAGTGAATTTTCAAGTCATTACTGTTTTCATAAAGTTTTTCTAAAAAAATTAGGGGTAGCCCATTTTTAGACCTTTTCGAAATGCGACTTTTTGCAATTATTTTCTAATAAAGCATTTTTTTAAGAAATTGTGTTTTTTTAATTCTGAAACTTTCTAGAATTGAAGGATCTTAGCCAAAGATACGGTTCAATGTTTAAATTCTCCAATATGTCCAAAAATGTACCCACTAAAATCAAAAATCAAACGCTAGCCCATATTTGGAGCTTCTCTTCTAAAAATCTTCTCCAGCGATAATTGGTGGAATTTCATTTTAATACAGTTTAATGACAAAAATTGTGCAAAATTCCACAAAATTGTGAAAAAAACAGTTGCTCGGTTTCGGTGACAATTACGCCATCCTCAGAATTGACGTGGTTTCATTCACAAGGTTTCTTACCGAGTCTTATTCTGCGGGGTGAAAGAAGAAGCTATATTGCATTGCGGTTGCTGGTGAAAGCCATGGATAATTGACAGTAAAATCAATGGTCGATTCAAAGAATTGTAGTGTCTTCCCGATGTTTTCGATTTTTCGAAGCAATTTTTATTATTTGAATGTTCTATTTTATTTTATTTTTTATTTTTTATTTTATTTTTTATTTTATTTTATTTTTTATTTTATTTTTTTATTTTATTTTTTATTTTATTTTATTTTTTATTTTATTTTTTATTTTATTTTTTATTTTATTTTTTATTTTATTTTTTATTTTATTTTTTATTTTATTTTTTATTTTATTTTTTATTTTATTTTTTATTTTATTTTATTATATTTTTTTGTAATTTCGTCTGAATGTTTTATCTTATGTTTTGTCTTATTATGTTTTTCCTCATGGTTTATTATTGTAGTTTTTCCTGTTTCTGATTTAATTTAATTTTTAATTTATAATTTAGTTATAGTACTATTGCTTTTGTAATCTCCAAGTTATATACAGATTTCTTTAACATCTTTTAGCTTGTGCTATCAGTAGGTTTGCACAGGTTTTTCACACCCCCCTTCTCTGATGGGTGTTTTATTGCTGTGGAGATTTTTTCCTAAGATATCACCTTAGGTTTTTTTTTACTTCCACTCCTTCTAAAGTTTTCCTCTCTATTTCTATTCACATATACACAAGTTTTTATGTATATAATACCATTGACGAAAGGTTAGATGGAAGAAGAGACTTTTCAGTCTCAATCTCGCCTTTGATAAAGACGATAATAATAATGTCTTCTCTGCTTTCGTTTCGGATGGAACTCCCGCTCTTCCTTAAACCGAAATTAGCTTAACTTGTAAGCGAAAGCGTGCGCTGAAAACGTACTGAACGAAGAATGAAACAAAATATCGGAATCGTTCGGTGCAAGATGCCTTAACTCGACCATTGAAATTCGCAGTTTTGAAGCGGAAATGGAGCAATAGAATCCAGTCGCTATCTGAAGCAGTCGCCACACGCCTTATTAGATAAGGTGCTGAGTAAGAAAGCAAAACTGAATCCAAAGAAAAGCAGAGCAACTTGTTGGGGTGTGCCGTCATATCTCAGCAAAGTAAACAACTGTACAAAAGTATTGATTAATGGGTCGAGCACACGTTTTAGGATCCCGAAAACCACGAAAAGGCGTTTTGAGGGCACTCATTCCCAAAAAATGGAAAAATTCTGCCAAAATCAATTTACAGAAGACATGTTAAGGATTTGCAATCCCTTCAAAACACAGTTACAACAAGAGAAAGAGAAATCACAGTCATACACACCGAGAGAATATCGGAGAACAGTAAAATCTCTAAAAATCAATAAACAAACGGAACCAAGACCCGTTTTCTGAAAAATAACTATCAGCAATAACATTTATTACAAAAAATAGCCTTTCTTTTTTTCTTCATTTTCAGGTTCATCTCACCCTCTTTCTGCTGAGATAAATTTGAAAAAGTCGACGGACGCCGCTTGCTGACTTTTATTTATTTACTTATTTTTTTCTTTGACGAATATTAATTAGTAGGAAATTTCATTATGTTTCTGATTTTTTTTCTCAATTTTCTTTCTCGCTTTAGTAAATGATATATTTTTCTCTCGTAATTAATAATATTTTTATTTTTCTGTAAATTTACTGATTTATGTATATGTTTTATGTAATTTTATTATTGTCTATACTTCATTGTCATTTTTTACTGTGTTTTCGCGGGTTTTTTTCACCCCCCTTCTCTGTGGGTGTTTTCCCGCAACGTGGGTTTTTTCTTTGGCAACCTTCAGTTGCAAAGATTTTTCCCCACACTTTACTCAGTCTTTTTGTTTTAATTTAATTTATGCTTGTTCATATTCTGACGACGTACGAGGTTAGGTGGAAGAGAGGCCCACTTGGGCCTAACCTCGCCAATAAAGGGTCAAACTAACTAACTAACTATTATTGGAGAAGGAATTCCCGGGGATTAAGAAAGTCGTTATTTGACATTCATTCAAAACTAGAAACGGAAGACACTGCAAAATCAGAGGACAAACCGTGATCTCTGCAATATGAGGAATATGTCATCAAAAATAATAACAAACAAGATAAGAATGGAGAAGCGATATCGACAGGAGAGTATGCTGTAAAGGCCATATTCATGCAAGCGTCCACCAAAAAGTGCAGGAATCTAACAATAGCAGAGCACATTTATAAAGCTTGAGAGTGCCAACTAATTCGCAGCCTTGAAAGAACTAAGTGCGCCAGAAAAGTTATTGTCGATGCAACATAACAACGAAAGTTGAAGAATGAAAATCAGACAAGTATTGACCATTAACAGCTAAATGTATTGTTGCTTCTCTGATATGATGGAGAAATTGCTTCGAAACTACTTATCTATGTTTTTTTCCTTTTATCGGTCTACCAAAAATGGAATCAAAGATAATAATTTATTAAAGGTTTTAGCAAGATAATGTAATATTTTTCCGGATATTTTTGTGTGATATATTTACTATAAATTGAAGATAGAACTCGAACGAAAATTTTGTTAAAGGTAATAATGATATCAGCATTGATGAAACGTTCGCAGTTCTCAATTTTTATGAATAATTTAGTAAGAAAGCAAATGTTTTCATTTCTTCATTGATTCAATTGGAGCATTAACTACCCCCTATTTTTATATAAATATAATTGCAAGCGCTCTCAAAGGGAAAAATGGTAGGATTGAATATAGTTTTATTCCGAAGGGAACATCTCAAGTAGCTTAGTGAATTGGGAATCGAAAACGGATAAATTGGAATCTTTTCAGATATCTCCAAATTTTTAGCCATCGACGAAATTATTCCTTATAGAATTTCTTTTTTACGAAACTTGTCTCTTGTTAGTACCATATTTTTTCAATTTAATTGTTTAAATAGAAATAAACTCTGGAAATCGATTTAACTTATCATGCATTTGGTCTGGCCATCGACACATGAGTCAACCGAATGCAACACATCACCGATTAGTTTGGTTAGCTTTTCATAGAGAAAATAAATTAATATAATATGGTATTGTTGAGAAATTTATTGTAGAAATTTAAAATTCTCCGTTTCTTGAAATCAATTAGAGAAGGCTGTATGTCGTGGAACGCCATTAGAGCACAGAAAACTAATCTTGGTAAGAAATATTTACTTGGTCTGTCCCACGAGATATATGTCGTTTTTGAATTTATTTTTTCCGCAAACGATAGGAGAAAGCGAAATATTTGGAAAATAGTTGTGCCCCCTGCCACACGTCGTAAGGCAGGGATGTGCATCTTTTGGGACCTAACAAGTTCAAGGTTTTTTTATCATTTTGGTTTCCTTCGAGCGAGAAATGTCGCAATTTGAGTACAGTTTGGAAAATAATTGCGACGAGTCTGGGGGTAGAAGTCCAAAATTTGATGTGCTTGATTTTTTATTCATGCAGATTTTGATTTGATGTGAATTCACAACGTAAACTTTAAAACTATTGTGGCATTTTGGTGGTAACAAATCCGGGATTTGATACTATCCCTTAATAAAAAATAACCTTTAATAGTCCATGTTCTTTCCAATCCACACAACCTTCAGAAGAATTTAGGAAATGTTTCAACGGCTCTGCAGTCGTTGCCTTTTGTTGGATTCAGTATGAAGTCACGCCTTTAAGGGCTCCAGATTTGAAGGGAATAAAACAAGATTATTAGTTTACATTGGTCGATTTCAACTCACTTTTGATGATATTTCAGCTTGAATGACTTTAGCATTACCTCAGTGAAGGTTGTATGCTTTTCAAAAGCAGTGCATAAAGAGAATATGAAAGGTAACGTTTTTCACCCGTTAACTTTTTAAAATAGCCATTACTCTCCACAAATCTGATATACATATAATTCCGGTCTTTCCCTTATTTTCTCTTTGAATAATTAGCACGCCTCAGCGAATAACATATTATCTATTAAGTTATTAACCAATGATTGTTAAAGTGGAACGTCTCATAGGAGAAATGTGTTCTAACAGCCCAATTTATCTGTCTCCTAAAACAATATAATTACTCACCTGACGAAGAAATTGTCTCAAGTTAAATTGAGATAAATGTCGAATTTTTATCCACCGTATGTCTCTGGATGATATCTTGAATACAACTTTAGTTTTTGTATCGCAATCGTTATTCGTCTCGAAGAATCGATGACTGCGAGAAATTACGAGCAAGTTAGGAATGAGTGATAAGATGTCAGGCGTAGGAATATATTTGTGACGTCAGAGATTACTCCACGAAGAGAAATAGTTCCGTAAAGGCGGCAGACTGACAACAGTGTTACCGCAGAACCACGTCCTTCTTCTTTTGGGATATAAACGACAATCCAGGGCCTTTGAAAACGTCAGTTTTGCCGAGCATTTTCTTATCACAGCTAACAAACGCATCACAATTTTCCTCGATCTCCGTCAGCCGGACCTCGCAATAATCAAAGGCAGTCGTTTTTTAACAATGCGCTAGTTTGCAAGTTTAATAGATATATAGCTGAATTTAAATGAAGAAGCTATATTGACTAGGAAATAAAAATTAATAAATGCTTTGACCCGTCGAGTCCAACAGAGGAGCGGTAGGCAAATAAAGAGTAGCTTATAATATGAAAAAGAAGAAACTTGACAAAGTTTGTAGTCAGACCATTGTACTGCATCTAGTTCTCGAGTTTTGCTGAAACATGTGCAAATCCGATTTTATATATAAGAGGTTTTATTATCAAGAAGTACAGATCTAATAGAAGAGTATACCAAAACTTTAGGGGTTTGATGAAAGTTTAACATGGAAAGAACAACTAGGTTGTGTGCTATCAAAACTGAACAAGGCATGCTTTAGCATATTCCGCATCTCTGCAGTCACCAGTCTAGCAACAAGTTTACCATCCCTTTTTCCATTCTGTTTTAAAATATGGAATCATTCTGCGGGGAAACGCCCCAGGTTGGGAGACAGTATTCAAAGTACAAAAGAAGGTTATGCTCATTATAAATAAATTGGGGTGTAGAGAGTTTTGCAAACAAGCTTTCAAAAGCAATGGCATAATAACTTTTCCATGCACTAACTTGTATGAACTCGTGTGCTATGTTAATATGGATAAGCTGAAAACTGATCAATCAGACCACAGGTATGAAACAAGGGGAAAAACATGTTGCAATATCCGAAACACAAATAAAAATTATTTGAAAATAGTGCACAGTATTTGGGTAGAAGGATAT
This sequence comes from Sympetrum striolatum, assembly GCA_947579665.1. Taxonomy (NCBI): domain Eukaryota; kingdom Metazoa; phylum Arthropoda; class Insecta; order Odonata; family Libellulidae; genus Sympetrum; species Sympetrum striolatum. Next base: position 1,075,312 of record OX388349.1, read on the forward strand.
ACAACAAATTAGCGATTGATATGAGACAAAAACTGTCTACAGATCATTTAAAATTCCTAAAAACATTTAAAAAGTTCTTGATAAATAAATGTTATTATTCTGTAAGAGAGTTTTTTTTGAAGATGTCATTGTAAATATGCAATATGATGTAAATGATTACTTACATAAAAATTGTTCTGCTATTGTATAGGATCATGCATATCATGTACTATGAAATGTAAAAAGTTTATATTCGTAAAAAATAAACAATTGAAAATTGTACAGTACTGACGAGATACCAACCTGCAAACAATGCCTTTCTGTGTTCTGCTAATTTGTATTAATTAAAAATTCTATTCTATTCGATTCTATAAATGTTATAAAAGAGGAGCTAGGCATCCATAATCGCATGTGAACAATGATGTGGAACCAGAAATGAATATTCACTGATTCGTCCCAAGACACTCGGTGTACGCAAGAATGAATCCTGATTTGGTTTCAGATTCAAAGGGCTTTTAATATCTCCGAGATCGTGAGTGTAATATTTTGTCTCTTTTATTCCACGAAGCATCTTGGTGGCGCTCTAACTATTTGTCGGTGAACTGCATTTCTTAACATGAATCAGACCGGAAGGACCTCGCTTGGGAGTGATCGATGTTCACATCCGCTCCTCGAATTCTACAGAATGAGTAAAAGCGTCCTCGACGGGACACAAAGGACGGGGACTACCTGCAGCGACCCTACCGATGCATTCACACCTAATTATGGCGAAACCGAGCAACAAGTTCGGTTTCTCACAGAAAACTTACACACAAACGTTTGAAATTCAATTTTAAGGAAGTTCGTTCATTCGAGAGAAGATTCCACACCTCACGATCGATCGTGTAATAATAATCAATGGCCTTTATTCGGGCGAGATTGAGACAAGAAAGTCTCTTCTTACACCTAACCCATCGTCATATGCGAAACAGAAAGAAAGGGATGGTTTGCAAAAGAATAAAGCTAGTTTGTGGATTAAAAAAACCTAAGCTGAGGGCTCAGGAAAAAAATTCCACTGCAGGAAAACACTCACAAGAGGGACAGCGTGCAAAACCTGCGAAACCAAAAGATAGAGAACTATATGTTGTGATGAAGAAGAAAGAAAAGAGTCATGATAGGCAGTTAAAATATATAAAAATTGTACAAAAAGAAAGGGGAAAAATATAACTGACACTACATACAATCAGATAAAAAAAATCAACTTCAATAAACTGACATTAATTATAGACGAATTAAAATAAACGTTGAACAATGGGAGATAAATCTCAAAGAAATGAAGAAAATGAAATTACATTAAGAAATACATACAAATGAAAGATTAAAAGGTCTAGTACACTGAAAATAATCAAAAATATAGGTTATAGGAAATTTTTAAAAGACAAGAGGAAATAAACGAAAAATATAATAAACATTAAATAAAAAATAAAAGTGTTGTCATCGATGAAAATGTTCCGAAATAAAGAGTCATTCGGACGACGATATCTATGAAAATTACGCAAAAATACTAAATTTTCGCTAAATGTTTCGTAAAATGCAGTAGAATATGAAATTTATGGCATAACCTTCGAAACATCTCGTTGAGTTCTTCAAAAAGAGACCAAATTCTTCTAGGTTTACTCGAATTTTAAGCAAAATGGAACCAAAAAACTAAATATTTCTTAAGAATTCCAAATTTAAGTGTCATTTTTCATTAATTGATAAAGAAAATGAAATTTCAGCTCATGATTAAGAAACATATGATCGAGATCTTCAGAACGAGTCAAAATTTGACAAGGTTTACTAGAATATTAAGCAAAATAATGCCAGAAAACTGAAAACTTCGAAAAAATATACAGTTTACGATGAGTTTTTAGTTACACGCCGGAGAAAATGAAAGTTTAGCTCAAAATTTAGATACATCTTGTTGAGAACGTCAAAAACAGTACAATTCGACTAGGCTTACTTCAATTCTTAAAAAAATATGGACAAAAAACTGAGGTCAACGCCAGGTCAAGTAAACCCGAGGTAAATGACCCGCGGACATTGACCCGAGGTGTTTGAAGAAAGAGGTCATTGAAGAAAGAGGTCAAGGATCCTAAAATATATTTTCAGATTTTTCCGTAATGCAATGCAAATTACGGAATAATTGGTGAAAAATGTCCATTCCTTCGAAATTATTTAGTTTTTCGGCTATATTTTGCCTAAAATTCCAGAAAAACTAGGAAAATTTAATCTCGTTTTGAAGATCATAGCGCAATATTTGATCATTTCATTTCATTTCATTACTAATTTTGCGCAGAAATTTTTCTTTTATCAGCAAATTACGGAAAAATCGGCCATAAAAATGTAATTTCGAAATATTTCAGTCTTTTGGCAGAATTAAGCTCAAAATTTCGTAAGAACATCGTAAAATATGGACTGGTTTAGAAGATCAAAAAACAGATCTTACTACTTATTGAACAAAAAATATCTTTTATGATGTAATTACGGAAAAATCGGCAAAAAAAGGTCTTCTGTGGCATTTTGTTTTTTTTTTTGGAAATTTCAAGAATATCTAGTTGAATTTGGACTCATTAGGAAGATCTATTTATGATCCTTCCACTTATTGAACAAAACTTTCACTTTTTCTTGCAAATTTCTGAAAATGTGCAAAAATTGGAATATTTTCGAAATTTTTCAATTCTTTAGCCATATTTTCCCTAAAATTCGGGATATCCTTGTCTAATTTGGACTAGATTTGAAGATCTGACCTAGATCTTTCTATATTTTAAAAAATAAATATCTTTTATAATCAAATAACGGAAAAATCGGCAATAACGATTTTTTCTAAATTTGTTTTTTGGCCGTATGTTGAGTAACATTCTAGATCGACCTCCGGTCCAACCCGATGAAAAGCGTTCATTTGTCACAATTTTGCTTTCGCTGTTGTATTTTTGGTCGACCGAACGATGGAACTACTAGTACCAACGGTTCCAACGCCAACGAAGGGGGTGGGGGCAGGGGTTCCGTAACAATTGACCGCGCGACAACTGACCGCGTACCAACTGAACGCAACGACAATTGACCGCTACGACAACTGACCGCTCGCGACAACTGACCAAGTACCAACTGAACGCTACGACAATTGACCGCTACGACAACTGACCGCTCGCGACAACTGACCAAGTACCAACTGAATGCGTCTCCGTTTTCAGGAATCATTAATTGAAGTACGGTACACAAAATTATATGAAATGTAGTTATTTTGTGGTAGCAATGGAGCGGTAGTCATTTTACCGAATACTGATTAAAATACCATATATTAGTTACTTATATCACTAAATTTTTTAAACAGTTTTGAGCAGGAATGTTATCTTATTACGAGCAATATTTATGAAACACTGATAAATGAACAATTAAATTCACTTTGCGGACATGTCTGTGTACGGGACTTGGTTAAGATTTTAGATTTAGCTATGTACCCCGCGAGTGGCGTATGGCAGGAGATAACAGTTGGAAATGTAAATAGTCTAATGTAACAATTTTCTCCATTAACGAATGAATAACTTTTAGGCTAAATTGCTTCCTGGACCCTTAAATAGATTCAGCATATATTCTTCACCGTAATCCTCAAAAATGTCTCTACTTATATCACTTTTCTTATTACCTCCGTTGATAATTAGGTACGTAAATTAACATTCTGTGGTTATCTGATAGTGTCCTATCATATACACAAACCATATACCACTTATATTTGTACTTATATTGCCAGTGATTTTATAATTTACACAGCATTAGTTATTCCTGGACGGTTCTGAGTAGATCAGAATTCATAACTTCAAACCGTTAAAAGTACACAGAATAATGCAATGCCATAATATTTAAATGGATACAAAATATAATGAAAAGATAAAGTGGTTGATATTGCACACCAGGAGGCTATTTTTACATTTATACAGTCTTTCACTAAATGACTTAGCACATCTATGTGAAGTATTTTTGTGTTAACGAAGTAAAAACTGCGTTCCGCTTATCCTTAATGAGTAATTAAGAATATATTATCAATTGGGAGCTTTTAACTGTAAATTATAAATAGTTTATTTATTTTATGCTGCTGTAGCTCTATCAGTTAAAGCCGTTTTTAGGCCGTTGGTTTTACCCTTAATGCATTTCCTTACTAAAGAGATATCTAGTGATTTTTCTGGAGTGACTTACTAGTCGAGAGTGTTAAGGTGAAAACAGATTCGATGCAATTCATAGAAATAATGAATTAATTTACTATTTTTTTATATTTACATTCACACATTGATCCTACAAACCACCATTGGCGTGAGGCAGGGGGTGTGTAAGTTTAACTGCTCGTAGCTTCTCTAATACTCCGAGGAAAAAATAGACAAGAATTAGATGTCCATCCAGGCTGTTACTTCCTTGTAAGGCTTTTTCTTATTCCCTCGGAGCTCACTAAGATTGTTAACTTTATTGATAAATCAACTTTCTTGTCTACGACATGTACTGTTAGGGTATAAAGGAGCACATTTGCGTTATTTGATGAAGTTCTATCAATCTAAGAAGTAATTTCACTCAATATATCCATAACTACTGTAAAGTGTTCAGCAAGCATTGAGCTAGTATCACGCTTTTCCATTCAGCGCATATGTCACCAGCTACACAACATTCCTCCCATTTCTCTCTTTAAAACATAACTTATTTTAGAAGAAAAAAGAAAGAAATTTTTCTTTCTCCGCACATTAATTCAAAATATTTTCTAACTATATACCATTATTTCATAAGATTTAGACAAACTCATATGAGTGAATATGGCATGGAACTATAACTGCATAAAGAGAAGTCTTACGGATTTAAAAAACTGCACCGAGCTGATCAGAAGCTATGACACCACAGTTGTCGATACATATACCAACATAGCTTTTAATATCAAGATTACATTTTCGGAGTGACTAAAATTTCTTTGAACAAACTTAAATTTCAGCAATGAACTAACTGGCGCAAGAGGAAATTAATAATTATTTACACTACATTGTTCGTTTACAACCACGAGGCATTGGGGTGAAACATATCTTTAATGTTGATCATCACTTTAAATACCAGTGAAAGCTTAAACATTGATTATATCACGACTTATATAGTATTATAGTATAGTAAAGTACACATTATCCGGTAGATAACTATGATAAACTAGATATGAAGATTATATTCGATACTGCATCCATTTCTCCCGTTGAAAATTTTCGGAACTTCTGCTAGTATTTATAAATCCTTTCCTCCTTATATTTGAAGACATTTAAGTAACATGTCACACTTTTTCATTATATACTTCTATATTAACACTACATTAAATTAAAATCTGAAACTTAGGTAGTAATATAATTCAAGAAATTATACGATAACGTTTCTGGACTTAAAAAATACAGTATATTGTGAAATATATCCTGAGATAGTCTTAAACAGCAATTACTACTTGAGGGACTAAAAATAAAATTTTTACTAAGAAATCATTTCATGTCATCACTCGCAGTTTTTCAACTGTTGTAACAATCAAGTACCCATCTTTATCATAATAGGTAAATATCAAGTATATATCTTATATCAGCGAATGCTGATATATAGATGTTAATAGATGTGGCAGCATCGCAAACAGTTTCTTGAGGGAACCTTTCCAGTGGTGATATATAATATATTCATCAGTGTTCTAGCAATTATTTGTCTAAATAGTAAGGATGTGACTATGTTGCATTCTTCTTTTTTTCCTTACCATTCCCATGTACAGATTCATTATATGCAATTCCAAAAATAAAACAATTGCAAGTGATAATTAATAATTAGCCTCCTATCGATTACGTAGGTAACGAGAAGAAATTAATTATAACTTCGCTTTTCATTTCCGTAGGTAACGTTTTTCTGGTATCTTTAAGTCTTCACCTCCATTATATATATGTTGTATGATTTTATCATCTAAGGACAAGGAATATATATTCTCTCAACAGAAATCAACTCTCCCATGAAGCTCTTCGTCCCACCCTGTTTCTTTGAAGTCAAGGAAGTTTGATAGATGAGTAACTAAATGATTCTACATCCACCTAACACCTTCCTTCCTTCCAACTTCCTTCGATGCAACACAATCTATATCTCAGCGTTACATCTCTTTCATCCTCTTCGTATTTTTGGTATTCCCTCTCTATCTATCTTTACAGTATCAGATGCAAAAATATGCTTCTTTTTCAGTTCTTGCCGTAATTTACTCTGCGCGGCCCGCGATTGTTTCGTTGCAGATAGAATGCTTCGTAGTTCCTTCTGATTGTATTTTGCCATACTTTCGGACCAAATGAGTTGCTTTCTTTTTTACTTCATTGATAATTTTAACTATGTAATGAAGCTATTTTTACTATGTAGGTTGACCATTCGGTATGGATAATGCCATACATAGCGTAAGTCTGGCTATCATTATTGTGTAAGAGATCTTGAAGAATGAATGCAGCGATTAGATGGCCGTATAAGCTTTTCGGTCACAATGTATGTGCGTATGAAAATGAAGCATACATCACACACATTTCCCCCTCTTGCTTTCCCCTCCCAAAGGAACTTATTTTATTCGTTCTACGCCGACACAAACCGCGCACAACTGGTCATTGCTGAGAGGATATCTTTCAGTAAGTGAATGTTTGATTCATTGCATATATAAGAAAGGGAAACGTAATTTTACTGTAGACGAGTTCAAGTTATTGTTTTTTTTATTAAGAATAGCTATAAAAATAAAGTTAGTAATGATCTAACGTGGAAGCAGAAGTATGTTTTGTTTTTTTTTCCTCATGGTCGCATTTTATCATGAAGCTTTAATAGATTTTTTAGTCCGTATTAATTGAAGTGTAATATTATCATGTGAGCCAGTGACCTGGAGCTTCGCTGTAGATCTTGTGAAAATTACAACAACATGATGAATGAAACGGAAAAGGCCAAGGTAATGGAATTATATGATGTACTGAAAGTAGGTAGTACTGCTAAGTTTTTGAAATACATTTTATAACAATTGCATTGGTTTAAGAGAGAAATTAAGTGAAGGATTAAAGAATTACACTGATCGTGATACTAATGATGCGTAGTGTTTCGTATTATTTCCAAAGGATGTCTGTTAAAAGAGTTAATAACATTAACATTATCACACCAAAATATTAGACATATGTGAATTTCCGTTTAGGTTTAAATGATAAGTCTTTGGGAGGAAAAGAGTGTGAGTGTAAAGAACGGTGAAAATTCGGCGATGCAGCGTTATGCGGCCGCCAACCCATAGGGGCATATTTGTCCCAAAATTTAAAAAATATTTTTGTAAGACATGGAACGCAATTAATCACATATTTTCGAAGGAGTTCCTTATCTAAACAGTTTATTATTCATGTGTAACAAATAAGGTTTCCAAGAAAATTTTCCTAAGTTTAGAAATTTAAGGTATCAATAAGGACATTTTTCTGCTTTGTATACATCATAAACAAAAAAATATTACTGTGTAACAATCTAAGATAATTATCATTAAGATAGGACGGGAGCTCCAAATTTTAAATCAAAATTTCGATCCTTTAATGTTTTCAGAAAACGAGACGCGTTCAGTCGTCGTAGCGGTCAATTGTCGTAGCGTTCAGTTGGTACGCGGTCAGTTGGTACGCGGTCAGTTGGTACGCGGTTAGTTGTCGGGCCACGGGGGGCAGGCGTTCTCTTCGAATGTCCAACGGAGCGCACGCGAACATTGACGCCATTGACGTTATCATTGCGCTTCTAACGCGGTCCTGCGATTTTCTTCTTTACACCGAAAATTGTGAAGATGAAGAAGCTTCGCTGTATAGTATCAAGGTGTACTTCCACCAGCGAGCAGCCAGATGTAAGGTTTTTTGTTATTCCCAGAGCAAAGCAAACGTAAGTAGAATAATTTTGGTTAATAAGTGTCCAAAACGGAGGACGTAAGGTGAAGTAAGAATTGTTGTATATAAATTGTAGGGACTGGAGTATAAAGAAATTCGGCGATATATACTTTCGAAATTCGATAATTAAAGAAGCAGTAACATTTTATTAGCCGTCGAGGACATGCAATAAGCTAAACTATTTTTCAATAACTTCTGAATTCCCAGAACGCCATATTGGTGTGAAATCTTAATCTGCGATTTTTTAATTTCTTCCATACTGGGGATTAAGGAACTATAACTATTACATATTTTGTGTGCTAAAACATATTTCTCAGCATGTGGTCATAAAGATTAAAGAAATTGAATACATGTATATAAAACATTACTTTCGAAATAGTTTGTAAACTTTCAGTTCTATTTCAGTTATAACAATAAGGTAACCATTTCCTTAGGTGGAAAAGAGTGAAGTGATGATGAACATAAATAATCAGATAAGTAATCTTTTTATCACTGGGAAGATGGAGTTGGATTATTTAAGTGTATGCTTTCAAAAAGAGTAACTTCTAAGTCCTTTAAAACAACTCTGTCATATCTCTCTCATAAAAAGTTTGCTATAAGCATGGTTTCATATATTGAGGGCTACCTATGTTTCCCAAATGCTATTATATTTTGTGTTTTTTTTAATCAATTATCTGCACATGGATTGAATTTAAGTATATTCTATGCAAGTGAGCTTTCTTTTTCCATGACAAATTTCTGGACCTACTTCAAAGTTAGATATCAGTTACAATTCAAATGCTAAATTTTGTGCTAAAACATATTTATCAGCATGTGGTCAAATAGATTAAAACAATTAGATACATATTTGTAAATTATTATTTTCAAAATTGTTTGTAAACTTTCAGTTCTATTTCTGTTACAACATTAAGCATTTCCTTAGGTGGATGAGAGAAGTAATTATGAAGGTTAATAAACAGATAAGTGATCTTTAGTCACTTAGAAGATGGAATTAGATTATGATAGTGCATGCTTTCAAAAAGGGTAATTTCAAAGTGTTTTAATATACCTCTTTTATCAAAAGTTTGCTAAAAGCATGGATTTATATATTGTGGGCTATCTATGTTTCCCAGATGATCATACTTTACTGCTTTATGTTTTGGTAGCATTGTATCATATAGTATTGGCTCCCTGAATTTTCTAAATTATTATATTTCACTGCTTTGGGTGTAGTTGCATAAATTTAATTACTCCTTCTATGTTATACTAAGTTGTAGTAGGATTTTTGTTATGGTACCTTTTGGCTAACTAAGTTTCATTAGGCTACTGCATTATGTTCTGAGTACCTCTGCTTTAATTGTTGATGCATCCAGAAAAAAAAGCTTTTGGGTCTTGGAAGGTATACATTTTGGCAAATTATTTTCTGCTCCTCTGTTAATTGCTGGAATTGTTTTTTTTTCAGTTTTGATTGTGAGCTTTGGGTAGCATTCTTGGGGAATGCTAGTGTGCAGACTAGGTTGGCAAAGGAAGAAACAATTCTACATCTATGTTCCCTTCATTTCCTTGAGAAGGACTACACTAACTTTTGGAAAGAGAGGCTAATTAGAGTTGCTTAGCCGAAGTGGTTTGCTGGAGGTGCAGTTTCAAGAAGATGCTGTGTGGGAGTGCTTCATTGTGGAGACTATTGACAAGAAGGAGTGCTATACTTACTTATAAGTGAGAACTTGGTAATCTGTGTGAGTATCACCATAATTTTGTGATGGGATGCCTTGATAGTGGTTCACCAAGGGAAGGAGTCTCTCGTGCCACATTGGAGATACATAGTGCAAGTGGTTTATTTGGGTGGATGCTGGGCTGCCTCATCCATGGTGATTACAAGATTAAGAGTTTAACTTATTTTGGTTTTAAGAATTGAGGATATCCTTTTTCACATGGACAGATAAGTGACTTAATCAGAAATATTGTGAAGGAGCAGGATAACATTGATACATCTTAAATTGTGTGTTTTAATACTCTTAATTATTACCATAACATGCTAAATTTTTGTTTCATCTATCAAGCGTTTATTGATATTTTTCAATTTAAATTGTACTGAATTGTTTTGAATTAATATTCCAAGTTATGTTGTTTTTCATATACTATATACTTATCTAGTTTAACTGTACAATCCTAGAATTCAATTATTTAATGTTGTTTATGTGTTGAATTGTTATGTATGTATCTTGCTTTGTGGATTTTTTTAAAATAAATGCCAATCTTATTTTTACTTCTTAATTTCTGGATATTAATCGTTATTAAAATTCCCTTTCCTAAAAATAATCACTCTATCGTAAACTATGCCTAAGTACGAAAGCTCGAGTCGAATTTTAAACGAACCGCCGGAGAACGCTAGTGGATAACGCGTTAGCAGACGGCGTAGCAGACCTTTGCATGAGAATAACAACGCCACCTATCTTTGGACCCCGGCATTGTTGCTTTCCCCCCCACCTTATGGACAGTCGCTCCCGTGCTCCGGTCATTGACCTCAGTGCTCACGGGTCCTTGTATCTGGTTTGTGGAGTCCGGGCACTCGATTCCAGTCCTCGACTTTTGGTCGTCGCTTCCGGATGGTTGAACCGCCTCCTCCACCTCTGATTGACTCCGAGAAGTCGACTCCGGGAGGTCGACTCCGGGAGGTCGACCCAGGGAGGTCGTCTCCAGGAAGTTTTCTCCAGGAAGTCGACTCCGGGAGGTCAACTCTGTAAGGTCGACTACGGGATGTCGACTCCGGAAGGTCGACTCTGGGAGGTCAACTTCAGCAGGTTTACTCCGAAAATTCAGACCCAATGTTATGTTCAATGACTCGGGTTCAATAACCGGATGTCGATGACCCGAGTTCAATGTATAAGGTTTGTGGAATCCGGATAGTTGATTCCAGTCCTCGACCTTTGGTCGTCGATCCCGGGAGGTTAACCCGCCTCCTCCAACTCTGTTTGACTCCGGGAGGTCGACTCCGGGAGATCGACTCCGGGAGGTCAAATCCGTCAGGTAGACTACGGGATGTTCACTCCGGGAGGTCATCTTCAGGAGGTTTACCCTAAAAATTCAGAACCAGTGACATGAGTTCAATAACCGGATGTCGATGATCTGAGGTCAAATTTTCTCAGGTTTTTGCTCTATTTTGGCTAAAGTCAGTGAAAACCAAGTCGAAATGGGACTTTTACTGAAGATGTAAACATTATATTTAAACATTTTGAAAAACGTTTACTTTTCCATGTAAATTAAGGAATAATCAGCATAAAATGTGTCTATTTTCGACATTTTTCTGTTTTCGGATATATTTTACCAAACAAAAATTAGGAATCATAGCCAAGTTTGGTCTCGTTTTTATGATCTAACCGTCGACATTCGTAATTTTGAACAGTAATTACCTTTTATGATCACATTACCTAAAAATCTAAAAAATAGTTAATTTGAAAGATTTTTTGGCTGTATTTTGCCTAAGATCAGAGAAAATCTTCTCTTATTAGGAATAGTTTTGAAGTTCTTAGCTAGATTATTAAATTTTTGGAACAGAGATTTCACTTTATAGATAAAATGTCTATTTTACGAATTTGTTTCCGTAATTTACTAACAAAAATAGAATTATTGATCCAATTTTGGAATTATCTCGCTATGAGTTTAAAAGCGAATCCAAATCAAACTAAGGTTTCTCGAATATTGGGAAAGTAACGCCAAAAAGTTAGTAAATTTCGAATAAACCCGTTTTTAAAGTCTTCCTCCCAGATTAGACATCCCGTACTTGACCTCCCGGAGTCGACCTCGTAGAGTCAATCGGAGGTGGAGGAGGCAAATTAACCTCCCAGAATCGACGACCATAGGTCGAGGACTGGAATCGACTGCCCGGATTCTACAAACCAGATACAAGGGCCCATGTGCACTGAGGACGATGACCCTAGGTCAATCACTTTGGGTCATTGCGGGTAAACCTCCTGAAGTTGACCTCCCGGAGTCGACCTCAAGTAGTCGACCTCCTGGAGTCTACCTCCCGGAATCGACCTCCCGTAGTGGACCTCCCGGAGTCCACCATGACCCGAGGTCGCTAACCCGAGGACGATTACCCTATTTCCTTGACTCGAAGTCAAAAATTTGATATAGAGAAATATTCCGTTTTTTTGCTGTATCTTATCCATAAAAATTCCTTTTTTTTGGCAATTTAAGAAATCCTCTATAAAAACTGCATTTTTGCTATATGATCAGCTTTATTGCTCTATATTACAAAAACTTCAACTAATCTAGTAATTTGGACTTGGTTTGAATACGTTCTGAAGAAATGTTTTTAATTTTGATGATCTGTTCTCAAAAAATTTAGAAAAAAAGTATTTGCCGATTTTTTCGTTATTTGATTTTAAAAGTTATTTATTTTTCGAAATATGGAAAGATCCAACTCAGATTTGCAAATTTAGTCCATAATAGATTTTGGATTTTGGGAATTTTAGGAAACATATATCAACGAAAAACATAAAAATTCGAAAATATTCACATTTTTTGCACAATTTTCCGAAATTTGCAAGGAAAAGTAAAATATTTGTTTATTAATTGGAAGGATCATGTATAGATCTTCATAATGAGTCCAAACGCAACAAGATATTCTCGAAATTTAGGCAAAATAGAGACAAATAACTAAAAATTTCGATAAAATACCTATTTTACGAATTTTTTCCGTAATTTACTTACAAAAATAGAATTATTGATCCAATTTTGGAATCATCTCGCTATGGTTTCCAAAGCGAATTCAAATTAAACTAAGGATTCTCGAATTTTAGCAAAATAACGCCCAAAAGCTAGAAAATTTCGAATAAACCCGTTTTCTCCGCTTTTAAAGGAATTTGCTAAAAATAGTGACATTTTTTTCAAGGTATGGAATGTTCTCCATATGATGGTAAAAGCGTGACCAAATTCCATTAGGTTATTTCAAACATTGGTTAAAAGATAGTCGAAAAAAAAAACAAATTTGAAAATAACTTTTGTTTCGCCGATTTCTCCGTTGAGTTTCCCGAAAGTTCAAAACCATGCCTAGCTAATTATTGAACAAAAATTATATTTTATTCACAGTTCTTATGTTACATTTTTTTGTTTTCATGGCTCTATTTTGCATAAATTTCTAGAATATCTTGTTGCGTTTGGACTCATTAGGAAGATCTATACATGATCCTTCCACTTAACGAACAAACATTTCACTTTCCCTTGCAAATTTCGAAAAAATTTGCAAAAAATTGGAACATTTTCGAATTTTTCAGTTCTTCGGATATATTTTTCCTAAAATTCGCGAAATCCTATTCTAATTTGGACAAAATTTTTATGTTGTGCTAGATCTTTCCATATTTAAAAAGATAAATAACTATTATAAGAATTATTTGTTATTATGGAGCGATAACACCAAGTCAAGGCCGAAGTTGTTGATTCTAAGATAAATAACTTTTATAGTCAAATAACGAAAAAATCGGCAATTAATTTTTACTAAATTTTTTTAACCTTTATGTTGACTAACATTCGAATAAAAGTAGGCTTAAGTGATTCGAAGAACTTAAATAGATAATAAAAATCAATAAAATATCTCCTGAACAAATTCAAATAATTTCCAAATTTGACTAGATTATTTGAACTTTTTGTAATATAGAGCCATAAAACTTAAATTGCAGAGTTTTGAAAGAGGATTTTCAAAATTGCCAAAAAAAGTACTTTTGATAGATAAAACACAGCCAAAAAAAAGAACATTTCTCAGAAATATCATATTTCTAACTTCGAGAAAAGGAACTTGGGTCATCGACCTCCGGTCAGCGATATTGGGTCATCGATCTCGGGTCATAGACCTCGGGACATGGACCTCGAGTCATTGACATCGGGTCATCGACCTTGGGTCATCGACCCCGTGTCATTCACCCTCGGTCATCGAACTCCGGTCATCGACCTCCATTCATCGATCTCAGGTCATTGACCTCCATTCATCGATCTCAGGTCATTGACCATAGTGCTCAAGGATCCTTGTATCTGGTTTGTGGAGTCCAGGCAGTCAATTCCAGTCCTTGACTTTTGGTCGACGATTCCGGGAAGTTAAACCGCCTCCTCCACCACCGATTGACTCCACGAGGTCGTCTCCGGGAGGTTGACTACGGGAGGTCGACTCCGGGAGGTATACTTCGAGAGGTCCACTATAGAAGGTCGACTCCGGGAGGTCGTTTCTGCAAGGTCCACTCTGGGAGGTCTATTTCAGGAGGTCGACTCCGGGAGGTTGAATCCGGGAGGTAAACTTCAGAAGTTTTACCCTCAATGTCCTGAGGTGATTGACTTCGGGTCATCGATATTGGGTCATCGATCTCGGGTCATGAACCTCGGCTCGTCAACCTCGGGTCATCGACACCTGGTCAGTGACCTCAGTGCTCATGGGTCCTTGTATCTGTTTTGTGGAGGCCGGACAGTCGAATTATGTCCTCGACCTTTGGTTCTCGATTCCGGCAGGTTGACTCACCTCCTCCACCACCACCGGGAGGTAGACTACGGGAAGTCAACTCCGGGAGGTAGATTCCGAGAGGTCGACTACGGGAGGTCGACTCCGGGAGGTAAACTAAAAGAGGTCGAGACCTGGAGGTCGTTTCCGGGAGGTTCACTATGGGAGGTCGACTCCGGAAGGTTTAGCCTCAATGACCCAAGGTGATTGACCTCGTGTCATTGATATTGGGTCATCGATCTCGGGTTATCGACCTCGGGTCATGGATCTTGGGTCATCGACCTCGGGTCATAGACTTCGGGTCATCGACGTCTGGTCATTGACCTTAGTGCTCATGGGTCCTTGAATAAGGTTTGTGGAGTCCGGGCAGTCGATTCCAGTCCTCTACCTTTGTTCGTCGATTCCGAGAGGTTAACCCACCTCCTCCACCTCTGATTGACTTCGGAAGGTAGACTCTGGGAGGTCAGTTCCGTCAGGTCGACAAAGGGATGTTGACACCGGGAGGTCATCTTCAGAAGGTTTACCCTCAAAATTCAGAACCAGTGTCTTGAGTTCAATAAGCGGATGTCGATGACCCGAGATCAAAATTTCAAGTTTTCATATTTTCACATTTTCAAGTTTTTTGCTCCATTTTGGCTAAAGTCAGTGCAACCCTAGTTGAAATTGGACTATTACCGAAGATGTAAACATGATATCTAAACATTTTGAAATAAGTTTATTTTTCCATGAAAAATACGTAATAATCAGCATAAAATGTGTCTTTTTTGAATGTTTTTAGTTTTTCGGATATATTTTGCCAAGCAATCTAGGAAACAGCCAAATTTAGTATCGTTTTTATGATCTAACCGTCGACATTCGTAATTAGAACCGAAATTACCTTTTATAATTACAATACCGAAAAATCTAAAAATATATTTTATTCGAAAGATTTTTTGGTTGTATTTTGCATAAAATCAGAAAATATCTTGTCATATTAGGACTAGATTTGAAGTTTTTAGCTTGATTATTCAACTTTTGGATCCGAGATTTCACTTTTATCAGCAAATTACGGAAAATCGGCGAAATATGTGCATTTTTCGGTTAATTTACTTGTTTTTTTGCAGTATTTTGCATTAAATTCCGGAAAACTTAGTGTAATCTGGTTTTGCTTTGAAGATCTAACCAAGATTATTCAAAAATTTGAATAAAAGGGAAATTATTGCTCAATTGGTGTAAAGTAGGCATTTTTCGAAATTTTCTATCGTTTGGCTCTATTTTGCATAAATTTCCAGAGTATTTTAATGAATTTGAACACATTAGTAAGATCTTATCATGTTCTTTACTGTTAAGGAACGAAAATTTAAGTTTTATTTGCAAGAAATTGAAAAATTGGCAAAAATCGTCTTTCATTCGAAATTGTTTTCTGCTATATTTTGCCTTAAATTCGAGTCTTGTGTAACGATCTACATATTTTGCCGAAAGTTCGAATAAATTCTTCTCTAATTTGGACAACTATTGAAGATCTAAGCTTCGTCTTCTCACTTTTTGACAAAACCTTTCTCTATTATTTGCAAATAACGGAGAAATCGGCGAAACAAAAGTTATTTTCAAATTTGTTTTTGTTTTTGGACTATCTTTTAACCAAATTTTAAAATAACATAATTGAATTTGGTCACGTTTTTACCATCTTATGAAGAAAATTCCAGACATTGAAAAAAATTTCACTATATTTAGCAAATTCCTTCTAAAGCGGGGAAAAAAGGTTTAATTTGAAAGTTTCTAGCTTTTGGGAGTTATTTTGCTGAAATCCGAGAAACCTTAGTTTAATTTGGATTCGCTTTGAAAACTATAGCGAGATGATTCTAAAATTAGATCAATAATTCTATTTTTGTAAGTAAATTACGGAAAAAAAATCATAAAATAGGCATTTTATCGAAATTTTTAGTTATTTGTCTCTATTTGGCCTAAAATTCGAGACAAATTGGTCATAATTAGACTCGTTTTAACATATGAACCATAAAACTCCCCAACCGAACAAAAATTTCACTTCTCCACGCAAATTACGGAATTATTGGTGAAAAATTTGCATTCTTTCGAAAAGTTTTAGTTTTTGCCTAACACTCGAGAAAACCTAGCCAAATTTAGCCTCGTTCTTACGATCTAAGCGTGGCGTTTCCAAATTACGAACAGAAATTTCGCTTTTATCACAAATTACGGAAATACCAGCAAAAAATGCGCATTTTTTCGAAATATTATAAACATTAGGCTGTTTTAGCCGAAATTTCGAAATAACCTTGTCGAAGTTGGACTCATTCGAAAGCTTAAGACCAGACCTTACTAATTATTGAACAAAAATTATCTTTTTTTGTGCATTTACGGAAAAATCGGCAAGAAACAGCTCTTATGTGAATTTTTTTTGTTTTCCTTGCTCTATTTTGCCTAACTTTCTAGAATATCTTGTTGCATTTGGACTCATTAGGAAGATCTATACATGATCCTTCCAATTAATGATCAAAAATTTCACTTTTCCTTGCACATTTCCGAAAAATGTGCAAGAAATTGGAATATTTTTGAATTTTTCAGTTCTTCGGATATATTTTTCCTAAAATTTTGTGAAATCCTATTCTTTTTTGGACAAAATTTAAATGTTGTGCTAAATATTTCCAATCTTGGAAAAAAATAACTTTTTTAATCAAATAAAGAAAAAATTGACAATTACTTTATTTCTAACTATCGATTCTTAGCTGTATGTTGAGTAACATTCGAGAAAAAATAGTCGAAAGTGTTTTGAAGAACTAAAATATATCACGAAAATAAAAAAACATATCTGCGGAGATAATTCAAACTAAGCCAAAATACTGATAATATAGCGAAACGTTTTTGAAGAGGATTTCTGAAATTGCAAAAAGTAATTTCTCTTGTTTAACTTCTTCTTCTTCCTTTTTACTTTTTTACCTTGGCTCTATTTTTCCTAAATTTCGAGAATAGCTTGTGATATTTGGACTCATTACGAAGATCTATACATGATCCTCCCACTTAATAAACAAATATTTCACTTTTCCTTTCCAATTTCGGAAAAATGTGCAAAAAATTGGAATATTTCGCTAAAATACTTAGTTATTGATATTGTTTCGAAAATTTCCGGAGAAAAAGAAGTTTTTTTTAATTAATTTAATACTTCTCCTTGAATTTCTAAAATCGAGTATAAACGGGCTAAGAATTACTCAAAAAAAGGATAATAGCAAAAATAAACTGAAAAATTACGTTAAAATTCTTAGTTATTGATGATTTTTTCAAATTTCTCCGGAGACATAGAAGTTTTTTTTTATTCCTTTAATACTTCTCCTTATATTCCTCAAATCCAGTATAAACGGGGTAAGATATACACGAAAAAGGCAAAATAGCGCCAAAAAACTGAAAAGTTTCCCCAAAATTCTTAGTTATTGATGATTTTTTCGAATTTTTCCTGGAGGAAAAGAAGTTTTTGATTATTGATTTAATACTTCTCCCTAAATTCCTCAAATCGAGTATAAATAAGAATTACTCGAAAAAAGTCTAGAAAGCCTCAAAAACTGATAAATTTCGCCAAAATTCTTAGTTATAGATGATTTTATCGAATTTTTTCCGCAGAAGTAGAGGTTTTTGTTGATTAATTTAATACTTTTTCCTGAATTTCTGAAATCGAGTTTAAACGGGGTAAGAATTACTCGGAAAAAGGCAAAATAGCGCCAAAAAATTGAAAAAATTCGCCAAAATTCTTAGTTATTGATGATTTATTCCTATTTTTCCGGAGAAATAGAAGTTTTTGGTTTATTTATTTCATACTTCTCCTTATATTCCTCAAATCCAGTATAAACGGGGTAAGATATACACGAAAAAGGCAAAATAGCGCCAAAAAACTGAAAAGTTTCCCCAAAATTCTTAGTTATTGATGATTTTTTCGAATTTTTCCTGGAGGAAAAGAAGTTTTTGATTATTGATTTAATACTTCTCCCTAAATTCCTCAAATCGAGTATAAATAAGAATTACTCGAAAAAAGTCTAGAAAGCCTCAAAAACTGATAAATTTCGCCAAAATTCTTAGTTATAGATGATTTTATCGAATTTTTTCCGCAGAAGTAGAGGTTTTTGTTGATTAATTTAATACTTTTTCCTGAATTTCTGAAATCGAGTTTAAACGGGGTAAGAATTACTCGGAAAAAGGCAAAATAGCGCCAAAAAATTGAAAAAATTCGCCAAAATTCTTAGTTATTGATGATTTATTCCTATTTTTCCGGAGAAATAGAAGTTTTTGGTTTATTTATTTCATACTTCTTCTTGAATTTCTCAAATCGAGTCGAAACAGGGTAAGCTATACACGAAAAAAGGCAAAAGAGCGCCAATAAACGGAAAAATAAACCCAAAATTCTTAGTTTTTGATAATTTTTTGAATTTTTCCATATAAATAGAAGTATTTCGTTATTAATTTAATACTTCTCATCAAATTCCTCAAATCGAGTCGAAACGGGGTAGGAAATACTCGAGAAATTGACATATAGCGGAAAAAAAACTGAAAATTTCACCAAAATTCTTAGTTTATGATGTTTTTTTGAAATTTTCCGGTGAAATAGAAGTTTTTCTTTATTAATTTATAACTTCTCCTCAATTTCCTCAAATCGAGTCGAAACGGGGTAGGAAATACTAGAGAAAAGGCAAAATAGCGGCAAAAAACTGAAAATTTCACCAAAATTCTTAGTTTTTGATAATGTTTTCAAATTTTTCCTGATAAAAAGAAGATTTTGTTTAATAATTTAATACTTCACCTCAAATTTCTCAAATCGAGTCGAAACGGGGTAAGAAATATTCGAAAAAAGGCAAGATAGCGCAAAAAAAACTGAAAAATTTCGCCAAAATTCTTAGTTTTTGATGATTTTCGCAAATTTTTCCTGAAAAAAAGAAGATTTTGTTTAATAATTTAATACTTCTCCTCCAATTTTTCAAATCGAGCCGAAACGGGGTGTGAAACACTCGAAAAAAGGCATCTTAGCGCCAAAAAACTGAAAAATTTTACCATTATTCTTAGTTTTTGATGATTATTTCGAATTTTTCCGGGGAAAAAGAAGATTTTGTTTATTAATTTAATACTTCTCCTCAAATTCCTCAAATCGAGTTAAATGGGCTAAGAAATACTCGAAAAAGGGCAAAATAGCGCATAAAAACTGAAAAATTTCACCAAAATTCGTAGTTTTTGTTGATATTTTCAAATTTTTCCGGAGAAAAAGAAGATTTTGTTTAGTAATTTATTACTTCTCCTCAAATTCCTCTAATTGAGTCGAAACGGGGTAAGAAATACTCGAGAAAAGGCAAAATAGCGCCAAAAAAATGAAAAATTTCACCAAAATTCTTACTTTTTGATGATTTTTTCGAATTTTTCCAAAGAAATAGAAGTTTTTCTTTATTAATTTAATACTTCTCCTCAAATTCCACAATTCTTATATAAACAAGGTAATAAATACTCGAAAAAAGGCAAAATAGAGCCAAAAAACTGAAAAATTTCACCAAAATTCTTAGTTTTTGATGATTTTTTCGAACTTTTCCGGAGAAAAAGAAGATTTTGATTATTAATTTAATACTTCTCTTCAAATTCCTCAAATCGAGTTCAAACGGGCTAAGAAATATTCGAGAAAAGGCAAATTAGCGTCAAAAAACTGTAAAATTTCACCAAAATTCTTAGTTTTTGATTATTTTTTCGAATTTTTCCAAAGAAAAATAAGATACTGTTTATTAATTTAATACTTCTCCTCATATTCCTCAAATCGAGTTCAAACGGGCTAAGAAATACTCCAAAAAAGGCAAAATAGCGCCAATAAACTGAAAAATTTACCAAAATTCTTACTTTTTGATGATTTTTTCGAATTTTCCCGAAGAAATAGAAGTTTTTCTTTATAAATTTAATACTTCTCCTCAAATTCCTCAATTCTAATATAAACGGGGTAAGAAATACTCGAAAAAAGGCAAAAGAACGCCAGAAATCCGAAAAATTTCACAAAAATTCTTAGTTTTTGATGATTTTTTCGAATTTTTCCGGAGAAAAAGAAGATTTTATTTATAAATTTAATACTTCTCCTCAAATTCCTCAAATCGAGTTCAAACGGGCTATGAAATATTCGAAAAAAGGCAAATTAGCGTCAAAAAACTGTAAAATTTCACCAAAATTCTTAGTTTTTGTTGATTTTTTCGAATTTTTCCGGAGAAAAAAAAGATTTTGATTATTAATTTAATACTTCTCTTCAAATTCCTCAAATCGAGTTCAAACGGGCTAAGAATTATTCGAGAAAAGGCAAATTAGCGTCAAAAAACTGTAAAATTTCACCAAAATTCTTAGTTTTTGATTATTTTTTCGAATTTTTCCAAAGAAAAAGAAGAAACTGTTTATTAATTTAATACTTCTCCTCATATTCTTCAAATCGAGTTCAAACGGGCTAAGAAATACTACAAAAAAGGCAAAATAGCGCCAATAAACTGAAAAATTTACCAAAATTCTTACTTTTTGATGATTTTTTCGAATTTTCCCGAAGAAATAGAAGTTTTTCTTTATAAATTTAATACTTCTCCTCAAATTCCTCAATTCTAATATAAACGGGGTAAGAAATACTCGAAAAAAGGCAAAAGAACGCCAGAAATCCGAAAGATTTCACAAAAATTCTTAGTTTTTGATGATTTTTTCGAATTTTTCCGGAGAAAAATAAGATTTTATTTATAAATTTAATACTTCTCCTCAAATTCCTCAAATTGAGTCGAAACGGGGTAAGAAATACTCGAGAAAAGGCAAAATAGTGCCAAAAAAATGAAAAATTTCACCAAAATTCTTACTTTTTGATGATTTTTTCGAATTTTTCCATAGAAATAGAAGTTTTTCTTTATTAATTTAATACTTCTCCTCAAATTCCTCAATTCTTATATAAACGGGGTAAGATATACTCGAAAAAAGGCAAAATAGCGCCAAAAAACTGAAAAATTTCACCAAAATTCTTAGTTTTTGATGATTATTTCGAATTTTTCCGGGGAAATAGAAGTTTCTCTTTATTAATTTAATACTCCTCCTCATATTCCTCAATTCAAATAGAAACGGGGAAAGAAATTCACGAAGAAAGGCAAAATAGCGCCAAAAAACTGAAAATTTTCACCAAAATTCTTAGTTTTTGATGATTATTTCGAATATTTCGGAGAAAAAAAAGGATTTTGTTTATTAATTTAATGCTTCTCTTCAAATTCCTCAAATCGAGTTCAAACGGGCTAAGAAATACTCGAAAAAAGGCAAAATGGAGCCAAAGAAATGAAAAATTTCACCAAAATTCTTACTTTTTGATGATTTTTTCGAACTTTTCCATAGAAATAGAAGTTTTTCTGTATTAATTTAATACTTCTCCTCAAATTCCTCAATTCCAATATAAACGGGGTAAGAAATACTCGAAAAAAGGCAAAAGAGTGCCAGGAAACCGAAAAATTTCACCAAAAGTCTTAGTTTTTGATGATTTTTTCGAAATTTTCCGGAGAAAAAAAAATTTTGTTTATTAATTTAATACTTCTCCTCAAATTCCTCAAATCGAGTTCTAACGGGCTAAGAAATACTCGAAAAAAGGCAAAATAGCGCCAAAAAACTGAAAAATTTCGTCAAAATTCGTACTTTTTGATGATTTTTCAAATTTTTCTTGATAAATAGAAGTTTTTCTTTATTAATATAATACTTCTCCTCAAATTCCTCAAATCGAGTTCAAACGGGCTAAGAAATACTCGAAAAAAGGCAAAATAGAGCCAAAAAAATGAAAAATTTCACCAAAATTCTTACTTTATGATGATTTTTTCGAACTTTTCCGGGGACATAGATGTTTTCTTTATTAAATTAATACTTCTCCTAACATTCCTCAAAACTTATATAAATGGGGTAAGAAATACTCGAAAAAAGGCAAAATAGGGCCAAAAAACTGAAAAATTTCACGAAAATTCTTTGTTTTTGATGATTTTTTCTAATTTTTCCGGAAAAAAAAAGATTTTGTTTATTAATTGATTACTTCTCCTCAAATTCTTCCAATCGAGTTAAAACGGTTTGAGAAATATTCGAAAAAAGGCAAATTAGCGTCAAAAACTGTAAAATTTCACCAAAATTCTTAGTTTTTGTTGATTTTTTCGAAATTATCCGGATATTAAGAAGATTTTGTTTATTAATTTAATACTTCTCCTCAAATTCCTCAAATCGAGTTCAAACGGGCTAAAAAATACTCGAAAATAGGCAAAATAGAGCCAAAAAAATGAAAAATTTCACCAAAATTCTTACTTTTTGATGATTTTTTCGAATTTTTCCGTACAAATAGAAGTTTTCTTAACTTATTTAATACTTCTCCTTAAATTCCTCAATTTTAATATAAACGGGTTAATAAATACACGAAAAAAGGCAAAATAGCGCCAAAAAACTGAAAAATTTCACCAAAATTCTTAGTTTTTGATGATTTTTTCGAAATTTTCCGGAGATAAAGAAGATTTTGTTTATTAATTTAATACTTCTCCTCAAATTCCTCAAATCGAGTTCAAACGGGCTACGAAATACTCGAAAAAAGGCAAAATTGAGCCAAAAAAATGAAAAATTTCACCAAAATTCTTACTTTTTGATGATTTTTTCGAATTTTTCCGGAGGAAGAGAAGATTTTGTTTATTAATTTAATACTTCTCCTCAAATTCCTCAAATCGAGTCGAAACGGGGTAAGGAATACCCGAAAAAAGGAATCATAGCGCCAAAAAAAAGTAATAAAATTCACCAAAATTCTTAGTTTTTGATGATTTTTTCGAATTTTTCCGGAAAAAAAGATAATCTTGTATATTAATATAATACATGTCCTCAAATTACTCAAATCGAGTCGAAACGGGGTAAGAAATAATTCGAAAAAGGCATCATAGCGCCATACAACGGAAAAATTTCGCCAAAATTATTAGTTTTTGATGATTTTTTCGAGTTTTTCCGGGGAAATAGAAGATTTTCTTCATTAATTTAATACTTCTCATCAAATTCCTAAAATCGAGTCGAATCGGGGTAAGAAATACTCGAAAAAAGGCAAAATAGAGCCAAAAAAATGAAAAATTTCACCAAAATTCTTAGTTTTTGATGATTTTTTCGAATTTTTCCGGAGAAAAAGAAGATTTTCTTTATTAATTGAATACACCTCCTCAAATTCTTCAAATCGAGTTCAAACGGGCTAAGAAAAATTCGAAAAAAGGCAAATTAGCGTCAAAAACTGTAAAATTTCACCAAAATTCTTAGTTTTTGTTGATTTTTTCAAATTTATCCTGATAAATAGAAGGTTTTCTTTATTTATTTAATACTTCTCCTCAAATTTCTCGAATCGAGTTCAAACGGGATAAGAAATACTCGAAAAAAGGCAAAATAGAGCAATAAATGAAAAATTTCACCAAAATTCTTACTTTATGATGATTTTTCGAACATTTCCGGGGACATAGATGTTTTCTTTATTAAATTAATACTTCTCCTAACATTCCTCAAAACTAGTATAAACGGGGTAAGAAATACTCAAAAAAGGCAAAATAGCGCCAAAAAACTTAAAAATTTCACCAAAATTCTTAGTTTTTGTTGATTCTTTCGAATTTTTCCTGGGAAAAAGAAGATTTTATTTATTAATTTAATACTTCTCCTCAAATTCCTCAAATCGAGTTCAAACGGGCTAAGAAATATTCGAAAAAGGCAAAATAGCGCCAATAAACTGAAAAATTTACCCAAAATTCTTAGTATTTGAAGATATTTTTTAATTTTTCCTGATAAAAAGAAGATTTTGTTTAATAATTTAATACTTCTGCTCCAATTTTTCAAATCGAGTTGAAACGGGGTGTGAATTACTCGAAAAAAGGCATCTTAGCGCCAAAAAACTGAAAAATTTTACCATTATTCTTAGTTTTTGATGATTATTTCGAATTTTTCCTGATAAAAAGAAGATTTTGTTTAATAATTTAATACTTCTCCTCAAATTCCTCAAATCGAGTTAAACGGGCTAAGAAATACTCGAGAATAGGCAAAATAGCACCAAAAAAATGAAAAATTTCACCAAAATTCTTACCTTTTGATGATTTTTTCGAATTTTTCCATAGAAATAGAAGTTTTTCTTTATTAATTTAATACTTCTCCTCGAATTCCTCAATTCTTATACAAACAAGGTAATAAATACTCGAAAAAAGGCAAAATAGAGCCAAAAAACTGAAAAATTTCACCAAAATTCTTAGTTTTTGATTATTTTTTTGAAGTTTTCCAAAGAAAAAGAAGATACTGTTTATTAATTTAATACTTCTCCTCAAATTCCTCAAATCGAGTCGAAATGGGGTAAGGAATAACCGAAAAAAGGAATCATAGCGCCAAAAAAACTAATAAAATTCACCAAAATTCTTAGTTTTTGATGATTTTTTCGAATTTTTCCGGAAAAAAAGATAATCTTGTATATTAATATAATACATGTCCTCAAATTACTCAAATCGAGTCGAAACGGGGTAAGAAATAACTCGAAAAAGGCATCATAGCGCCAAACAACGGAAAAATTTCACCAAAATTCTGAGTTTTTGATGATTTTTTCGAAATTTTCCGTAGAAAAAGAAGATTTTGTTTAATAATTTAATACTTCTCCTCAAATTCCTCAAATCGAGTTAAACGGGCTAAGAAATACTCGAAAAAAGGCAAAATAGCGCATAAAAACTGAAAAATTTCACCAAAATTCTTAGTTTTTGTTGATTTTTTCAAATTTTTCCGGAGAATAAGAAGATTTTGTTTAGTAATTTATTACTTCTCCTCAAATTCCTCAAATTGAGTCGAAACGGGGTAAGAAATGCTCGAGAAAAGGCAAAATAGCGCCAAAAAAATGAAAAATTTCACCAAAATTCTTACTTTTTGATGATTTTTTCGAATTTTTCCATAGAAATAGAAGTTTTTCTTTATTAATTTAATACCTCTCCTCAAATTCCTCAATTCTTATATAAGCAAGGCAATAAATACTCGAAAAAAGGCAAAATAGAGCCAAAAAACTGAAAAATTTCACCAAAATTCTTAGTTTTTGATTATTTTTTCGAATTTTTCCAAAGAAAAAGAAGATACTGTTTATTAATTTAATACTTCTCCTCAAATTCCTCATATCGAGTTCAAACGGGCTAAGAAATACTCGAAAAAAGGCAAAAAAGAGCCAAAAAAATAAAAAATTTCACCAAAATTCTTACTTTTTGATGATTTTTTCGAATTTTTCCGGAGAAATAGAAGTTTTCTTAACTAATTTAATACTTCTCCTCAAATTCCTCAATTCTAATATAAACGGGGTAATAAATACTCGAAAAAAGGCAAAATAGCGCCAAAAAACTGAAAAATATCACAAAAATTCTTAGTTTTTGATGATTTTTTCGAATTTTTCCGGAAAAAAAAAAGATTTTGTTTATCAATTTAATACTTCTCCTTAAATTCCTCAAATCGAGTTTAAACGGGCTAAGAAGTACTCGAAAAAAGGCAAAATAGCGTCAAAAACTGTAAAATTTCACCAAAATTCTTTGTTTTTGATGCTTTTTTCAAATTTATCCGGAGAACGAGAAGATTTTGTTTATTAATTTAATACTTCTCCTCAAATTCCTCAAATCAAGTTCAAACGGAATAAGAAATACTCGAAAAAAGGCAAAATAGAGCCAAAAAAATGTAATATTTCACCAATACTCTTACTTTTTGATGATTTTTTCGAATATTTCCGGATAAAAATAAAGATTTTGTTTATTAATTGATTACTCCTCCTCAAATTCTTCAAATCGAGTTCAAACGGGCTAAGAAAAATTCGAAAAAAGGCAAATTAGCGTCAAAAACAGTAAAATTTCACCAAAATTCTTAGTTTTTGATTATTTTTTTTAATTTTTCGAAAGAAAAAGAAGATACAGTTTATTAATTTAATACTTCACCTCAAATTCCTCAAATCGAGTTCAAACGGGCTAAGAAATACTCCAAAAAAAGCAAAATAGCGCCAATAAACTGAAAAATTTACCAAAATTCTTACTTTTTGATGATTTTTTCGAATTTTCCCAAAGAAATAGAAGTTTTTCTTTATTAATTTAATACTTCTCCTCAAATTCCTCAATTCTTATATAAACAAGGTAATAAATACTCGAAAAAAGGCAAAATAGAGCCAGAAAACCAAAAAATTTCACTAAATTTCTTAGTTTTTGATGATTTTTTCGAATTTTTCCGGAGAAAAAGAAGATTTTATTTATAAATTTAATACTTCTCCTCAAATTCCTCAAATCGAGTTCAAACGGGCTATGAAATATTCGAAAAAAGGCAAATTAGCGTTAAAAAACTGTAAAATTTCACCAAAATTCTTAGTTTTTGTTGATTTTTTCGAATTTTTCCGGAGGAAAAGAAGATTTTGTTTAGTAATTTATTACTTCTCCTCAAATTCCTCAAATTGAGTCGAAACGGGGTAAGAAATACTCGAGAAAAAGCAAAATAGCGCCAAAAAAATGAAAAATTTTACCAAAATTCTTACTTCTTGATGATTTTTTCAAAATTTTTCCATAGAAATAGAAGTTTTTCTTTATTAATTTAATACTTCTCCTCAAATTCCTCAATTCTTATATAAACGGGATAAGAAATCCTCGAAGAAAGGCAAAATAGCGCCAAAAAAATGAAAAATTTCACCAAAATTCTTACTTTTTGATGATTTTTTCGAATTTTTCCGGGGAAATAGAAGTTTCTCTTTATTAATTTAATACTCCTCCTCATATTCCTCAATTCTAATATAAACGGGGAAAGAAATACACGAAGAAAGGCAAAATAGCGCCAAGAAACTGAAAAATTTCACCAAAATTCTTAGTTTTTGATGATTTTTTCGAATTTTTCCGGAGAAAAAGAAGATTTTGTTTATTAATTTAATACTTCTCTTCAAATTCCTCAGATCGAGTTAAAACGGGCTAAGAAAGATTCGAAAAAAGGCAAATTAGCGTCAAAAAACTGTAAAATTTCACCAAAATTCTAAGTTTTTGATTATTTTTTTGAATTTTTCCAAAGAAAAAGAAGATACTGTTTATTAATTTAATACTTCTCCTCAAATTCCTCAAATCGAGTTCAAACGGGCTAAGAAATACTCCAAAAAAGGCAAAATAGCGCCAATAAACTGAAAAATTTACCAAAATTCTTACTTTATGATGATTTTTTCGAATTTTCCCGAAGAAATAGAAGTTTTTCTTTATAAATTTAATACTTCTCCTCAAATTCCTCAATTCTAATATAAACGGGGTAAGAAATACTCGAAAAAAGGCAAAAGAGCGCCAGAAAACCGAAAAATTTTACCATTATTCTTAGTTTTTGATGATTATTTCGAATTTTTCCGGGGAAAAAGAAGATTTGGTTTATTAATTTAAAAACTCACCTCAGATTCCTCAAATCGAGTTCAAACGGGCTAAGAAATACTCGAAAAACGGCAAAATAGCGCGAAAAAACTGAAAAATTTCACCAAAATTCTTACTTTTTGATGATTTTTTCGAACTTTTCCATAGAAATAGAAGTTTTTCTTTATTAATTCAATACTTCTCCTCAAATTCCTCAATTCTTATATAAACGGGGTAAGAAATCCTCGAAGAAAGGAAAAATAGCAACAAAAAACTGAAAAATTTCACCAAAATTCTTAGTTTTTGATGATTTTTTCAAATTTTTCCGGAGAAAAAAAAAGATTTTGTTTATTAATTGAATACTTCTCCTCAAATTCTTCAAATCGAGTTAAAACGGGCTAAGAAAAATTCGAAAAAAGGCAAATTAGCGTCAAAAACTGTAAAATTTCACCAAAATTCTTAGTTTTTGATTATTTTTTTTAATTTTTCCAAAGAAAAAGAAGATAATGTTTATTAATTTAATACTTCACCTCAAATTCCTCAAATCGAGTTAAAACGGGCTAAGAAATACTCCAAAAAAAGCAAAATAGCGCCAATAAACTGAAAATTTACCAAAATTCTTACTTTTTGATGATTTTTTCGAATTTTCCCGAAGAAATAGAAGTTTTTCTTTATTAATTTAATACTTCTCCTCAAATTCCTCAATTCTTATGTCAACAAGGTAATAAATACTCGAAAAAAGGCAAAATAGAGCCAGAAAACAGAAAAATTTCACCAAATTTCTTAGTTTTTGATGATTTTTTTGAATTTTTCCGGAGAAAAAGAAGATTTTATTTATAAATTTAATACTTCTCCTCAAATTCCTCAAATCGAGTTCAAACGGGCTAAGAAATATTCGAAAAAAGGCAAAATAGAGCCAAAAAAATGAAAAATTTCACCAAAATTCTTTGTTTTTGATGATTTCTTCGAATTTTTCCGGGGAAATAGAAGTTTCTCTTTATTAATTTAATACTCCTCCTCATATTCCTCAATTCTAATATAAACGGGGAAAGAAATACGCGAAGAAAGGCAAAATAGCGCCAAGAAACTGAAAAATTTACCCAAAATTCTTACTTTTTGAAGATTATTTTTAATTTTTCCTGATAAAAAGAAGATTTTGTTTAATAATTTAATCTTTCTGCTCCAATTTTTCAAATCGAGTTGAAATGGGGTGTGAATTACTCGAAAAAAGGCATCTTAGCGCCAAAAAAGTTAAAAATTTTACCATTATTCTTAGTTTTTGATGATTATTTCGAATTTTTCCTGATAAAAAGAAGATTTTGTTTAATAATTTAATACTTCTCCTCAAATTCCTCAAATCGAGTTAAACGGGCTAAGAAATACTCGAAAAAAGGCAAACTAGCGCATAAAAACTGAAAAATTTCACCAAAATTCTTAGTTTTTGTTGATTTTTTCGAATTTTTCCGGAGAAAAAGAAGATTTTGTTTAGTAATTTATTACTTCTCCTCAAATTCCTCAAATTGAGTAGAAACGGGGTAAGAAATACTCGAGAAAAGGCAAAATAGCGCCAAAAAATGAAAAATTTCACCAAAATTCTTACTTTTTGATGATTTTTTCGAATTTTTCCATAGAAATAGAAGTTTTTCTTTATTAATTTAATACTTCTCCTCAAATTCCTCAATTCTTATATAAACAAGGTAATAAATACTCGAAAAAAGGCAAAATAGAGCCAAAAAACTTAAAAATTTCACCAAAATTCTTAGTTTTTGATGATTTTTTCGAACTTTTCCGGAGAAAAAGAAGATTTTGATTATTAATTTAATACTTCTCTTCAAATTCCTCAAATCGAGTTCAAACGGGCTAAGAAATATTCGAAAAAAGGCAAATTAGCGTCAAAAAACTGTAAAATTTCACCAAAATTCTTAGTTTTTGATTATTTTTTCGAATTTTTCCAAAGAAAAAGAAGATACTGTTTATTAATTTAATAGTTCTCCTCAAATTCCTCAAATCGAGTTCAAACGGGCTAAGAAATACTCCAAAAAAAGCAAAATAGCGCCAATAAACTGAAAAATTTACCAATATTCTTACTTTTTGATGATTTTTTCGAATTTTCCCGAAGAAATAGAAGTTTTTCTTTATAAATTTAATACTTCTCCTCAAATTCCTCAATTCTAATATAAACGGGGTAAGAAATACTCGAAAAAAGGCAAAAGAGCGCCAGAAAACCGAAAAATTTCACCAAAATTCTTAGTTTTTGATGATTTTTTCGAATTTTTCCGGAGAAAAAGAAGATTTTATTTATAAATTTAATACTTCTCCTCAAATTCCTCAAATCGAGTTCAAACGGGCTATGAAATACTCGAAAAAAGGCAAAATAGAGCCAAAAAAATGAAACATTTCACCAAAATTCTTAGTTTTTGATGATTTTTTCGAATTTTTCCGGGGAAATAGAAGTTTCTCTTTATAAATTTAATACTTCTCCTCAAATTCCTCAATTCTAATATAAACGGGGTAAGAAATACTCGAAAAAAGGCAAAATAGCGCCAATAAACTGAAAAATTTACCCAAAATTCTTAGTTTTTGAAGATTTTTTTAAAATTTTTCCTGATAATAAGAAGATTTTGTTTAATAATTTTATACTTCTTCTCCAATTTTTCAAATCGAGTTGAAACGGGTTGTGAATTACTCGAAAAAAGGCATCTTAGCGCCAAAAAACTTAAAAATTTTACCATTATTCTTAGTTTTTGATGATTATTTCGAATTTTTCCGGGGAAAAAGAAGATTTGGTTTATTAATTTAAAAACTCACCTCAGATTCCTCAAATCGAGTTCAAACGGGCTAAGAAATACTCGAAAAGCGGCAAAATAGCGCAAAAAAACTGAAAAATTTCACCAAAATTCTTACTTTTTGATGATTTTTTCGAACTTTTCCATAGAAATAGAAGTTCTTCTTTATTAATTTAATACTTCTCCTCAAATTCCTCAATTCTTATATAAAAAGGGTAAGAAATACTCGAAGAAAGGAAAAATAGCAACAAAAAACTGAAAAATTTCGCCAAAATTCTTAGTTTTTGATGATTTTTTCAAATTTTTCCGGAGTAAAAAAAAGATTTTGTTTATTAATTGAATACTTCTCCTCAAATTCTTCAAATCGAGTTAAAACGGGCTAAGAAAAATTCGAAAAAAGGCAAATTAGCGTCAAAAATTGTAAAATTTCACCAAAATTCTTAGCTTTTGTTAATTTTTTGAAATTATCCGGAGATAAAGAAGATTCTGTTTATTAATTTAATACTTCTCTTCAAATTCCTCAAATCGAGTTCAAACGGGCTAAGAAATACTCGAAAAAAGGCAAAATAGAGCCAAAAAAATGAAACATTTCACCAAAATTCTTAGTTTTTGATGATTTTTTCGAATTTTTCCGGGGAAATAGAAGTTTCTCTTTATAAATTTAATACTTCTCCTCAAATTCCTCAATTCTAATATAAACGGGGTAGGAAATACTCGAAAAAAGGCAAAAGAGCGCCAGAAAACCGAAAAATTTCACCAAAATTCTTAGTTTTTGATGATTTTTTCGAATTTTTCCGGAGAAAAAGAAGATTTTATTTATAAATTTAATACTTCTCCTCAAATTCCTCAAATCGAGTTCAAACGGGCTATGAAATATTCGAAAAAAGGCAAATTAGCGTAATTAGCGGAAAAAAAAAATTCTTACTTTTTGATGATTTTTTCGAATTTTCCCGAAGAAATAGAAGTTTTTCTTTATAAATTTAATACTTCTCCTAAAATTCCTCAATTCTAATATAAACGGGGTAAGAAATACTCGAAAAAAGGCAAAAGAGCGCCAAAAAAATGAAAAATTTCACCAAAATTCTTAGTTTTTGATGATTTTTTCGAAATTTTCCGGAGAAAAAGAAGATTTTGTTTAATAATTTAATACTTCTCTTCAAATTCCTCAAATCGAGTTAAAACGGGCTAAGAAATATTCGAAAAAAGGTAAATTAGCGTCAAAAAACTGTAAAATTTCACCAAAATTCATAGTTTTTGATTATTTTTTCGAATTTTTCCAAAGAAAAAGAAGATACTGTTTATTAATTTAATACTTCTCCTCAAATTCCTCAAATCGAGTTCAAACGGGCTAAGAAATACTCCAAAAAAGGCAAAATAGCGCCAATAAACTGAAAAATTTACCAAAATTCTTACTTTTTGATGATTTTTTCGAATTTTCCCTAAGAAATAGAAGTTTTTCTTTATAAATTTAATACTTCTCCTCAAATTCCTCAATTCTAATATAAACGGGGTAAGAAATACTCGAAAAAAGGCAAAAGAGCGCCAAAAAAATGAAAAATTTCACCAAAATTCTTAGTTTTTGATGATTTTTTCGAAATTTTCCGGAGAAAAAGAAGATTTTGTTTAATAATTTAATACTTCTCTTCAAATTCCTCAAATCGAGTTAAAACGGGCTAAGAAATATTCGAAAAAAGGCAAATTAGCGTCAAAAAACTGTAAAATTTCACCAAAATTCATAGTTTTTGATTATTTTTTCGAATTTTTCCAAAGAAAAAGAAGATACTGTTTATTAATTTAATACTTCTCCTCAAATTCCTCAAATCGAGTTCAAACGGGCTAAGAAATACTCCAAAAAAGGCAAAATAGCGCCAATAAACTGAAAAATTTACCAAAATTCTTACTTTTTGATGATTTTTTCGAATTTTCCCTATGAAATAGAAGTTTTTCTTTATAAATTTAATACTTCTCCTCAAATTCCTCAATTCTAATATAAACGGTTTAAGAAATACACGAAAAAAGGCAAAAGAGCGCCAGAAAACCGAAAAATTTCACCAAAATTCTTAGTTTTTGATGATTTTTTCGAATTTTTCCGGAGAAAAAGAAGATTTTATTTATAAATTTAATACTTCTCCTCAAATTCCTCAAATCGAGTTCAAACGGGCTATGAAATATTCGAAAAAAGGCAAATTAGCGTAATTAGCGGAAAAAAAAAATTCTTACTTTTTGATGATTTTTTCGAATTTTCCCGAAGAAATAGAAGTTTTTCTTTATAAATTTAATACTTCTCCTAAAATTCCTCAATTCTAATATAAACGGGGTAAGAAATACTCGAAAAAAGGCAAAAGAGCGCCAAAAAAATGAAAAATTTCACCAAAATTCTTAGTTTTTGATGATTTTTTCGAAATTTTCCGGAGAAAAAGAAGATTTTGTTTAATAATTTAATACTTCTCTTCAAATTCCTCAAATCGAGTTAAAACGGGCTAAGAAATATTCGAAAAAAGGTAAATTAGCGTCAAAAAACTGTAAAATTTCACCAAAATTCATAGTTTTTGATTATTTTTTCGAATTTTTCCAAAGAAAAAGAAGATACTGTTTATTAATTTAATACTTCTCCTCAAATTCCTCAAATCGAGTTCAAACGGGCTAAGAAATACTCCAAAAAAGGCAAAATAGCGCCAATAAACTGAAAAATTTACCAAAATTCTTACTTTTTGATGATTTTTTCGAATTTTCCCTAAGAATTAGAAGTTTTTCTTTATAAATTTAATACTTCTCCTCAAATTCCTCAATTCTAATATAAACGGGGTAAGAAATACTCGAAAAAAGGCAAAAGAGCGCCAAAAAAATGAAAAATTTCACCAAAATTCTTAGTTTTTGATGATTTTTTCGAAATTTTCCGGAGAAAAAGAAGATTTTGTTTAATAATTTAATACTTCTCTTCAAATTCCTCAAATCGAGTTAAAACGGGCTAAGAAATATTCGAAAAAAGGCAAATTAGCGTCAAAAAACTGTAAAATTTCACCAAAATTCATAGTTTTTGATTATTTTTTCGAATTTTTCCAAAGAAAAAGAAGATACTGTTTATTAATTTAATACTTCTCCTCAAATTCCTCAAATCGAGTTCAAACGGGCTAAGAAATACTCCAAAAAAGGCAAAATAGCGCCAATAAACTGAAAAATTTACCAAAATTCTTACTTTTTGATGATTTTTTCGAATTTTCCCTATGAAATAGAAGTTTTTCTTTATAAATTTAATACTTCTCCTCAAATTCCTCAATTCTAATGTAAACGGGGTAAGAAATACTCGAAAAAAGGCAAAAGAGCGCCAGAAAACCGAAAAATTTCACCAAAATTCTTAGTTTTTGATGATTTTTTCGAATTTTTCCGGAGAAAAAGAAGATTTTATTTATAAATTTAATACTTCTCCTCAAATTCCTCAAATCGAGTTCAAACGGGCTATGAAATATTCGAAAAAAGGCAAATTAGCGTCAAAAATTGTAAAATTTCACCAAAATTCTTAGCTTTTGTTAATTTTTTGAAATTATCCGGAGATAAAGAAGATTCTGTTTATTAATTTAATACTTCTCTTCAAATTCCTCAAATCGAGTTCAAACGGGCTAAGAAATACTCGAAAAAAGGCAAAATAGAGCCAAAAAAATGAAACATTTCACCAAAATTCTTAGTTTTTGATGATTTTTTCGAATTTTTCCGGGGAAATTGAAGTTTCTCTTTATAAATTTAATACTTCTCCTCAAATTCCTCAATTCTAATATAAACGGGGTAAGAAATACTCGAAAAAAGGCAAAATAGCGCCAATAAACTGAAAAATTTACCCAAAATTCTTAGTTTTTGAAGATTTTTTAAAAATTTTTCCTGATAATAAGAAGATTTTGTTTAATAATTTTATACTTCTTCTCCAATTTTTCAAATCGAGTTGAAACGGGTTGTGAATTACTCGAAAAAAGGCATCTTAGCGCCAAAAAACTTAAAAATTTTACCATTATTCTTAGTTTTTGATGATTATTTCGAATTTTTCCGGGGAAAAAGAAGATTTGGTTTATTAATTTAAAAACTCACCTCAGATTCCTCAAATCGAGTTCAAACGGGCTAAGAAATACTCGAAAAACGGCAAAATAGCGCAAAAAAACTGAAAAATTTCACCAAAATTCTTACTTTTTGATGATTTTTTCGATTTCGAACTTTTCCATAGAAATAGAAGTTCTTCTTTATTAATTTAATACTTCTCCTCAAATTCCTCAATTCTTATATAAAAAGGGTAAGAAATACTCGAAGAAAGGAAAAATAGCAACAAAAAACTGAAAAATTTCGCCAAAATTCTTAGTTTTTGATGATTTTTTCAAATTTTTCCGGAGAAAAAAAAAGATTTTGTTTATTAATGAATACTTCTCCTCAAATTCTTCAAATCGAGTTAAAACGGGCTAAGAAAATTCGAAAAAAGGCAAATTAGCGTCAAAAATTGTAAAATTTCACCAAAATTCTTAGCTTTTGTTAATTTTTTGAATTATCCGGAGATAAAGAAGATTCTGTTTATTAATTTAATACTTCTCTTCAAATTCCTCAAATCG
This sequence comes from Sympetrum striolatum, assembly GCA_947579665.1. NCBI lineage: Eukaryota > Metazoa > Arthropoda > Insecta > Odonata > Libellulidae > Sympetrum > Sympetrum striolatum. Next base: position 1,110,415 of record OX388349.1, read on the forward strand.
AGTTCAAACGGGCTAAGAAATACTCGAAAAAAGGCAAAATAGAGCCAAAAAAATGAAACATTTCACCAAAATTCTTAGTTTTTGATGATTTTTCGAATTTTTCCGGGGAAATAGAAGTTTCTCTTTATAAATTTAATACTTCTCCTCAAATTCCTCAATTCTAATATAAACGGGGTAGGAAATACTCGAAAAAAGGCAAAAGAGCGCCAGAAAACCGAAAAATTTCACCAAAATTCTTAGTTTTTGATGATTTTTTCGAATTTTTCCGGAGAAAAAGAAGATTTTATTTATAAATTTAATACTTCTCCTCAAATTCTCAAATCGAGTTCAAACGGGCTATGAAATATTCGAAAAAAGGCAAATTAGCGTAATTAGCGGAAAAAAAAAATTCTTACTTTTTGATGATTTTTTCGAATTTTCCCGAAGAAATAGAAGTTTTTCTTTATAAATTTAATACTTCTCCTAAAATTCCTCAATTATAATATAAACGGGGTAAGAAATACTCGAAAAAAGGCAAAAGAGCGCCAAAAAAATGAAAATTTCACCAAAATTCTTAGTTTTTGATGATTTTTTCGAAATTTTCCGGAGAAAAGAAGATTTTGTTTAATAATTTAATACTTCTCTTCAAATTCCTCAAATCGAGTTAAAACGGGCTAAGAAATATTCGAAAAAAGGCAAATTAGCGTCAAAAAACTGTAAAATTTTACCAAAATTCATAGTTTTTGATTATTTTTTCGAATTTTTCAAAGAAAAAGAAGATACTGTTTATTAATTTAATACTTCTCCTCAAATTCCTCAAATCGAGTTCAAACGGGCTAAGAAATACTCCAAAAAAGGCAAAATAGCGCCAATAAACTGAAAGATTTACCAAAATTCTTACTTTTTGATGATTTTTCGAATTTTCCCTAAGAAATAGAAGTTTTTCTTTATTAATTTAATACTTCTCCTCAAATTCCTCAATTCTAATATAAACGGGGTAAGAAATACTCGAAAAAGCCAAAAGAGCGCAAAAAAAAATGAAAAATTTCACCAAAATTCTTAGTTTTTGATGATTTTTTTCGAAATTTCCCGGAGAAAAAAGAAGATTTTGTTTAATAATTTAATACTTCTCTTCAAATTCCTCAAATCGAGTAAAACGGGCTAAGAAATATTCGAAAAAAGGCAAATTAGCGTCAAAAAACTGTAAAATTTCACCAAAATTCATAGTTTTTGATTATTTTTTCGAATTTTTCCAAAGAAAAAGAAGATACTGTTTATTAATTTAATACTTCTCCTCAAATTCCTCAAATCGAGTTCAAACGGGCTAAGAAATACTCCAAAAAAGGCAAAATAGCGCCAATAACTGAAAAATTTACCAAAATTCTTACTTTTTGATGATTTTTTTCGAATTTTCCCTATGAAATAGAAGTTTTTCTTTATAAATTTAATACTTCTCCTCAAATTCCTCAATTCTAATATAAACGGTTAAGAAATACACGAAAAAAGGCAAAAGAGCGCCAGAAAACCAAAAATTTCACCAAAATTCTTAGTTTTTGATGATTTTTTCGAATTTTTCCGGTGAAAAAGAAGATTTTATTTATAAATTTAATACTTCTCCTCAAATTCCTCAAATCGAGTTCAAACGGGCTAAGAAATACTCGATAAAAAGGCAATATAGAGCCAAAAAAATGAAAAATTTCACCAAAATTCTTACGTTTTGATGATTTTTTCGAATTTTTCCGGAGAAATAGAAGTTTTCTTAACTAATTTAATACTTCTCCTTAAATTCCTCAATTCTAATATAAACGGGTTAATAAATACTCGTAAAAAGGCAAAATAGCGCCTAAAAACTGAAAAATTTCACCAAAATTCTTAGTTTTTGATGATTTTTTCGAATTTTTCCGGAGAAAGAGAAGATTTTTTTTATTAATTTAATACTTCTCCTCAAATTCCTCAAATCGAGTCGAAATGGATTATGGGATACCCGAAAAAAGGAATCATAGCACCAAAAAAACTAATAAATTTCACCAAAATTCTTAGTTTTTGATGATTTTTTCGAATTTTTCCGGAAAAAAAGATAATCTTGTTTATTAATACAATACATGTCCTCAAATTACTCAAATTGAGTCGAAACGGGGTAAGAAATAACTCGAAAAAGGCATCATAGCGCCAAACAACGGAAAAATTTCACCAAAATTATTAGTTTTTGATGATTTTTTCGAGTTTTTCCGGGGAAATAGAAGTATTTCTTTATTAATTTAATACTTCTCATCAAATTCCTAAAATCGAGCCGAATCGGGGTAAGAAATACTTGAAGAAAGGAAAAATAGAGCCAAAAAAATGAAAAATTTCACCAAAATTCTTTGTTTTTGATGATTTTTTCGAATTTTTCCGGAGAAAAAAAAAGATATTGTTTATTAATTGAATACTCCTCCTCAAATTCTTCAAATCGAGTTCAAACGGGCTAAGAAAAATTCGAAAAAACGCAAATTAGAGTCAAAAACTGTAAAATTTCACCAAAATTCTTAGTTTTTGTTGATTTTTTTCAAAATTATACGGAGATAAAGAAGATTTTGTTTATTAATTTAATACTTCTCCTCAAATTCCTCAAATCGAGTTCAAACGGGCTAAGAAATACTCGAAAAAAGGCAAAATAGAGCCAAAAAAATGAAAAATTTCACCAAAATTCTTAGTTTTTGATGATTTTTTCGAAATTTTCCGGAGAAAAAGAAGATTTTGTTTAATAATTTAATACTTCTCTTCAAATTCCTCAAATCGAGTTAAAACGGGCTAAGAAATATTCGAAAAAAGGCAAATTAGCCTCAAAAAACTGTAAAATTTCACCAAAATTCATAGTTTTTGATTATTTTTTCGAATTTTTCCAAAGAAAGATACTGTTTATTAATTTAATACTTCTCCTCAAATTCCTCAAATCGAGTTCAAACGGGCTAAGAAATACTCCAAAAAAGGCAAAATAGCGCCAATAAACTGAAAAATTTACCAAAATTCTTACTTTTTGATGATTTTTTCGAATTTTCCCTATGAAATAGAAGTTTTTCTTTATAAATTTAATACTTCTCCTCAAATTCCTCAATTCTAATATAAACGGGGTAAGAAATACTCGAAAAAAGGCAAAAGAGCGCCAGAAAACCAAAAATTTCACCAAAATTCTTAGTTTTTGATGATTTTTTCGAATTTTTCCGGTGAAAAAGAAGATTTTATTTATAAATTTAATACTTCTCCTCAAATTCCTCAAATCGAGTTCAAACGGGCTAAGAAATACTCGAAAAAAAGGGAATATAGAGCCAAAAAAATGAAAAATTTCACCAAAATTCTTACGTTTTGATGATTTTTTCGAATTTTTCCGGAGAAATAGAAGTTTTCTTAACTAATTTAATACTTCTCCTTAAATTCCTCAATTCTAATATAAACGGGTTAATAAATACTCGTAAAAAGGCAAAATAGCGCCTAAAAACTGAAAAATTTCACCAAAATTCTTAGTTTTTGATGATTTTTTCGAATTTTTCCGGAGAAAGAGAAGATTTTTTTTATTAATTTAATACTTCTCCTCAAATTCCTCAAATCGAGTCGAAATGGATTATGGGATACCCGAAAAAAGGAATCATAGCTCCAAAAAAACTAATAAATTTCACCAAAATTCTTAGTTTTTGATGATTTTTTCGAATTTTTCCGGAAAAAAAGATAATCTTGTTTATTAATACAATACATGTCCTCATATTACTCAAATCGAGTCGAAACGGGGTAAGAAATAACTCGAAAAAGGCATCATAGCGCCAAACAACGGAAAAATTTCACCAAAATTATTAGTTTTTGATGATTTTTTCGAGTTTTTCCGGGGAAATAGAAGTATTTCTTCATTAATTTAATACTTCTCATCAAATTCCTAAAATCGAGCCGAATCGGGGTAAGAAATACTCGAAGAAAGGAAAAATAGAGCCAAAAAAATGAAAAATTACACCAAAATTCTTTGTTTTTGATGATTTTTTCGAATTTTTCCGGAGAAAAAAAAAGATATTGTTTATTAATTGAATACTCCTCCTCAAATTCTTCAAATCGAGTTCAAACGGGCTAAGAAAAATTCGAAAAAAGGCAAATTAGCGTCAAAAACTGTAAAATTTCACCAAAATTCTTAGTTTTTGTTGATTTTTTTCAAAATTATACGGAGATAAAGAAGATTTTGTTTATTAATTTAATACTTCTCCTCAAATTCCTCAAATCGAGTTCAAACGGGCTAAGAAATACTCGAAAAAAGGCAAAATAGAGCCAAAAAAATGAAAAATTTCACCAAAATTCTTTGTTTTTGATGATTTTTTCGAATTTTTCCGGAGAAAAAAAAAGATTTTGTTCATTAATTTAATACTTCTCCTCAAATTCCTCATATCGAGTTCAAACGGGCTAAGAAATACTCAAAAAAAGGCAAAATAGAGCCAATAAAATGAAAAATTTCACCAAAATTCTTACTTTTTGATGATTTTTTCGGATTTTTCCGGAGAAATTGAATTTTTTCTTTATTAATTTAATACTTCTCCTCAAATTCCTCAATTCTAATATAAACATGGTAATAAATACTCGAAAAAAGGCAAAATAGAGCCAAAAAACTGAAAAATTTCACCAAAATTCTTAGTTTTTGATGATTTTTTCGAATTTTTCCATATAAATAGAAGTATTTCGTTATTAATTTAATACTTCTCATCAAATTCCTCAAATCGAGTCGAAACGGGGTAGGAAATACTCCAGAAATTGACATATAGCGGAAGAAAAACTGAAAGTTTCACCAAAATTCTTAGTTTTTGATGGTTTTTTAAAATTTTCCATATAAATAGAAGTTTTTCTTTATTAATATAATACTTCCCCACAATTTCCTCAAATCGAGTCGAAACGGGGTAGGAAATACTCGAGAAAAGGCAAAATAACGCCAAAAAACTGAAAATTTCACCAAAATTCTTAGTTTTTGATGATTATTTCGAATTTTTCCGGAGAAAAAGAAGATTTTGTTTAGTAATTTATTATTTCTCCTCAAATTCCTCAAATTGAGTCGAAACGGGGTAAGAAATGCTCGAGAAAAGGCAAAATAGCGCCAAAAAAATGAAAAATTTCACCAAAATTCTTACTTTTTGATGATTTTTTCGAATTTTTCCATAGAAATAGAAGTTTTTCTTTATTAATTTAATACCTCTCCTCAAATTCCTCAATTCTTATATAAACAAGGCAATAAATACTCGAAAAAAGGCAAAATAGAGCCAAAAAACTGAAAAATTTCACCAAAATTCTTAGTTTTTGATGATTTTTTCGAACTTTTCCGGAGAAATAGAAGATTTTGATTATTAATTTAATACTTCTCTTCAAATTCCTCAAATCGAGTTAAAACGGGCTAAGAAATATTCGAAAAAAGGCAAATTAGCGTCAAAAAACTGTAAAATTTCACCAAAATTCTTAGTTTTTGATTATTTTTTCGAATTTTTCCAAAGAAAAAGAAGATACTGTTTATTAATTTAATACTTCTCCTCAAATTCCTCAAATCGAGTTCAAACGGGCTAAGAAATACTCCAAAAAAGGCAAAATAGCGCCAATAAACTGAAAAATTTACCAAAATTCTTACTTTTTGATGATTTTTTCGAATTTTCCCGAATAAATAGAAGTTTTTCTTTATAAATTTAATACTTCTCCTCAAATTCCTCAATTCTAATATAAACGGGGTAAGAAATACTCGAAAAAAGGCAAAAGACCGCCAGAAAACCGAAAAATTCTTTCGAATTTTTCCGGAGGAAGAGAAGATTTTGTTTATTAATTTAATACTTCTCCTCAAATTCCTCAAATCGAGTCGAAACGGGGTAAGGAATACCCGAAAAAAGGAATCATAGCGCCAAAAAAAAGTAATAAAATTCACCAAAATTCTTAGTTTTTGATGATTTTTTCGAATTTTTCCGGAAAAAAAGATAATCTTGTATATTAATATAATACATGTCCTCAAATTACTCAAATCGAGTCGAAACGGGGTAAGAAATAATTCGAAAAAGGCATCATAGCGCCATACAACGGAAAAATTTCGCCAAAATTATTAGTTTTTGATGATTTTTTCGAAATTTTCCGTAGAAAAAGAAGATTTTGTTTAATAATTTAATACTTCTCCTCAAATTCCTCAAATCGAGTTAAACGGGCTAAGAAATACTCGAAAAAAGGCAAAATAGCGCATAAAAACTGAAAAATTTCACCAAAATTCTTAGTTTTTGTTGATTTTTTCAAATTTTTCCGGAGAATAAGAAGATTTTGTTTAGTAATTTATTACTTCTCCTCAAATTCCTCAAATTGAGTCGAAACGGGGTAAGAAATGCTCGAGAAAAGGCAAAATAGCGCCAAAAAAATGAAAAATTTCACCAAAATTCTTACTTTTTGATGATTTTTTCGAATTTTTCCATAGAAATAGAAGTTTTTCTTTATTAATTTAATACCTCTCCTCAAATTCCTCAATTCTTATATAAGCAAGGCAATAAATACTCGAAAAAAGGCAAAATAGAGCCAAAAAACTGAAAAATTTCACCAAAATTCTTAGTTTTTGATTATTTTTTCGAATTTTTCCACAGAAAAAGAAGATACTGTTTATTAATTTAATACTTCTCCTCAAATTCCTCATATCGAGTTCAAACGGGCTAAGAAATACTCGAAAAAAGGCAAAATAGAGCCAAAAAAATAAAAAATTTCACCAAAATTCTTACTTTTTGATGATTTTTTCGAATTTTTCCGGAGAAATAGAAGTTTTCTTAACTAATTTAATACTTCTCCTCAAATTCCTCAATTCTAATATAAACGGGGTAATAAATACTCGAAAAAAGGCAAAATAGCGCCAAAAAACTGAAAAATATCACAAAAATTCTTAGTTTTTGATGATTTTTTCGAATTTTTCCGGAAAAAAAAAAGATTTTGTTTATCAATTTAATACTTCTCCTTAAATTCCTCAAATCGAGTTTAAACGGGCTAAGAAGTACTCGAAAAAAGGCAAAATAGCGTCAAAAACTGTAAAATTTCACCAAAATTCTTTGTTTTTGATGCTTTTTTCAAATTTATCCGGAGAACGAGAAGATTTTGTTTATTAATTTAATACTTCTCCTCAAATTCCTCAAATCAAGTTCAAACGGAATAAGAAATACTCGAAAAAAGGCAAAATAGAGCCAAAAAAATGTAATATTTCACCAATACTCTTACTTTTTGATGATTTTTTTCGAATATTTCCGGATAAAAATAAAGATTTTGTTTATTAATTGATTACTCCTCCTCAAATTCTTCAAATCGAGTTCAAACGGGCTAAGAAAAATTCGAAAAAAGGCAAATTAGCGTCAAAAACAGTAAAATTTCACCAAAATTCTTAGTTTTTGATTATTTTTTTTAATTTTTCGAAAGAAAAAGAAGATACAGTTTATTAATTTAATACTTCACCTCAAATTCCTCAAATCGAGTTCAAACGGGCTAAGAAATACTCCAAAAAAAGCAAAATAGCGCCAATAAACTGAAAAATTTACCAAAATTCTTACTTTTTGATGATTTTTTCGAATTTTCCCAAAGAAATAGAAGTTTTTCTTTATTAATTTAATACTTCTCCTCAAATTCCTCAATTCTTATATAAACAAGGTAATAAATACTCGAAAAAAGGCAAAATAGAGCCAGAAAACCAAAAAATTTCACTAAATTTCTTAGTTTTTGATGATTTTTTCGAATTTTTCCGGAGAAAAAGAAGATTTTATTTATAAATTTAATACTTCTCCTCAAATTCCTCAAATCGAGTTCAAACGGGCTATGAAATATTCGAAAAAAGGCAAATTAGCGTTAAAAAACTGTAAAATTTCACCAAAATTCTTAGTTTTTGTTGATTTTTTCGAATTTTTCCGGAGGAAAAGAAGATTTTGTTTAGTAATTTATTACTTCTCCTCAAATTCCTCAAATTGAGTCGAAACGGGGTAAGAAATACTCGAGAAAAAGCAAAATAGCGCCAAAAAAATGAAAAATTTTACCAAAATTCTTACTTCTTGATGATTTTTTCAAAATTTTTCCATAGAAATAGAAGTTTTTCTTTATTAATTTAATACTTCTCCTCAAATTCCTCAATTCTTATATAAACGGGATAAGAAATCCTCGAAGAAAGGCAAAATAGCGCCAAAAAAATGAAAAATTTCACCAAAATTCTTACTTTTTGATGATTTTTTCGAATTTTTCCGGGGAAATAGAAGTTTCTCTTTATTAATTTAATACTCCTCCTCATATTCCTCAATTCTAATATAAACGGGGAAAGAAATACACGAAGAAAGGCAAAATAGCGCCAAGAAACTGAAAAATTTCACCAAAATTCTTAGTTTTTGATGATTTTTTCGAATTTTTCCGGAGAAAAAGAAGATTTTGTTTATTAATTTAATACTTCTCTTCAAATTCCTCAGATCGAGTTAAAACGGGCTAAGAAAGATTCGAAAAAAGGCAAATTAGCGTCAAAAAACTGTAAAATTTCACCAAAATTCTAAGTTTTTGATTATTTTTTTGAATTTTTCCAAAGAAAAAGAAGATACTGTTTATTAATTTAATACTTCTCCTCAAATTCCTCAAATCGAGTTCAAACGGGCTAAGAAATACTCCAAAAAAGGCAAAATAGCGCCAATAAACTGAAAAATTTACCAAAATTCTTACTTTATGATGATTTTTTCGAATTTTCCCGAAGAAATAGAAGTTTTTCTTTATAAATTTAATACTTCTCCTCAAATTCCTCAATTCTAATATAAACGGGGTAAGAAATACTCGAAAAAAGGCAAAAGAGCGCCAGAAAACCGAAAAATTTTACCATTATTCTTAGTTTTTGATGATTATTTCGAATTTTTCCGGGGAAAAAGAAGATTTGGTTTATTAATTTAAAAACTCACCTCAGATTCCTCAAATCGAGTTCAAACGGGCTAAGAAATACTCGAAAAACGGCAAAATAGCGCGAAAAAACTGAAAAATTTCACCAAAATTCTTACTTTTTGATGATTTTTTCGAACTTTTCCATAGAAATAGAAGTTTTTCTTTATTAATTCAATACTTCTCCTCAAATTCCTCAATTCTTATATAAACGGGGTAAGAAATACTCGAAGAAAGGAAAAATAGCAACAAAAAACTGAAAAATTTCACCAAAATTCTTAGTTTTTGATGATTTTTTCAAATTTTTCCGGAGAAAAAAAAAGATTTTGTTTATTAATTGAATACTTCTCCTCAAATTCTTCAAATCGAGTTAAAACGGGCTAAGAAAAATTCGAAAAAAGGCAAATTAGCGTCAAAAACTGTAAAATTTCACCAAAATTCTTAGTTTTTGATTATTTTTTTTAATTTTTCCAAAGAAAAAGAAGATAATGTTTATTAATTTAATACTTCACCTCAAATTCCTCAAATCGAGTTAAAACGGGCTAAGAAATACTCCAAAAAAAGCAAAATAGCGCCAATAAACTGAAAATTTACCAAAATTCTTACTTTTTGATGATTTTTTCGAATTTTCCCGAAGAAATAGAAGTTTTTCTTTATTAATTTAATACTTCTCCTCAAATTCCTCAATTCTTATGTCAACAAGGTAATAAATACTCGAAAAAAGGCAAAATAGAGCCAGAAAACAGAAAAATTTCACCAAATTTCTTAGTTTTTGATGATTTTTTTGAATTTTTCCGGAGAAAAAGAAGATTTTATTTATAAATTTAATACTTCTCCTCAAATTCCTCAAATCGAGTTCAAACGGGCTAAGAAATATTCGAAAAAAGGCAAAATAGAGCCAAAAAAATGAAAAATTTCACCAAAATTCTTTGTTTTTGATGATTTCTTCGAATTTTTCCGGGGAAATAGAAGTTTCTCTTTATTAATTTAATACTCCTCCTCATATTCCTCAATTCTAATATAAACGGGGAAAGAAATACGCGAAGAAAGGCAAAATAGCGCCAAGAAACTGAAAAATTTACCCAAAATTCTTACTTTTTGAAGATTATTTTTAATTTTTCCTGATAAAAAGAAGATTTTGTTTAATAATTTAATCTTTCTGCTCCAATTTTTCAAATCGAGTTGAAATGGGGTGTGAATTACTCGAAAAAAGGCATCTTAGCGCCAAAAAAGTTAAAAATTTTACCATTATTCTTAGTTTTTGATGATTATTTCGAATTTTTCCTGATAAAAAGAAGATTTTGTTTAATAATTTAATACTTCTCCTCAAATTCCTCAAATCGAGTTAAACGGGCTAAGAAATACTCGAAAAAAGGCAAACTAGCGCATAAAAACTGAAAAATTTCACCAAAATTCTTAGTTTTTGTTGATTTTTTCGAATTTTTCCGGAGAAAAAGAAGATTTTGTTTAGTAATTTATTACTTCTCCTCAAATTCCTCAAATTGAGTAGAAACGGGGTAAGAAATACTCGAGAAAAGGCAAAATAGCGCCAAAAAATGAAAAATTTCACCAAAATTCTTACTTTTTGATGATTTTTTCGAATTTTTCCATAGAAATAGAAGTTTTTCTTTATTAATTTAATACTTCTCCTCAAATTCCTCAATTCTTATATAAACAAGGTAATAAATACTCGAAAAAAGGCAAAATAGAGCCAAAAAACTTAAAAATTTCACCAAAATTCTTAGTTTTTGATGATTTTTTCGAACTTTTCCGGAGAAAAAGAAGATTTTGATTATTAATTTAATACTTCTCTTCAAATTCCTCAAATCGAGTTCAAACGGGCTAAGAAATATTCGAAAAAAGGCAAATTAGCGTCAAAAAACTGTAAAATTTCACCAAAATTCTTAGTTTTTGATTATTTTTTCGAATTTTTCCAAAGAAAAAGAAGATACTGTTTATTAATTTAATAGTTCTCCTCAAATTCCTCAAATCGAGTTCAAACGGGCTAAGAAATACTCCAAAAAAAGCAAAATAGCGCCAATAAACTGAAAAATTTACCAATATTCTTACTTTTTGATGATTTTTTCGAATTTTCCCGAAGAAATAGAAGTTTTTCTTTATAAATTTAATACTTCTCCTCAAATTCCTCAATTCTAATATAAACGGGGTAAGAAATACTCGAAAAAAGGCAAAAGAGCGCCAGAAAACCGAAAAATTTCACCAAAATTCTTAGTTTTTGATGATTTTTTCGAATTTTTCCGGAGAAAAAGAAGATTTTATTTATAAATTTAATACTTCTCCTCAAATTCCTCAAATCGAGTTCAAACGGGCTATGAAATACTCGAAAAAAGGCAAAATAGAGCCAAAAAAATGAAACATTTCACCAAAATTCTTAGTTTTTGATGATTTTTTCGAATTTTTCCGGGGAAATAGAAGTTTCTCTTTATAAATTTAATACTTCTCCTCAAATTCCTCAATTCTAATATAAACGGGGTAAGAAATACTCGAAAAAAGGCAAAATAGCGCCAATAAACTGAAAAATTTACCCAAAATTCTTAGTTTTTGAAGATTTTTTTAAAATTTTTCCTGATAATAAGAAGATTTTGTTTAATAATTTTATACTTCTTCTCCAATTTTTCAAATCGAGTTGAAACGGGTTGTGAATTACTCGAAAAAAGGCATCTTAGCGCCAAAAAACTTAAAAATTTTACCATTATTCTTAGTTTTTGATGATTATTTCGAATTTTTCCGGGGAAAAAGAAGATTTGGTTTATTAATTTAAAAACTCACCTCAGATTCCTCAAATCGAGTTCAAACGGGCTAAGAAATACTCGAAAAGCGGCAAAATAGCGCAAAAAAACTGAAAAATTTCACCAAAATTCTTACTTTTTGATGATTTTTTCGAACTTTTCCATAGAAATAGAAGTTCTTCTTTATTAATTTAATACTTCTCCTCAAATTCCTCAATTCTTATATAAAAAGGGTAAGAAATACTCGAAGAAAGGAAAAATAGCAACAAAAAACTGAAAAATTTCGCCAAAATTCTTAGTTTTTGATGATTTTTTCAAATTTTTCCGGAGTAAAAAAAAGATTTTGTTTATTAATTGAATACTTCTCCTCAAATTCTTCAAATCGAGTTAAAACGGGCTAAGAAAAATTCGAAAAAAGGCAAATTAGCGTCAAAAATTGTAAAATTTCACCAAAATTCTTAGCTTTTGTTAATTTTTTGAAATTATCCGGAGATAAAGAAGATTCTGTTTATTAATTTAATACTTCTCTTCAAATTCCTCAAATCGAGTTCAAACGGGCTAAGAAATACTCGAAAAAAGGCAAAATAGAGCCAAAAAAATGAAACATTTCACCAAAATTCTTAGTTTTTGATGATTTTTTCGAATTTTTCCGGGGAAATAGAAGTTTCTCTTTATAAATTTAATACTTCTCCTCAAATTCCTCAATTCTAATATAAACGGGGTAGGAAATACTCGAAAAAAGGCAAAAGAGCGCCAGAAAACCGAAAAATTTCACCAAAATTCTTAGTTTTTGATGATTTTTTCGAATTTTTCCGGAGAAAAAGAAGATTTTATTTATAAATTTAATACTTCTCCTCAAATTCCTCAAATCGAGTTCAAACGGGCTATGAAATATTCGAAAAAAGGCAAATTAGCGTAATTAGCGGAAAAAAAAAATTCTTACTTTTTGATGATTTTTTCGAATTTTCCCGAAGAAATAGAAGTTTTTCTTTATAAATTTAATACTTCTCCTAAAATTCCTCAATTCTAATATAAACGGGGTAAGAAATACTCGAAAAAAGGCAAAAGAGCGCCAAAAAAATGAAAAATTTCACCAAAATTCTTAGTTTTTGATGATTTTTTCGAAATTTTCCGGAGAAAAAGAAGATTTTGTTTAATAATTTAATACTTCTCTTCAAATTCCTCAAATCGAGTTAAAACGGGCTAAGAAATATTCGAAAAAAGGTAAATTAGCGTCAAAAAACTGTAAAATTTCACCAAAATTCATAGTTTTTGATTATTTTTTCGAATTTTTCCAAAGAAAAAGAAGATACTGTTTATTAATTTAATACTTCTCCTCAAATTCCTCAAATCGAGTTCAAACGGGCTAAGAAATACTCCAAAAAAGGCAAAATAGCGCCAATAAACTGAAAAATTTACCAAAATTCTTACTTTTTGATGATTTTTTCGAATTTTCCCTAAGAAATAGAAGTTTTTCTTTATAAATTTAATACTTCTCCTCAAATTCCTCAATTCTAATATAAACGGGGTAAGAAATACTCGAAAAAAGGCAAAAGAGCGCCAAAAAAATGAAAAATTTCACCAAAATTCTTAGTTTTTGATGATTTTTTCGAAATTTTCCGGAGAAAAAGAAGATTTTGTTTAATAATTTAATACTTCTCTTCAAATTCCTCAAATCGAGTTAAAACGGGCTAAGAAATATTCGAAAAAAGGCAAATTAGCGTCAAAAAACTGTAAAATTTCACCAAAATTCATAGTTTTTGATTATTTTTTCGAATTTTTCCAAAGAAAAAGAAGATACTGTTTATTAATTTAATACTTCTCCTCAAATTCCTCAAATCGAGTTCAAACGGGCTAAGAAATACTCCAAAAAAGGCAAAATAGCGCCAATAAACTGAAAAATTTACCAAAATTCTTACTTTTTGATGATTTTTTCGAATTTTCCCTATGAAATAGAAGTTTTTCTTTATAAATTTAATACTTCTCCTCAAATTCCTCAATTCTAATATAAACGGTTTAAGAAATACACGAAAAAAGGCAAAAGAGCGCCAGAAAACCGAAAAATTTCACCAAAATTCTTAGTTTTTGATGATTTTTTCGAATTTTTCCGGAGAAAAAGAAGATTTTATTTATAAATTTAATACTTCTCCTCAAATTCCTCAAATCGAGTTCAAACGGGCTATGAAATATTCGAAAAAAGGCAAATTAGCGTAATTAGCGGAAAAAAAAAATTCTTACTTTTTGATGATTTTTTCGAATTTTCCCGAAGAAATAGAAGTTTTTCTTTATAAATTTAATACTTCTCCTAAAATTCCTCAATTCTAATATAAACGGGGTAAGAAATACTCGAAAAAAGGCAAAAGAGCGCCAAAAAAATGAAAAATTTCACCAAAATTCTTAGTTTTTGATGATTTTTTCGAAATTTTCCGGAGAAAAAGAAGATTTTGTTTAATAATTTAATACTTCTCTTCAAATTCCTCAAATCGAGTTAAAACGGGCTAAGAAATATTCGAAAAAAGGTAAATTAGCGTCAAAAAACTGTAAAATTTCACCAAAATTCATAGTTTTTGATTATTTTTTCGAATTTTTCCAAAGAAAAAGAAGATACTGTTTATTAATTTAATACTTCTCCTCAAATTCCTCAAATCGAGTTCAAACGGGCTAAGAAATACTCCAAAAAAGGCAAAATAGCGCCAATAAACTGAAAAATTTACCAAAATTCTTACTTTTTGATGATTTTTTCGAATTTTCCCTAAGAATTAGAAGTTTTTCTTTATAAATTTAATACTTCTCCTCAAATTCCTCAATTCTAATATAAACGGGGTAAGAAATACTCGAAAAAAGGCAAAAGAGCGCCAAAAAAATGAAAAATTTCACCAAAATTCTTAGTTTTTGATGATTTTTTCGAAATTTTCCGGAGAAAAAGAAGATTTTGTTTAATAATTTAATACTTCTCTTCAAATTCCTCAAATCGAGTTAAAACGGGCTAAGAAATATTCGAAAAAAGGCAAATTAGCGTCAAAAAACTGTAAAATTTCACCAAAATTCATAGTTTTTGATTATTTTTTCGAATTTTTCCAAAGAAAAAGAAGATACTGTTTATTAATTTAATACTTCTCCTCAAATTCCTCAAATCGAGTTCAAACGGGCTAAGAAATACTCCAAAAAAGGCAAAATAGCGCCAATAAACTGAAAAATTTACCAAAATTCTTACTTTTTGATGATTTTTTCGAATTTTCCCTATGAAATAGAAGTTTTTCTTTATAAATTTAATACTTCTCCTCAAATTCCTCAATTCTAATGTAAACGGGGTAAGAAATACTCGAAAAAAGGCAAAAGAGCGCCAGAAAACCGAAAAATTTCACCAAAATTCTTAGTTTTTGATGATTTTTTCGAATTTTTCCGGAGAAAAAGAAGATTTTATTTATAAATTTAATACTTCTCCTCAAATTCCTCAAATCGAGTTCAAACGGGCTATGAAATATTCGAAAAAAGGCAAATTAGCGTCAAAAATTGTAAAATTTCACCAAAATTCTTAGCTTTTGTTAATTTTTTGAAATTATCCGGAGATAAAGAAGATTCTGTTTATTAATTTAATACTTCTCTTCAAATTCCTCAAATCGAGTTCAAACGGGCTAAGAAATACTCGAAAAAAGGCAAAATAGAGCCAAAAAAATGAAACATTTCACCAAAATTCTTAGTTTTTGATGATTTTTTCGAATTTTTCCGGGGAAATTGAAGTTTCTCTTTATAAATTTAATACTTCTCCTCAAATTCCTCAATTCTAATATAAACGGGGTAAGAAATACTCGAAAAAAGGCAAAATAGCGCCAATAAACTGAAAAATTTACCCAAAATTCTTAGTTTTTGAAGATTTTTTAAAAATTTTTCCTGATAATAAGAAGATTTTGTTTAATAATTTTATACTTCTTCTCCAATTTTTCAAATCGAGTTGAAACGGGTTGTGAATTACTCGAAAAAAGGCATCTTAGCGCCAAAAAACTTAAAAATTTTACCATTATTCTTAGTTTTTGATGATTATTTCGAATTTTTCCGGGGAAAAAGAAGATTTGGTTTATTAATTTAAAAACTCACCTCAGATTCCTCAAATCGAGTTCAAACGGGCTAAGAAATACTCGAAAAACGGCAAAATAGCGCAAAAAAACTGAAAAATTTCACCAAAATTCTTACTTTTTGATGATTTTTTCGAACTTTTCCATAGAAATAGAAGTTCTTCTTTATTAATTTAATACTTCTCCTCAAATTCCTCAATTCTTATATAAAAAGGGTAAGAAATACTCGAAGAAAGGAAAAATAGCAACAAAAAACAGAAAAATTTCGCCAAAATTCTTAGTTTTTGATGATTTTTTCAAATTTTTCCGGAGAAAAAAAAAGATTTTGTTTATTAATTGAATACTTCTCCTCAAATTCTTCAAATCGAGTTAAAACGGGCTAAGAAAAATTCGAAAAAAGGCAAATTAGCGTCAAAAATTGTAAAATTTCACCAAAATTCTTAGCTTTTGTTAATTTTTTGAAATTATCCGGAGATAAAGAAGATTCTGTTTATTAATTTAATACTTCTCTTCAAATTCCTCAAATCGAGTTCAAACGGGCTAAGAAATACTCGAAAAAAGGCAAAATAGAGCCAAAAAAATGAAACATTTCACCAAAATTCTTAGTTTTTGATGATTTTTTCGAATTTTTCCGGGGAAATAGAAGTTTTTCTTTATAAATTTAATACTTCTCCTCAAATTCCTCTAATCGAGTTCAAACGGGCTATGAAATATTCGAAAAAAGG
This sequence comes from Sympetrum striolatum, assembly GCA_947579665.1. Classification (NCBI taxonomy): domain Eukaryota; kingdom Metazoa; phylum Arthropoda; class Insecta; order Odonata; family Libellulidae; genus Sympetrum; species Sympetrum striolatum. The sequence continues at coordinate 1,126,837 of OX388349.1, forward strand.
CAAATTAGCGTAATTAGCGGAAAAAAAAAATTCTTACTTTTTGATGATTTTTTCGAATTTTCCCGAAGAAATAGAAGTTTTTCTTTATAAATTTAATACTTCTCCTAAAATTCCTCAATTCTAATATAAACGGGGTAAGAAATACTCGAAAAAAGGCAAAAGAGCGCCAAAAAAATGAAAAATTTCACCAAAATTCTTAGTTTTTGATGATTTTTTCGAAATTTTCCGGAGAAAAAGAAGATTTTGTTTAATAATTTAATACTTCTCTTCAAATTCCTCAAATCGAGTTAAAACGGGCTAAGAAATATTCGAAAAAAGGCAAATTAGCGTCAAAAAACTGTAAAATTTTACCAAAATTCATAGTTTTTGATTATTTTTTCGAATTTTTCCAAAGAAAAAGAAGATACTGTTTATTAATTTAATACTTCTCCTCAAATTCCTCAAATCGAGTTCAAACGGGCTAAGAAATACTCCAAAAAAGGCAAAATAGCGCCAATAAACTGAAAGATTTACCAAAATTCTTACTTTTTGATGATTTTTTCGAATTTTCCCTAAGAAATAGAAGTTTTTCTTTATTAATTTAATACTTCTCCTCAAATTCCTCAATTCTAATATAAACGGGGTAAGAAATACTCGAAAAAAGCCAAAAGAGCGCCAAAAAAATGAAAAATTTCACCAAAATTCTTAGTTTTTGATGATTTTTTCGAAATTTCCCGGAGAAAAAGAAGATTTTGTTTAATAATTTAATACTTCTCTTCAAATTCCTCAAATCGAGTTAAAACGGGCTAAGAAATATTCGAAAAAAGGCAAATTAGCGTCAAAAAACTGTAAAATTTCACCAAAATTCATAGTTTTTGATTATTTTTTCGAATTTTTCCAAAGAAAAAGAAGATACTGTTTATTAATTTAATACTTCTCCTCAAATTCCTCAAATCGAGTTCAAACGGGCTAAGAAATACTCCAAAAAAGGCAAAATAGCGCCAATAAACTGAAAAATTTACCAAAATTCTTACTTTTTGATGATTTTTTCGAATTTTCCCTATGAAATAGAAGTTTTTCTTTATAAATTTAATACTTCTCCTCAAATTCCTCAATTCTAATATAAACGGTTTAAGAAATACACGAAAAAAGGCAAAAGAGCGCCAGAAAACCAAAAATTTCACCAAAATTCTTAGTTTTTGATGATTTTTTCGAATTTTTCCGGTGAAAAAGAAGATTTTATTTATAAATTTAATACTTCTCCTCAAATTCCTCAAATCGAGTTCAAACGGGCTAAGAAATACTCGATAAAAAGGCAATATAGAGCCAAAAAAATGAAAAATTTCACCAAAATTCTTACGTTTTGATGATTTTTTCGAATTTTTCCGGAGAAATAGAAGTTTTCTTAACTAATTTAATACTTCTCCTTAAATTCCTCAATTCTAATATAAACGGGTTAATAAATACTCGTAAAAAGGCAAAATAGCGCCTAAAAACTGAAAAATTTCACCAAAATTCTTAGTTTTTGATGATTTTTTCGAATTTTTCCGGAGAAAGAGAAGATTTTTTTTATTAATTTAATACTTCTCCTCAAATTCCTCAAATCGAGTCGAAATGGATTATGGGATACCCGAAAAAAGGAATCATAGCACCAAAAAAACTAATAAATTTCACCAAAATTCTTAGTTTTTGATGATTTTTTCGAATTTTTCCGGAAAAAAAGATAATCTTGTTTATTAATACAATACATGTCCTCAAATTACTCAAATTGAGTCGAAACGGGGTAAGAAATAACTCGAAAAAGGCATCATAGCGCCAAACAACGGAAAAATTTCACCAAAATTATTAGTTTTTGATGATTTTTTCGAGTTTTTCCGGGGAAATAGAAGTATTTCTTTATTAATTTAATACTTCTCATCAAAATCCTAAAATCGAGCCGAATCGGGGTAAGAAATACTTGAAGAAAGGAAAAATAGAGCCAAAAAAATGAAAAATTTCACCAAAATTCTTTGTTTTTGATGATTTTTTCGAATTTTTCCGGAGAAAAAAAAAGATATTGTTTATTAATTGAATACTCCTCCTCAAATTCTTCAAATCGAGTTCAAACGGGCTAAGAAAAATTCGAAAAAACGCAAATTAGAGTCAAAAACTGTAAAATTTCACCAAAATTCTTAGTTTTTGTTGATTTTTTTCAAAATTATACGGAGATAAAGAAGATTTTGTTTATTAATTTAATACTTCTCCTCAAATTCCTCAAATCGAGTTCAAACGGGCTAAGAAATACTCGAAAAAAGGCAAAATAGAGCCAAAAAAATGAAAAATTTCACCAAAATTCTTAGTTTTTGATGATTTTTTCGAAATTTTCCGGAGAAAAAGAAGATTTTGTTTAATAATTTAATACTTCTCTTCAAATTCCTCAAATCGAGTTAAAACGGGCTAAGAAATATTCGAAAAAAGGCAAATTAGCCTCAAAAAACTGTAAAATTTCACCAAAATTCATAGTTTTTGATTATTTTTTCGAATTTTTCCAAAGAAAGATACTGTTTATTAATTTAATACTTCTCCTCAAATTCCTCAAATCGAGTTCAAACGGGCTAAGAAATACTCCAAAAAAGGCAAAATAGCGCCAATAAACTGAAAAATTTACCAAAATTCTTACTTTTTGATGATTTTTTCGAATTTTCCCTATGAAATAGAAGTTTTTCTTTATAAATTTAATACTTCTCCTCAAATTCCTCAATTCTAATATAAACGGGGTAAGAAATACTCGAAAAAAGGCAAAAGAGCGCCAGAAAACCAAAAATTTCACCAAAATTCTTAGTTTTTGATGATTTTTTCGAATTTTTCCGGTGAAAAAGAAGATTTTATTTATAAATTTAATACTTCTCCTCAAATTCCTCAAATCGAGTTCAAACGGGCTAAGAAATACTCGAAAAAAAGGGAATATAGAGCCAAAAAAATGAAAAATTTCACCAAAATTCTTACGTTTTGATGATTTTTTCGAATTTTTCCGGAGAAATAGAAGTTTTCTTAACTAATTTAATACTTCTCCTTAAATTCCTCAATTCTAATATAAACGGGTTAATAAATACTCGTAAAAAGGCAAAATAGCGCCTAAAAACTGAAAAATTTCACCAAAATTCTTAGTTTTTGATGATTTTTTCGAATTTTTCCGGAGAAAGAGAAGATTTTTTTTATTAATTTAATACTTCTCCTCAAATTCCTCAAATCGAGTCGAAATGGATTATGGGATACCCGAAAAAAGGAATCATAGCTCCAAAAAAACTAATAAATTTCACCAAAATTCTTAGTTTTTGATGATTTTTTCGAATTTTTCCGGAAAAAAAGATAATCTTGTTTATTAATACAATACATGTCCTCATATTACTCAAATCGAGTCGAAACGGGGTAAGAAATAACTCGAAAAAGGCATCATAGCGCCAAACAACGGAAAAATTTCACCAAAATTATTAGTTTTTGATGATTTTTTCGAGTTTTTCCGGGGAAATAGAAGTATTTCTTCATTAATTTAATACTTCTCATCAAATTCCTAAAATCGAGCCGAATCGGGGTAAGAAATACTCGAAGAAAGGAAAAATAGAGCCAAAAAAATGAAAAATTACACCAAAATTCTTTGTTTTTGATGATTTTTTCGAATTTTTCCGGAGAAAAAAAAAGATATTGTTTATTAATTGAATACTCCTCCTCAAATTCTTCAAATCGAGTTCAAACGGGCTAAGAAAAATTCGAAAAAAGGCAAATTAGCGTCAAAAACTGTAAAATTTCACCAAAATTCTTAGTTTTTGTTGATTTTTTTCAAAATTATACGGAGATAAAGAAGATTTTGTTTATTAATTTAATACTTCTCCTCAAATTCCTCAAATCGAGTTCAAACGGGCTAAGAAATACTCGAAAAAAGGCAAAATAGAGCCAAAAAAATGAAAAATTTCACCAAAATTCTTTGTTTTTGATGATTTTTTCGAATTTTTCCGGAGAAAAAAAAAGATTTTGTTCATTAATTTAATACTTCTCCTCAAATTCCTCATATCGAGTTCAAACGGGCTAAGAAATACTCAAAAAAAGGCAAAATAGAGCCAATAAAATGAAAAATTTCACCAAAATTCTTACTTTTTGATGATTTTTTCGGATTTTTCCGGAGAAATTGAATTTTTTCTTTATTAATTTAATACTTCTCCTCAAATTCCTCAATTCTAATATAAACATGGTAATAAATACTCGAAAAAAGGCAAAATAGAGCCAAAAAACTGAAAAATTTCACCAAAATTCTTAGTTTTTGATGATTTTTTCGAATTTTTCCATATAAATAGAAGTATTTCGTTATTAATTTAATACTTCTCATCAAATTCCTCAAATCGAGTCGAAACGGGGTAGGAAATACTCCAGAAATTGACATATAGCGGAAGAAAAACTGAAAGTTTCACCAAAATTCTTAGTTTTTGATGGTTTTTTAAAATTTTCCATATAAATAGAAGTTTTTCTTTATTAATATAATACTTCCCCACAATTTCCTCAAATCGAGTCGAAACGGGGTAGGAAATACTCGAGAAAAGGCAAAATAACGCCAAAAAACTGAAAATTTCACCAAAATTCTTAGTTTTTGATGATTATTTCGAATTTTTCCGGAGAAAAAGAAGATTTTGTTTAGTAATTTATTATTTCTCCTCAAATTCCTCAAATTGAGTCGAAACGGGGTAAGAAATGCTCGAGAAAAGGCAAAATAGCGCCAAAAAAATGAAAAATTTCACCAAAATTCTTACTTTTTGATGATTTTTTCGAATTTTTCCATAGAAATAGAAGTTTTTCTTTATTAATTTAATACCTCTCCTCAAATTCCTCAATTCTTATATAAACAAGGCAATAAATACTCGAAAAAAGGCAAAATAGAGCCAAAAAACTGAAAAATTTCACCAAAATTCTTAGTTTTTGATGATTTTTTCGAACTTTTCCGGAGAAATAGAAGATTTTGATTATTAATTTAATACTTCTCTTCAAATTCCTCAAATCGAGTTAAAACGGGCTAAGAAATATTCGAAAAAAGGCAAATTAGCGTCAAAAAACTGTAAAATTTCACCAAAATTCTTAGTTTTTGATTATTTTTTCGAATTTTTCCAAAGAAAAAGAAGATACTGTTTATTAATTTAATACTTCTCCTCAAATTCCTCAAATCGAGTTCAAACGGGCTAAGAAATACTCCAAAAAAGGCAAAATAGCGCCAATAAACTGAAAAATTTACCAAAATTCTTACTTTTTGATGATTTTTTCGAATTTTCCCGAATAAATAGAAGTTTTTCTTTATAAATTTAATACTTCTCCTCAAATTCCTCAATTCTAATATAAACGGGGTAAGAAATACTCGAAAAAAGGCAAAAGACCGCCAGAAAACCGAAAAATTTCACCAAAATTCTTACTTTTTGATGATTTTTTCGAATTTTTCCGGAGAAATAGAAGTTTTCTTAACTAATTTAATACTTCTCCTTATATTCCTCAATTCTGATATAAACGGGTTAATAAATACTCGAAAAAATGCAAAATAGCGCTTAAAAACTGAAAAATTTCAGCAAAATTCTTAGTTTTTGATGATTTTTTCGAATTTTTCCGGAGAAAGAGAAGATTTTGTTTATTAATTTAATACTTCTCCTCAAATTCCTCAAATCAAGTCGAAATTGGGTAAGGAATACCCGAAAAAAGGAATCATAGTGCCAAAAAAACTAATAAATTTCACCAAAATTCTTAGTTTTTGATGATTTTTTCGAATTTTTCCGGAAAAAAAGATAATCTTGTATATTAATACAATACATGTCCTCAAATTACTCAAATCGAGTCGAAAAAGGGTAAGAAATAACTCGAAAAAGGCATCATAGCGCCAAACAACGGAAAAATTTCACCAAAATTATTAGTTTTTGATGATTTTTTCGAATTTTTCCATTTAAATAGAAGTATTTCGTTATAAATTTAATACTTCTCAACAAATTCCTCAAATCGAGTCGAAACGGGGTAGGAAATACTCGAGAAATTGACATATAGCGGAAAAAAAACTGAAAGTTTCACCAAAATTCTTAGTTTTTGATGTTTTTTTGAAATTTTCCGGTGAAATAGAAGTTTTTCTTTATTAATTTAATACTTCTCCTCAATTTCCTCAAATCGAGTCGAAACGGGGTAGGAAATACTCGAGAAAAGGCAAAATAGCGCCAAAAAACTGAAAATTTCACCAAAATTCTTAGTTTTTGATGATTATTTCGAATTTTTCAGGAGAAAAAGAAGATTTTGTTTATTAATTTAATACTTCTACTCAAATTCCTAAAATCGTGTTCAAACGGGCTAAGAAATACTCGAAAAAAGGGAAAATAGCGCAAAAAACTGAAAAAATTCACCAAAATTCTTTATTTTTGATGATTTTTTGAATTTTTCCGGAGAAAAAGTAGATTTTGTTTATTAATTTAATACTTCTCCTCAAATTCCTCAAATCGAGTTCAAACGGGCTAAGAAATATTCGAAAAAAGGCAAAATAGCGCCAATAAACTGAAAAATTTACCTTAAATTCTTAGTTTTTGAAGATTTTTTTTAATTTTTCCTAATAAAAAAATCTGATGTGGCCAGCACATGACTTTCTCCATATATAAGATGTAAATATTTATCTACGACAGTAATTTCGAACTCTATATTCCATCTAAACTTGGAAGATGAGTGATAAATATGTATATATTATTATCTTTGACGTCACAAACATTAAAGATAATAATTTTCGGGACATGATCGATGAAAAACGATGAAATTGGCCTTTCACCCATACAGCCCAGAGCGCACACAAAGTACATAATCAGCAACTTCCGGTTTATCAGTATTTCATGAATAACTCCTACACAATCAGTGATACAAAAATATGTTTCAACCAAAAGTTATAGTAAATTTCATTTTATAAAACTTTTATAAATAATAGTATATACCTAAATATCATATTTATGGAGATATTTTGAAAACCGGAAATGAGCTTTGAAGAATAAAGCTCAACTTCCGGTTAACCGATTTACTCCAAAAACTAATCAACTCTAAACAAACTAACCAAAGTACAATATATGAAATTTGGTGTTGATATAATGAATAGTTTTTAAGTTAGAGCGCCCACAAAGTACATAACAGCTACTTCCGGTTTATCGGTATTTCACGAATAATTCCTAATCAACCGGTGATATAAAAATATGTTAAATACAAAAGTTATAGTAAATTTTATTATCTAAAACTTTTAAAAGTAATACAATACACGTATATATCATATTTATGGAGATATTTTGAAAACCGGAAATGAACTTTAATGAATGAAGCTCGACTTTCGGTCAACCGATTTACTCCAAAAACTAATCAACTCTGACAGCACCCACAACAGTACTATATACAAAGTTTGGTTTTGATACGACAAATAGTTTTCACGTTAGAGCGCCCACAAACACACACACACATACAGACACACACACACACACACACACACACACACACACACACACACATACACACAGACATCATTCCGAAAATAGTCAAAACGTGTTCTAGGGACCCCAAAACATGTATTTCCGTTGAAATCTCGAAGTCGAATTTTTTCATGAAAACAATACTTTCTCTATACTTCGTATATGGAGAAAGTAAAAAAGATTTTGTTTAATAATTTAATACTTCTCCTCCAATTTTTAAAATCGAGTTGAAACGGGGTGTGAATTACTCTAAAAAAGGCATCTTAGCGCCAAAAAACTGAAACATTTCACCAAAATTCTTAGTTTTTGATGCTTTTTTCGAATTTATCCGGAGATAGAGAAGATTTTGTTTAATAATTTGATACTTCTCCTCAAATTCCTCAAAGAGAGTTCGAACGGGCTAAGAAATACTCGAAAAAAGGCAAAATAAAACCAAAAAAATGAAAAATTTCACCAAAATTCTTACTTTTTGATGATTTTTTCAAATTTTTCCAGATAAATAGAAGTTTTTCTTTATTAATTTAATAATTCTCCTCAAATTCTTCAAATCAAGTTCAAACGGGCTAAGAAATACTCGAAAAAAGGCAAAATAAAACCAAAAAAATGAAAAATTTCACCAAAATTCTTACTTTTTGATGATTTTTTCGAATTTTTCCGGAGAAATTGATGTTTTTCATTATTAATTTAATAATTTTCCTCAAATTCCTCAAATCGAGTTCAAACAGGCTAAGAAATACTCGAAAAAAGGCAAAATAGAGCCAAAAAAAATAAAAATTTCACCAATACTCTTACTTTTGGATGATTTTTTTGAAATTTTCCATAGAAATAAAAGGTTTTTCTTTATGAATTTAATACTTCTCCTCAAATTCCTCAATTCTTATATAAACGGGGTAAGAAATACTCAAAGAAAGGCAAAATAAAACCAAAAAAATGAAAAATTTCACCAAAATTCTTAGTTTTTGATGATTTTTTCGAATTTTTCCGGAGAAAAAGAAGATTTGGTTTATTAATTTAATAACTCACCTCAGATTCCTCAAATCGAGTTCAAATGGGATAAGAAATACTCGAAGAAAGGCAAAATAGCGCCAAAAAACTGAAAAATTTCTACATAATTCTTAGTTTTTGATGATTTTTTCGATTTTTTCCAGGGAAAAAGAAGATTATAATTATTAATTTAATACTTCTCTTCAAATTTCTCAAATCGAGTTCAAACGGGCTAGGAAATATTCGAATAAAGGCAAATTAGCGTCAAAAAACTGTAAAATTTCACCAAAATTCTTAGTTTTTGATTATTTTTTCGAATTTTTCCAAAGGAAAAGAAGATACTGTTTATTAATTTAATACTTCTCCTCAAATTCCTCAAATCGAGTTCAAACGGGCTAAGAAATACTCCAAAAAAGGCAAAATAGCGCCAATAAACTGAAAAATTTACCAAAATTCTTAGTTTTTGATGATTTTTTCGAATTTTTCCGGAGAAAAAGAAGATTTGGTTTATTAATTTAATAACTCACCTCAGATTCCTCAAATCGAGTTCAAACGGGCTAAGAAATACTCGAAAAAAGGCAAAATAGCGCCAAAAAACTGAAAAATTTCACCAAAATTCTTAGTTTTTGATGATTTTTTCGAATATTTCGGAGATAAAAAAGGATTTTGTTTATTTATATAATACTTTTCCTCAAATTCCTCAAAGAGAGTTCGAACGGGCTAAGAAATACTCGAAAAAAGGCAAAATAAAACCAAAAAAATGAAAAATTTCACCAAAATTCTTACTTTTTGATGATTTTTTCAAATTTTTCCAGATAAATAGAAGTTTTTCTTTATTAATTTAATAATTCTCCTCAAATTCTTCAAATCAAGTTCAAACGGGCTAAGAAATACTCGAAAAAAGGCAAAATAAAACCAAAAAAATGAAAAATTTCACCAAAATTCTTACTTTTTGATGATTTTTTCGAATTTTTCCGGAGAAATTGATGTTTTTCATTATTAATTTAATAATTTTCCTCAAATTCCTCAAATCGAGTTCAAACAGGCTAAGAAATACTCGAAAAAAGGCAAAATAGAGCCAAAAAAAATAAAAATTTCACCAATACTCTTACTTTTGGATGATTTTTTTGAAATTTTCCATAGAAATAAAAGGTTTTTCTTTATGAATTTAATACTTCTCCTCAAATTCCTCAATTCTTATATAAACGGGGTAAGAAATACTCAAAGAAAGGCAAAATAAAACCAAAAAAATGAAAAATTTCACCAAAATTCTTAGTTTTTGATGATTTTTTCGAATTTTTCCGGAGAAAAAGAAGATTTGGTTTATTAATTTAATAACTCACCTCAGATTCCTCAAATCGAGTTCAAATGGGATAAGAAATACTCGAAGAAAGGCAAAATAGCGCCAAAAAACTGAAAAATTTCTACATAATTCTTAGTTTTTGATGATTTTTTCGATTTTTTCCAGGGAAAAAGAAGATTATAATTATTAATTTAATACTTCTCTTCAAATTTCTCAAATCGAGTTCAAACGGGCTAGGAAATATTCGAATAAAGGCAAATTAGCGTCAAAAAACTGTAAAATTTCACCAAAATTCTTAGTTTTTGATTATTTTTTCGAATTTTTCCAAAGGAAAAGAAGATACTGTTTATTAATTTAATACTTCTCCTCAAATTCCTCAAATCGAGTTCAAACGGGCTAAGAAATACTCCAAAAAAGGCAAAATAGCGCCAATAAACTGAAAAATTTACCAAAATTCTTAGTTTTTGATGATTTTTTCGAATTTTTCCGGAGAAAAAGAAGATTTGGTTTATTAATTTAATAACTCACCTCAGATTCCTCAAATCGAGTTCAAACGGGCTAAGAAATACTCGAAAAAAGGCAAAATAGCGCCAAAAAACTGAAAAATTTCACCAAAATTCTTAGTTTTTGATGATTTTTTCGAATATTTCGGAGATAAAAAAGGATTTTGTTTATTTATATAATACTTTTCCTCAAATTCCTCAAATCGAGTCGAAACGGGCTAAGAAATATTCGATAAAAGGCAAAATAGAGCGAAAAAAATGAAAAATTTCACCAAAATTCTTACTTTTTGATGATTTTTTCAAATTTTTCCAAGGAAATAGAAGTTTTTCTTTATTAATTTAATACTTCTCCTCAAATTCCTCAATTCTTATATAAACGGGGTAAGAAATACTCGAATAAAGGCAAAATAGCGACAAAAAAACTGAAAAATTTCACCAAAATTCTTAGTTTTTGATGATTTTTTCGAATTTTTCCGGAGAAAAAAAAAGATTTTGTTTATTAATTGAATACTTCTCCTCAAATTCTTCAAATCGAGTTAAAACGGGCCAAGAAAAATTCGAAAAAAGGCAAATTAGCGTGAAAAACTGTAAAATTTCACCAAAATTCTTAGTTTTTGTTGATTTTTTCGAAATTATCCGGAGATAAGGAAGATTTTGTTTATTAATTTAATACTTCCCTTCAAATTCTTCAAATCGAGTTCAAACGGGCTAAGAAACACTCGAAAAAAGGCAAAATAGAGCCAAAAAAATGAAAAATTTCACCAAAATTCTTACTTTTTGATGATTTTTTTCGAATTTTTCCGGGGAAATAGAAGTTTCTCTTTATTAATTTAATACTCCTCCTCATATTCCTCAATTCTAATATAAACGGGGAAAGAAATACTCGAAAAAAGGCAAAATAGCACCAAAAAACTGAAAAATTTCACCAAAATTCTTAGTTTTTGATGATTTTTTCGAATTTTTCCGGAGAAAATGCAGATTTTGTTTATTAATTTAATTCTTCTCCTCAGATTTCTCATATCGAGTTCAAACGGGCTAAGAAATACGCGAATAAAGGCAAAATAGAGCCAAAATAATGAAAAATTTCACCAAAATTCTTTGTTTTTGATGATTTTTTCGAATTTTTCCGGTGAAAAAAAAAGATTTTTATCATTAATTTAACACTTCTCCTCAAATTCCTCATATCGAGTTCAAACGGGCTAAGAAATACTCGAAAAAAGGCAAAATAGAGCCAAAAAAATGAAAAATTTCACCAAAATTCTTACTTTTTGATGATTTTTTCGAATTTTTCCGGAGAGATAGAAGTTTTCTTAACTGATTTAATACTTCTCCTCAAATTCCTCAATTCTAATATAAACGGGGTAATAAATACTCGACAAAAGGCAAAATAGCGCCAAAAAAATAGAAAATTTCACCAAAATTCTTTGTTTTTGATGATTTTTTCGAATTTTTCCGGAGAAAAAAAAAGATTTTGTTCATTAATTTAATACTTCTCCTCAAATTCCTCATATCGAGTTCAAACGGGCTAAGAAATACCCGAAAAAAGGCAAAATAGAGCCAATAAAATGAAAAATTTCACCAAAATTCTTACTTTTTGATGATTTTTTCGAATTTTTCCGGAGAAAGAGAAGATTTAGTTTATTAATTTAATACTTCTCCTCAAATTCCTCAAATCGAGTTCAAACGGGCTAAAAATACCCGAAAAATGGCAAAATAGCGCCAAAAAACTGAAAAATATCACCAAAATCTTAGTTTTTGATGATTTTATCGAATTTTTCCGGAAAAAAAGATAATCTTGTATATAAATATAATACATGTCCTCTAATTACTCAAATCGAGTCGAAACGGGGTAAGAAATAACTCGAAAAAGGCATCATAGCGACAAACAACGGACAAATTTCACCAAAATTATTAGTTTTTGATGATTTTTTCGAGTTTTTCCGGAGAAATAGAAGTTTTTCTTCATTAATTTAATACTTCTCCTCAAATTCCTCAATTCTAATATAAACAAGGTAATAAATACTCGAAAAAAGGCAAAATAGAGCCAAAAAACTGAAAAATTTCACCTAAATTCTTAGTTTTTGTTGATTTTTTCGAATTTTTCCGGAAAAAAAGAAGATTTTGTATATTATTTTAAAACTTGTCCTCAAATTACTCCAATAGAGTCGAAACGGGGTAAGGAATACCCGAAAAAAGGAATCATAGCGCCAAAAAACAAAAAAATTCACCAAAATTCTTAGTTTTTGATGATTATTTCGAATTTTTCCGGAGAAATTGTAGTTTTTCTTTATTAATTTAATACTTCTCCTCAAATTCCTCAATTCTAATATCAACATGGTAATAAATACTCGAAAAAAGGCAAAATAGAGCCAAAAAACTGAAAAATTTCACCAAAATTCTTAGTTTTTGATGATTTTTTCGAATTTTTCCGGAGAAAAAAAAAGATTTTGTTTATTAATTGAATACTTCTCCTCAAATTCTTCAAATCGAGTTAAAACGGGCCAAGAAAAATTCGAAAAAAGGCAAATTAGCGTGAAAAACTGTAAAATTTCACCAAAATTCTTAGTTTTTGTTGATTTTTTCGAAATTATCCGGAGATAAGGAAGATTTTGTTTATTAATTTAATACTTCCCTTCAAATTCCTCAAATCGAGTTCAAACGGGCTAAGAAACACTCGAAAAAAGGCAAAATAGAGCCAAAAAAATGAAAAATTTCACCAAAATTCTTACTTTTTGATGATTTTTTTCGAATTTTTCCGGGGAAATAGAAGTTTCTCTTTATTAATTTAATACTCCTCCTCATATTCCTCAATTCTAATATAAACGGGGAAAGAAATACTCGAAAAAAGGCAAAATAGCACCAAAAAACTGAAAAATTTCACCAAAATTCTTAGTTTTTGATGATTTTTTCGAATTTTTCCGGAGAAAATGCAGATTTTGTTTATTAATTTAATTCTTCTCCTCAGATTTCTCATATCGAGTTCAAACGGGCTAAGAAATACGCGAATAAAGGCAAAATAGAGCCAAAATAATGAAAAATTTCACCAAAATTCTTTGTTTTTGATGATTTTTTCGAATTTTTCCGGTGAAAAAAAAAGATTTTTATCATTAATTTAACATTTCTCCTCAAATTCCTCATATCGAGTTCAAACGGGCTAAGAAATACTCGAAAAAAGGCAAAATAGAGCCAAAAAAATGAAAAATTTCACCAAAATTCTTACTTTTTGATGATTTTTTCGAATTTTTCCGGAGAGATAGAAGTTTTCTTAACTGATTTAATACTTCTCCTCAAATTCCTCAATTCTAATATAAACGGGGTAATAAATACTCGACAAAAGGCAAAATAGCGCCAAAAAAATAGAAAATTTCACCAAAATTCTTTGTTTTTGATGATTTTTTCGAATTTTTCCGGAGAAAAAAAAAGATTTTGTTCATTAATTTAATACTTCTCCTCAAATTCCTCATATCGAGTTCAAACGGGCTAAGAAATACCCGAAAAAAGGCAAAATAGAGCCAATAAAATGAAAAATTTCACCAAAATTCTTACTTTTTGATGATTTTTTCGAATTTTTCCGGAGAAAGAGAAGATTTTGTTTATTAATTTAATACTTCTCCTCAAATTCCTCAAATCGAGTTCAAACGGGCTAAAAATACCCGAAAAATGGCAAAATAGCGCCAAAAAACTGAAAAATATCACCAAAATCTTAGTTTTTGATGATTTTATCGAATTTTTCCGGAAAAAAAGATAATCTTGTATATAAATATAATACATGTCCTCTAATTACTCAAATCGAGTCGAAACGGGGTAAGAAATAACTCGAAAAAGGCATCATAGCGACAAACAACGGACAAATTTCACCAAAATTATTAGTTTTTGATGATTTTTTCGAGTTTTTCCGGAGAAATAGAAGTTTTTCTTCATTAATTTAATACTTCTCCTCAAATTCCTCAATTCTAATATAAACAAGGTAATAAATACTCGAAAAAAGGCAAAATAGAGCCAAAAAACTGAAAAATTTCACCTAAATTCTTAGTTTTTGATGATTTTTTCGAATTTTTCCGGAAAAAAAGAAGATTTTGTATATTATTTTAATACTTGTCCTCAAATTACTCCAATAGAGTCGAAACGGGGTAAGGAATACCCGAAAAAAGGAATCATAGCGCCAAAAAACAAAAAAATTCACCAAAATTCTTAGTTTTTGATGATTATTTCGAATTTTTCCGGAGAAATTGTAGTTTTTCTTTATTAATTTAATACTTCTCCTCAAATTCCTCAATTCTAATATCAACATGGTAATAAATACTCGAAAAAAGGCAAAATAGAGCCAAAAAACTGAAAAATTTCACCTAAATTCTTACTTATTGATGATTTTTTCGAATTTTTCCGGAGAAATAGAAGTTTTTCTTTATTAATTTAATACTTCTCCTCAAATTCCTCAATTCTAATATAATCGGGGTAAGAAATACTCAAAAAAGGCAAATTAGCGCCAAAAAACTTAAAAATTTCACCAAAATTCTTAGTTTTTGATGATTTTTTCGAATTTTTCCGGGGAAACAGAAGATTTTGTTTCTTAATTTAATTATTCTCCTCAAATTCCTCAAGTCGAGTTCAAACGGGCTAAGAAATATTCGAAAAAAGGCAAAATAGCGCCAATAAACTGAAAAATTTACCCAAAATTCTTAGTTTTTGAAGATTTTTTCGAATTTTTCCGGAGAAAAAGAAGACTTTATTTATTAATTTAATACTTCTCCTCAAATTCCTCAAATCGAGTCGAAATGGGGTAAGAAATACTCGAAAAAGGCATCATAGCGCCTAGCAACGGAAAAATTTCACCAAAATTCTTACTTAACGATGATGTTTTCGAATTTTTCCGGAGAAATAGAAGTTTTTCTTTATTAATTTAATATTTCTCCTCAAATTCCACATATCGAGTCGAAACGGGCTAAGAATTACTCGAAAAAAGGCAAAATAGCGCCAAAAAACTGAAAAATATCACCAAAATTCTTAGTTTTTGATGATTTTTTCGAATTTTTCCGGAAAAAAAGAAAATTTTGTATATTAATTTAATTCTTGTCCTCAAATTACTCCAATAGAGTCGAAACGGGGTAAGGAATACCCGAAAAAAGGAATCATAGTGCCAAAAAAACTAATAAAATTCACCAAAATTCTTAGATTTTGAAGATTTTTTCGAATTTTTCCGGTGAAAAAGTAGATTATATATATTAATTTAATACTTCTCCTCAAATTCCTCAAATCGAGTCGAAATGGGGTAAGAAATACTCGAAAAAGGCATCATAGCGCCAAACAACGGTAAAATTTCACCAAAATTATTAGTTTTTGATGATTTTTTCGAATTTTTCCGGAGAAATAGAAGTTTTTCTTTATTAATTTAATAATTCTCCTCAAATTCCTCAATTCTAATATAAACAAGGTAATAAATACTCGAAAAATGGCAAAAGAGAGCCAAAAAACTGAATAATATCACCAAAATTCTTATTTTTTGATGATTTTTTCGATTTTTTCCGGAGAAAAAGAAGATTATAATTATTAATTTAATACTTCTCTTCAAATTCCTCAAATCGAGTTCAAACGGGCTAAGAAATATTCGAAAAAAGGCAAATTAGCGTCAAAAAACTGTAAAATTTCACCAAAATTCTTAGTTTTTGATTATTTTTTCGAATTTTTCCAAAGAAAAAGAAGATACTGTTTATTAATTTAATACTTCTCCTCAAATTCCTCAAATCGAGTTCAAACGGGCTAAGAAATACTCCAAAAAAGGCAAAATAGCGCCAATAAACTGAAAAATTTACCAAAATTCTTACTTTTTGATGATTTTTTCGAATTTCCCCGAAGAAATAGAAGTTTTTCTTTATTAATTTAATTTTTCTCCTCAAATTCCTCAATTCTAATATAAACGGGGTAAGAAATACTCGAAAAAAGGCAAAAGAGCGCCAGAAAACCGAAAAATTTCACCAAAATTCTTAGTTTTTGATGATTTTTTCGAATTTTTCCGGAGAAAAAGAAGATTTGGTTTACTAATTTAATAACTCACCTCAGATTCCTTAAATCGATTTCAAACGGGCTAAGAAATACTCGAAAAAAGGCAAATTAGCGTCAAAAAACTGTAAAATTTCACCAAAATTCTTAGTTTTTGATGATTTTTTCGAATTTTTCCGGAAAAAAAGAAGATTTTGTATATTAATTTAATACTTGTCCTCAAATTACTCCAATAGAGTCGAAACGGGGTAAGGAATACCCGAAAAAAGGAATGATAGCGCCAAAAAACAAAAAAAATTCACCA
The DNA here is from genome assembly GCA_947579665.1 of Sympetrum striolatum. Taxonomy (NCBI): domain Eukaryota; kingdom Metazoa; phylum Arthropoda; class Insecta; order Odonata; family Libellulidae; genus Sympetrum; species Sympetrum striolatum. Next base: position 1,143,391 of record OX388349.1, read on the forward strand.
AAATTCTTAGTTTTTGATGATTATTTTGAATTTTTCCGGAGAAATTGAAATAATTCTTAATTAATTTAATACTTCTCTTCAAATTCCTCAATTCTAATATAAATAAGGTAATAAATACTCGAAAAAAGGCCAAATAGAGCCAAAAAACAGAAAAATTTCACCAAAATTCTTAGTTTTTGATGATTTTTTCGAATTATTCCGAGAAAAAGAAGATTTTGTTTATTAATTTAATACTTCTCCTCAAATTCCTCAAATCGAGCTCAAACGGGCTAAGAAATATTCGAAAAAAGGAAAATTAGCGTCAAAAAACTGTAAAATTTCACCAAAATTCTTACTTAACGATAATTTTTTCGAATTTTTCCATAGAAATAGAAGTTTTTCTTTATTAATTTAATACTTGATTTAATTTTACCAAAGAAAAAGAAGATACTGTTAATTAATTTAATACTTCTCCTCAAATTCCTCAAATCAAGTTCAAACGGGCTAAGAAATACTCCAAAAAAGGCAAAATAGCGCCAATAAACTGAATAATTCACCAAAATTCTTATTTTTTGATGATTATTTAAAATTTTTCCGGAGAAAATAAGTTATTCTTTATTAATTTAATACTTCTCCTCAAATTCCTCAATTCTAATAAAAAACAAGGTAATAAATACTCGAAAAAAGGCCAAATAGAGCCAAAAAACAGAAAAATTTCACCAAAATTCTTAGTTTTTGATGATTTTTTCGAATTATTCCGAGAAAAAGAAGATTTTGTTTATTAATTTAATACTTCTCCTCAGATTCCTCAAATCGAGTTCAAGCGGACTAAGAAATATTCGAAAAAAGGAAAATTAGCTTCAAAAAACTGTAAAATTTCACCAAAATTCTTAGTTTTTGATGATTTTTTCGAATTTACCCGGAGAAAAAGAAGATTTTGTTTATTAATTTAATACTTCTCCTCAAATATCTCAAATCGAGTTCAAACGGGCTATGAAATACTCGAAAAAGGGCAAAATAGAGCCAAAAAAATGAAAAATTTCACTAATATTCTTACTTTTTGATGATTTTTTCGAATTTTTCCATAGAAATAGAAGTTTTTCTTTATTAATTTAATACTTCTCCTCAAATTCCTCAAATCAAGTTCAAACGGGCTAAGAAATACTCGATAAAAGGCAAAATAAAGCCAAAAAAATTGAAAAATTTCACCAAAATTGTTACTTTTTGATGATTTTTTCGAATTTTTCCGGAGAAAAAAAAAGATTTTGTTTTCAATTTAATACTTCTCCTCAACTTCCTTAAATCGAGTTGAAACGGGCTAAGAAATATTCGAAAAAAGGCAAATTAGTGTCAAAAACTGTAAAATTTCACCAAAATTCTTAGTTTTTGATGCTTTTTTCGAATTTATCCGGAGAAAAAGAAGATTTTGTTTATTAATTTGATACTTCTCCTCAAATTCCTCAAATAGAGTTTAAACGCGCTAAGAAATACTCGAAAAAAGGCAAAATAGCGCCAGAAAACCGTAAAATTTCACCAAAATTCTTAGTTTTTGATGATTTTTTCGAATTTTTCCGGAGAAAAAAAAGATTTTGTTTTTTAATTTAATACATCTCCTCAAATTCCTCATATCGAGTCGAAATGGGGTAAGGAATACCCGAAAAAAGGAATCATAGCGCCAAAAAAACTAATAATATTCACCTAAATTCTTAGTATTTGATGATTTTTTCGAATTTTTCCGGAGAAAAAGAAGTTTTTATTTATTAATTTAATACTTCTCCTCAAATTCCTCAAATCGAGTCGAAATGGGGTAAGAAATACTCGAAAAAGGCATCATAGCGTCAAACAACGGAAAAATTTCTCCAAAATTAATATTTTTTGATGATTTTTTCAAATTTTTCTGGAGAAGTAGAAGTTTTTCTTCATTAATTTAATACTTCTCCTCAAATTCCTCAATTCTAATATAAACAAGGTAATAAATACTCGAAAAAAGGCAAAATAGAGCCAAAAAACTGAAAAATTTCACCAAAATTCTTAGTTTTTGATGATTTTTTCGAATTTTTCCGGAGATAAAGAAGTTTTTCTTTATTAATTAAATACTTCTCCTCATATTCTTCAAATCAAGTTCAAACGGGCTAAGAAATACTCGAAAAAAGGGCAAAATAAAACCAAAAATATGAAAAATTTCACCAAAATTCGTACTTTTTGATGTTTATTTCGAATTTTTCCGGAGAAATAGATGTTTTTCCTTATTAATTTAATAATTTTCCTCAAATTCCTCAAATCGAGTTCAAACGGGCTAAGAAATACTCGAAAAAAGGCAAAATAGTGCCAAAAAACTGAAAAATTTCACCAAAATTCGTACTTTTTGATGATTTTTTCAAATTTTTCCGGATAAATAGAAGTTTTTCTTTATTAATTTAATACTTCTCCTCAAATTCCTCAAATCGAGTTTAAGCGGGCTAAGAAATACTCGAAAAAAGGCAAAATAAAGCCAAAAAATTGAAAAATTTCCCAAAATTCTAACTTTTTGATGTATTTTTCGAATGTTTCCGGGGAAATAGATGATTTTCTTTATTAAATTAATACTTCTCCTAACATTCCTCAAAACTAGTATAAACGGGCTAAGAAATATTCGAAAAAAGGCAAAATAGAGCCAAAAAAATGAAAAATTTCACCAAAATTCTTACTTTTTGATGATTTTTTCGAATTTTTCCATAGAAATAGAAGTTTTTCTTTATTAATTTAATACTTCTCCTCAAATTCCTCAGTTCTTATAGAAACGGGGTAAGAAATATTCGAAGAAAGGCAAAATAGCGCCAAAAATCTGAAAAATTTCACTAAAATTCTTAGTTTTTGATGATTATTTCGAATTTTTCGGAGAAAAAAAAGATTTTATTTATTAATTTATTACTTCTCCTCAAATTCCTCAAATCGAGTTCATACGGGCTAAGAAATATTCGAAAAAGGCAAAATTGAGCCAAAAAGATGAAAAATTTCACCAAAATTCTTACATTTTGATGATTTTTTCGAATTTTTCCATAGAAATAGAAGTTTTTCTTTATTAATTTAATACTTCTCCTCAAATTCCTCAATTCCTATATATAAACGGGGTAAGAAATACTCGATGGAAGGCAAAATAGCGCCAAAAACCTGAAAAATTTCACCAAAATTCTGTTTTTAATGATTTCTTCGAATTTTTTCGGAGAAAAATAAGATTTTGTTTATTAATTTATTACTTCTCCACAAATCCCTCAAATCGAGTTCAAATGGGCTATGAAATACTCGAAAAAAGGCAAAATAGAGCCAAAAAAATGAAAAATTTCACCAAAATTCTTTGTTTTTAATGATTTTTTCGAATTTTCCGGAGAAAAATAAGGATTTTGTTTATTAATTTAATACTTCTCCTCATATCCCTCAAATCGAGTTCAAACGGGCTAAGAAATATTCGAAAAAAGGCAAATTAGCGTCAAAAACTGTAAAATTTTACCAAAATTCTTAGTTTTTGATGATTTTTTCGAATTTATCAGGAAAAAAAGAAGATTTTGTTTATTAATTTAATACTTCTCCTCAAATTCCTCAAATCGAGTTAAAACTGGCTAAGAAATACTCTAAAAAAGGCAAATTAGCGTCAAAAACTGTAAAATTTCACCAAAATTCTTAGTTTTTGATGATTTTTTCGAATTTTCGGAGAAAAAAAAGATTTTGTTTATTAATTGATTACTTCTCCTCAAATTCCTCAAATCGAGTTCAAATGGGCTATGAAATACTCGAAAAAAGGCAAAATAGAGCCAAAGAAATGAAAAATTTCACCAATATTCTTACTTTTGGATGATTTTTTCGAATTTTTCCATAGAAATCGAAGTTTTTCTTTATTAATTTAATACTTCTCCTCAAATTCCTCAATTCTAATATAAACGGGGTAAGGAATACCCGAAAAAAGGAATCATAGCGCCAAAAAACCTAATAAAATTCACCTAAATTCTTAGTTTTTGATGATTTTATCAAATTTTTCCATAGACATAGAAGTTTTTCATTATTAATTTAATACTTCTCCTCAAATTCCTCAGTTCTTATAGAAACGGGGTAAGAAATATTCGAAGAAAGGCAAAATAGCGCCAAAAATCTGAAAAATTTCACTAAAATTCTTAGTTTTTGATGATTATTTCGAATTTTTCGGAGAAAAAAAAGATTTTATTTATTAATTTGTTACTTCTCCTCAAATTCCTCAAATCGAGTTCATACGGGCTAAGAAATATTCGAAAAAGGCAAAATTGAGCCAAAAAGATGAAAAATTTCACCAAAATTCTTACATTTTGATGATTTTTTCGAATTTTTCCATAGAAATAGAAGTTTTTCTTTATTAATTTAATACTTCTCCTCAAATTCCTCAATTCCTATATATAAACGGGGTAAGAAATACTCGATGGAAGGCAAAATAGCGCCAAAAAACTGAAAAATTTCACCAAAATTCTGTTTTTAATGATTTCTTCGAATTTTTTCGGAGAAAAATGAGATTTTGTTTATTAATTTATTACTTCTCCACAAATCCCTCAAATCGAGTTCAAATGGGCTATGAAATACTCGAAAAAAGGCAAAATAGAGCCAAAAAAATGAAAAATTTCACCAAAATTCTTTGTTTTTAATGATTTTTTCGAATTTTCCGGAGAAAAATAAGGATTTTGTTTATTAATTTAATACTTCTCCTCATATCCCTCAAATCGAGTTCAAACGGGCTAAGAAATATTCGAAAAAAGGCAAATTAGCGTCAAAAACTGTAAAATTTTACCAAAATTCTTAGTTTTTGATGATTTTTTCGAATTTATCAGGAAAAAAAGAAGATTTTGTTTATTAATTTAATAATTCTCCTCAAATTCCTCAAATCGAGTTCAAACTGGCTAAGAAATACTCTAAAAAAGGCAAATTAGCGTAAAAAACTGTAAAATTTCACCAAAATTCTTAGTTTTTGATGATTTTTTCGAATTTTCGGAGAAAAAAAAGATTTTGTTTATTAATTGATTACTTCTCCTCAAATTCCTCAAATCGAGTTCAAATGGGCTATGAAATACTCGAAAAAAGGCAAAATAGAGCCAAAGAAATGAAAAATTTCACCAAAAGTTCTTTGTTTTTAATGATTTTTTCGAATTTTTCCGGAGAAAAAAGAGGATTTTGTTTAATAATTTAATACTTCTCCTCAAATTCTTCAAATCAAGTTCAAACGGGCTAAGAAATACTCGAAAAAAGGGCAAAATAAAACCAAAAAAATGAAAAATTTCACCAAAATTCTTACTTTTTGATGATTTTTTCGAATTTTTCCGGAGTAATAGATGTTTTTCTTTATTAATTTAATAATTCTTAGTAAATTCCTCAAATCGAGTTCAAACGGGCTAAGAAATACTCGAAAAAAGGCAAAAAAGAGCCAAATAAATGAAAAATTTCACCAATATTCTTACTTTTGGATGATTTTTTCGAATTTTTCCATAGAAATCGAAGTTTTTCTTTATTAATTTAATACTTCTCCTCAAATTCCTCAATTCTAATATAAACGGGGTAAGGAATACCCGAAAAAAGGAATCATAGCGCCAAAAAACCTAATAAAATTCACCTAAATTCTTAGTTTTTGATGATTTTTTCGAATTTTTCCGGAGAAAAAGAAGATTTTATTTATTAATTTAATACTTCTCCTCAAATTCCTCAAATCGAGTCAAAATGGGGTAAGAAATACTCGAAAAAGGCATCATAGCGTCAAACAACGGAAAAATTTCACCAAAATTATTAGTTTTTGATGATTTTTTCGAATTTTTCCGGAGATAAAGAAGTTTTTCTTTATTAATTTTATACTTCTCCTCATATTCTTCAAATCAAGTTCAAACGGGCTAAGAAATACTCGAAAAAAGGGCAAAATAAAACCAAAAAAATGAAAAATTTCACCAAAATTCTTACTTTTTGATGATTTTTTCGAATTTTTCCGGAGTAATAGATGTTTTTCTTTATTAATTTAATAATTCTTAGTAAATTCCTCAAATCGAGTTCAAACGGGCTAAGAAATACTCGAAAAAAGGCAAAAAAGAGATAAATAAATGAAAAATTTCACCAATATTCTTACTTTTGGATGATTATTTCGAATTTTTCCATAGAAATCGAAGTTTTTCTTTATTAATTTAATACTTCTCCTCAAATTCCTCAATTCTAATATAAACGGGGTAAGAAATGCTCGAAAAAAGGCAAAAGAGCGCCAGAAAACCGAAAAATTTCACCAAAATTCTTAGTTTTTGATGATTTTTTCGAATTTTTCCGGAGAAAAAGAAGATTTTGTTTATTAATTTAATACTTCTCCTCAAATTCCTCATATCGAGTTCAAACGGGCTAAGAAATACTCGAAAAAAGGCAAAATAGCGCCAAAAAACAGAAAAATTTCACCAAAATTCGAACTTTTTGATGATTTTTTCAAATTTTTCCGGATAAATAGAAGTTTTTCTTTATTAATTTAATACTTCTCCTCAAATTCCTCAAATCGAGGTCAAGCGGGCTAAGAAATACTCGAAAAAAAGGCAAAATAAAGCCAAAAAAATGAAAAATTTCCCAAAATTCTAACTTTTTGATGTATTTTTCGAATGTTTCCGGGGGAAATAGATGATTTTCTTTATTAAATTAATACTTCTCCTAACATTCCTCAAAACTAGTATAAATGGGCTAAATAATATTCGAAAAAAGGCAAAATAGAGCCAAAAAAATGAAAAATTTCACCAAAATTCTTACTTTTTGATGATTTTTTCGAATTTTTCCATAGAAATAGAACTTTTTCTTTATTAATTTAATACTTCTCCTCAAATTCCTCAATTCTAATATAAACGGGGTAAGAAATACTCGAAAAAAGGCAAAAGAGCGCCAGAAAACCGAAAAATTTCACCAAAATTCTTAGTTTTTGATGATTTTTTCGAATTTTTCCGGAGAAAAAGAAGATTTGGTTTATTAATTTAATAACTCACCTCAGATTCCTCAAATCGAGTTCAAACGGGCTAAGGAGTACTCGAAAAAAGGCAAATTAGCGTCAAAAAACTGTAAAATTTCACCAAAATTCGTAGTTTTTGTTGATTTTTTCGAATTTTTCCGGAGAAAAAGAAGATATTGTATAGTAATTTATTACTTCTCCTAAAATTCCTCAAATTGAGTTGAAACGGGGTAAGAAATACTCGAGAAAAGGCAAAATAGAGCCAAAAAACTGAAAAATTTCACCAAAATTCTTAGTTTTTGATGATTTTTTCGAATTTTTCCGGAGAAAAAGAAGATTTTGTTTAGTAATTTATTACTTCTCCTCAAATTCCTCAAATTGAGTCGAAACGGGGTAAGAAATACTCGAGAAAAGGCAAAATAGCGCCAAAAACTGTAAAATTTCACCAAAATTCTTACATTTTGATGATTTTTTCGAATATTTCCATAGAAATAGAAGTTTTTCTTTATTAATTTAATACTTCTCCTCATATTCCTCAATTCCTATATAAAAACGGGGTAAGAAATACTCAATGGATGGCAAAATAGCGCCAAAAAACTGAAAAATTTCACCAAAATTCTTAATATTTGATGATTTTATCGAATTTTTCCATAGAAATAGAAGTTTTTCATTATTAATTT